>CM069863.1:101689522-102244522 GCA_036172795.1 Pelodytes ibericus
CAGCGCAATGCGGTGCTGGGGGATGCGGGCAACACGGGTGTCACCCCCCTGCTGGAGGTGTCACCTGATGCGGTCCGCACCCCCCGCACCCCCCTCGGGACGCCACTGACTCTACCTAATTTGCATCACCAGCAAACACTGAGACATGGCGCTCAGTGCAACTTGGGAGATCATTAATGAGCAAATTGAAAAGAAGGTGACCCAGGTCAAACGCGGGGTTAATCCAGTTAATACCTTTATCCATTTTGAAAATTTTCCGATTTACAACAACTCTTTAAATTCTATCTTTCGGTCAGTATTCAATCCAAATACATACATTTGCCCCCGAGCCTATTTCTGTCAATTTGTAGAGTAACCTTTTGTATGGAACCGCATCAAATGCTTTAGCAAAGTCAAAATAGATCACATCTATCGTCAGACCTATATCTATATTTTTACTGACTTCTTCACAGAATGATATTAAGTTAGTTTGACAAGATCTGTCTTTCACAAAACCATGTTGACACCTACTAATTATATTCTGATTCAAGATGTATTCTTTAATGTATACCTTTATCAATCCTTCAAATCTATGATCCAAAGGCAAGAGCTGCATTTTAAGATGCTAAAAAAAATAGTACAAATTGTAAAAATGTAGTTTTTTACACACACACACATATATATATATATATATATATATATATATATATATATATATATATATATTTATTTATCCTTAGCATTTCTTCTACTATTTCTGTTATCAGATATGACTAGTGTTAACATAACTGAGAAAGAAAATCTCTATTACTTCTATTACCATCAGTCCACCTCCACCATTATAAAAAAGATACTTTTTCTGCTGCTATCTTTTCAATAGTATACATTTTAGAATCGAGCAGTACTGTGACTAAATGGGCCCGATTCAATGACACAAAATAACACTAACTTCTGTTTTTAATTCCAATTTTTCCATTGTAGTTTATGGGATCCAATGATTTGGGATAAATTAACTCAGGTCATTGAATAGACCCCAAATGTTGCAGTACATAAATTACTTATCAATTGTATCTACATAATTTTAATTATAGCAGATTTCCAATCACCCTAACAAATAACAGGGCTAAGCATCACATTTTATGAGTATTAATTTCTGCCATGGTAAGCTGAAAGTTTACTACCTAAGTACTTTAAAGATGCTGATTGTGGAATGTTTTAACATTTATTACATCAACAGTTGATACTTCATTAAATGCAAAAATGAAATACGTAATCAGTGTTTTTCTTCTATTTTTTGGTTGAGTAATCTGTACCTCTTGTTTCATGCATAAATAAAATTACATTCCCATGTCTTTCTTTTAGACAGGAACCAGACAGTCACTATAATTCCTTCACATACTATTTTACTATCTTAGAAGAGCCCTATAATTAAGAATTGATGAAAGGGATACATGACTGAGCATGGGAAAGGCATTAAACTATACATAGTGCACATTTTTAAGACTTGGTAAGAGTTGTTTGTGATATGACTGGTTCCATATGGCACATAATGATAACAGTCCTAAGTATCATTGGGGTAGTTGCATATTAATTACCAGCCCTGTCAGTGAGCAGTGATAAAAAAAAAAACTTAGTATGGAAAAGGCACTAACAAGCAGAATGCAGGTTTGTGTTCTTTAGATTTGGATCTTGAGTGGCACACAAGAAGGAGTAATTTCATCTGAAAATATTAATGAGATGATATCATATATTTGCATACCTGGGGACACCAATAGCCAATGTGTGGCATTATATGCTAATGTGACAACTGTCCTCAATGTGTTGCAATGGATTGCTGGTGAACCAGCCCACAAACTAGTTAAAATAGCTTCAGACATGTCAATGATGTAATGTGTTAAGGATTTGCATGTCCATTGAAACACAAATCATGTACATCTTGCATGCACACTTTACCAAGCAGTAAAAAATCCATGTGTTTAGTGTTCATCGATGATCAGCAATACCCTGGATACTCATCCTTGGACAAAGGAAAGGGGCCATCCTTAAAAAATAATTTTAAAAAAAATCCACCTATTTAAAAAATGTTTTTAAAAATTCACATGGCCTCATCTCTTTAGCATCTGCCCTCATCTGATTGGCTGACTGTCTATTGTCTGGTTTGAAAAATCCTGGCAATAGTAGGGCTAGGACAGGAAGGCTTCCGATTGGCTGACCAGAAAATAATCTATCTGGAATCCCCCTTTAAGAGACACAAAAACCACAGTTCCAGCATTGGCTGATGATATTATTACAAAAAAACAGACTCCACAGTGGTATGCAATGTACAAATAATCACACATATTTTTATTTTCTACCTTGTGCACAGTAAATGTGGTGAACTCACACCCAAGTTTCAAAACAGCCAAGTTAGAAAAAAACAAGTTGCAGAATTTTTTTTTCGGTTCAGCTATTTTGCCCTGAGTTTTGCATCTCAGTTGTAAATTCACCACATTACACTGTCAAATTGTCTAAGTGACACAAAGGAAGATATGTATAAAAATTCCCGCATTGCAAAGTGTTGGGAGTTTTATGAAAAAGCTTTTTATAACTCCCAATACTTTACAATGAGGGACAAATCAGGTGCTTTTCAGTGCCTGATTTTCTACACATAGACTGTGCCGGTGCAACTAGCGCCAACACAACCTAAATCTACACATTCAGTGTATATAACGCAGACTCCTGTGAGTTACATTGGTGCATGCGCCGATTGTGTCAGTATTTGGCACAATCTGGGTGTGCACCGTGTTTATACATGCCCCATAATGACGTGTGTTAAAGACACACAACAATAATTTAACATTAATGTTAGACATTATGGCCCTATGAAGTTTAACCATAACTCTAATGCCACCCTTAATCTTAACATTAATGCCACCCCAAATCTTAACACCTAACCGTAATCCCTAAAATGAATCATTATGCCCCTTAACCCTTGCTCTAATGCCTTGATCTATTAACTCCCCAAACCCTGACCCTAATAATATTAATCCGAACCCTTATTTCTGCGTAATCATGTACACCTTTAAAACATTCTCTAATGACTAGTTGACATTATAAATGTGCAGCACTGGTTGCCGGACATTTAACATTACCATTCAATAGAATACCTTTCAGTTCAATATCAGTAAATCAGATCCATAATAATTTCATGGAATATCATTGCATTAAAGTAATGGGTACACTGAAGAAATATTAATTCTTTTCTTATAATTTTATTTTGCTAAAGATTCACGGTAATCTCTTTATGCATTTTTTCCTTTTGATTTTTTTTTTTAAAAATGTAATTGGCAGTGTTTATTATTAGTACAGAAGAGGAGAATTTCCCATAAAATATTCCAGGGAAGCATGATATCATCAGTTTACTGCAATATAGGTAATATGCATATATGAAATGTGCTTTAGCACTTAATTTACCTTTCCGATGTCATAAGAACTCCTTTCATTATTCAGTGAACCTTTTACCGCAGCATTCCTCTTTATAATTTATGCTTCCAGATATGATTCATACATAATTCTATGATTAATGCTTTTCATTCATAATTTGATCAATGAATTAGAATGCATGTTTTTCTACATGATTTATTTATTTATCCTGTTATGTATATGGTTTGTATCTCAGGTGTACAGGTTCAACTGTAATGTAGTAGACACCTGATGATACATCGTTAAGCGGACAAGGTGGAAGACCTCAGCCTAAGGACAGGTTCATAGGTTAATTGCAAGCATTTAATCTGCTACATACGTCTTCTTTAATCTGCAGGACACTTTACACTAGACAGCTCATTTAACCTGCTATGTTCTAGAATGCATTAATAAAAGCGTTCAAATATCAAATTAAAATATGACAGATACAAGGAGCTAATAGGGTTAAATACATTTTAAAAAGTTATAGTTACTATGCCTGCAAACAAAAATAAAATGTAACTATGTAATAACATATACAGAGAGTTTTTGTACATTAAATAAACATCGAATTAAAACACAGACACACAGGGTTGCAAACAGGAACTTATTTACTTCAATACAAAGACAGATACATATATCCAATCACATAGTTAGAGCAGAACATAAGTACAGAGTTTCTCTATACTGCCATCCTTTGGATGGCTAAGCATAGAGCACCTAAAACAAAAAAATGAGATCAGAGGGTTAAAATAGTATTTAAAAACATTTAAGTTAGTACGCCTGCAAACCAAATGTACAGAAAGTATAAAGAAATATGTAACTAGTACAGGTTGAGAATCCTTTATCCAAAATGCCTGGGATCAAAAGTCGGATAACCAGTCATTTTCACCAACAAGATATATTAAAGTCTCTCAGCACTCATGAAATAAAGAAGTATCAATGCACATTCTGTATAGAACAAATACATCACTTTTTCTGTGATGTGAGGCAACACTGGGAAGCATGTCAGGCCTGCACCTGTGCCATTGCATTACCCTTTGTGGGCATGGGGGAATCTGAGCATGCATGGGAAGGCTATATCACATGTTAAGGGAGCTGGACACTGAACAAATTGGTGTATGATTGCTTTCTGACAGGTGTGTAGAATTTGCATCTTGGCAAAATCTGAAAACAAATGTTGGATCATGTTAGATGACAGATTCCTGAATAAGGGATACTCAACCTGTATATGTGTCTTAGTTTAAATAAACCAAACAACCATAAAGTAATAAACAAGGTGGCTTAACACCTTTCATAATTGAGACATTTGAGTCTATTCACTAAAATTATCATTTAGCAAGAGGTGGTCAAGTTGGGAGGTGGAATTTGACTTAGTCTCAAAATTGAATTCTACCTCACAAAGTGACCACCTCGAGCTAATCAATAAAAATCAATTCAACCTCAACTTGACCCCCCTCGCCAAAGTCCTACTTGACCTCCCATCTCGTCCTCCATAGACAGCATAAAAAAATTGCTATTCACTAAAGTCTGAGATTGGAGGTCGAAATTAGAGCTAATCTCAAACTCCAACTTTGGACAGATTTGAGGCCTCATCTCAACCTTGCTTAAGGATATTCACTAATCAGTTTGGCAAGATCGAGATGAAGTGTAGCCAGCCGAAATGGAGGGAAGCAAAATCAACCCAAAGTCACAATGGAAATGTCTGTTAAGAAAACATGAGTGTTATATCTTAAAAGTTGTATACTTACCCAGGGGTGTATTTTGGTTTTGAAGTGCCCTATGCAGATTATTTTCGGGTACCCCTTCCCACACCCACATTGCAGTACCAGGACCTACCCCAGCACTCCAGGACATGACCCACCACCCACATTGCACATCCAGGACATTCCCCCATTACCCACACTGCATATCCAGGACATAGCCCTGCACACCACCATGACATGCTTTTTTTGAAGGGGCAGTGTTTTTTTCACACACAACCCCCCTCCCCCGGCAGACAAGGCAAGTGCCACCCTAGTCACTCTACTAAAAAGAGAATCTCATAGGTTTATCCCTTTATAATGAACCGTTAAGTCTGCACCGGCACCTCACATTTAGTGAATAGTACCCATTGTCTAGTGATATTTAAAAAATATATATTAGAAAAGATCTGGATGTTTTACATTTTCACAGAAATAATTGTGGCTAGAAAAAATGTGATTGCACTTTTGCTTATGTGTCTCACATACCCCCTCTAGATTGTAATCTTATTAGCAGGGCTCTCTACCTCGTGTATCAGTCACTTCTGTTTGTCTTACTTAGTATGTAGTCCCTCTCTATGCTCTGTACCTAGCATTATGTAAATTGTTGGAGCTATATAAATAACTGTTAATGTAATATAATGCTTGTTATCACACTTACTAATTTACTGAACTGATACTAATATGATGGTTTTAATAACATACAAAATGATTTACAATGTGTATGAAATGCCTCTTCACCATGTACAGTCTGAGAAATGTAATGAATGGAAGATTTGTCTGACATTTGTTAGATGATTCATGTGAGGCTGGGCCCCACCAGTGTATTAACCTAGCTTAGTGGAAGTAGTACTCCAGGGACAGTGAACACAAGACTAAGATTCTTCCTGTCTTATTTAAAGACTACCAGCTTTTGGGTAAGCATGTGCATTACTATTATGGATGTGAGATATTGGCTGTATGACAACCTCTCGATTTAGCTTGGGTCTGTGCACCTTACTTGCTATGATCTTTTTTTGTATATTCACATTCCATACCTTCCCTGTTTAATGCTGTTTACATTCTGTTTTACCAGCTCTGATGGCAGATCATTAACTACTTCTTGGCTGACTGTTTGATACTAGATAGTGTCTCTTCCTGTGAAGTCAGTGGAGGACATACAATCCTTGTGCTAAATATTTTGTTGACTGTTCTGTTCTCGCCAGGTGGATCACAAACCCAGAGATTTAAACAGGATAGTGCCAATTCAGCAGCACACAGGGGTTTGCACATAAGCAGTAGCGCTGAGACTCTCCCTCTTAACCCACAACCTCTGGCATCTCATGTTGCTGGTGGGGCATGTTGGGAGGTATACAGAGCCACTTCCTAACAGTAATACTAGTCATAGAGACAAATGTGTGTGTGTGTGTGTGTATATATATATATATATATATATATATATATATATATATATATAATTAAAATAAAACTGTATGAATATAATTATTTGTATTAAAAATCATTTATAGTTTGTAATAGGTTAATATAATATGCTATCAAAACTAGTAAGGTATTCTCTAAATGTTAAAGGATTCATACATACGTTTTATTTTCTCCTTTTAAGCTCAAATACAAGTTAAAGAAACACATTTCATTCTAACTATGCAGGCTAGCAAATGTTCTCATTCACTATAGTATCCCCAAATATATAAAATGTATAAAAAAGTAAAAAAAATAAAAATAGGCCATAAGATTTATCTATGGCCTTACAACATTCATTACTATAATGCTCTCTCAGAATTAGCATTGTTTATTGCACTCTAATATAGTAAAGAAGGTTATGGTATACAACTGAGGAGCAATAGAATACAATATATTACAACTGAATACCATATGATTGCCAGGAAGGATTCTTTGAGCAATAAAAATGGCATTGACAGAAGGCCATGTATTTATTATCACTTGTAAGTGGAATCCTAACATTTTGTAGCTAAACTATTCTGTATCAAGCAAAATCAAACCAACTACTAACAAGTCTGTCGCAGTTCTACTTAAAATGCAAGAGAAACGATCAATTAGTTATATAATGTATAAAAGTGAGACAGCGCTAATAGTAAATACAAACACAGTATGGCAAAATGAACTGCAAGGACAATAGGATATATAAAAAAATATACAAAATTTATTGCAACAGAATATATATATATATAAATAAACATAAAAAGACACAATATGACAATCCAGAGTCACAAAATGGATGAGTGATCACATGGATAGAAAAAACACTGGGAATAAGTAACAATAGACAGAATAAAAAAGCCCTCTATGGCTACAACAATAGTACATAAATGGTATAATAAAAACTAATAATGACAAAAATCCCTTACCCACTGGGTCTGTTCGCCTGGCCAGGTCTATTGAACAGTTTAGGATATGCACTAAGAAAAACAGCTACACCCCACAGGACGCGTTTCGAATTTTCTTCATCAGCTGGTGGGCGATAGTTATATAATATATAAAATATAAGATTATTATGACCAAATCTTGTGATGAACAAAAAATGAGCTTGATTACGTTGGGGCCAATAAAACTGCCATTAAAGAGCAGTGGAGTCTTCAGCAATAATATTTACGTGAACGAAGGGGAAGGCCAGGGAAAAAGGTAGGTGGGCAATTATAAAACATTTAAGGGTCTTCTCAATGAGGAGAGAATTGCAGGGAATTGAAATGGGGATTTAAAACTTTAGACTAATGTAGCCAAGCTGGAAATATTCTCCAATGCGGCTCAATGGGAGAATTTGTCCAACTCAGCTTTGGTCTTAAGTTTGAAATTCCTGTCTCAAATCCCTTAAATTCCTTGCAATTCTCTCTTCATTGAGTAGAGCCTATATTATACACATACATATATATAAATACACACAGATATTAGTAGATAGTTGCATTTATATTTATATGAATGTATTAATATACAGCACCCAGAATTTACCCCAGCACTCAGATTGCACTCAGAAGACTTACCTCAGCACCATATTGCACTCACACTGACTCACTTTATGAAGAACGTTGTCATCCAACCCATACATTTAGAGGGGTTCCAATTAGCGAATATCTTCATTTGTATAGAAATTGTTTCACAGGTTACAACTTTGAATAACAGGCAATGCATTCGAAACAAATACTGAAACAGAGGAAATATCATAGGAGATTCATTCATAGGAGAATGGATAAAGAATATCAAAAAGCATGAGAAGTGAAGATCTATCTAAAGATAATAAAAGAAGAAAAATAGACAAATTTAAACATTCTGTTGGAGTATAGTCAACGGTTTCCCGAGATAACCAATATAGTTCAAAAACATTTAAGACAGTTAGACCCTGTGTATGACCATATTTTATCGGGTGCACACAATATGTAGCACGGAAAGCCAAGACCTTGCACTCATGGTTATTACTGAGTCACTATAGAAACGGAAACAGAGAGAAAGAAAGACAGGAAAGTAAATGACTTAAGGATGTGGGTATGTTTAACCCCTTAACGACAGATGACGTGCCAGGCACGTCACGGCAAATCGAGGACTTGCCGACAGCTGACGTGCCTGGCACGTCATGCACTAAACTGAGTAAAGAAAGCGACCAGCGGTCGCTTTCTTTACTCTAACGGTGTTGCTACAATGCCTCTAGGTAGAGGCATTGTGCAACACCCCCCAAAAGTGCAGGGGCGCGCTACGATCACTCCACGGAGTGATCGTAGCAGCCATTTAAAAATGGCTGCGCCGGCTGCACACATGTGCTTAGAAAGCGAACGATCGTTCGCTTTCTAAGCATCTCCGGTGTTGTTAAAGTGCCTCGCCAGCGAGGCACTTAACAACACCTTCAGCTGCCCCAGAGCCGATGGTGGTCGCTCTCCTGAGCGACCCCATCGGCTCAGTAGAAGGGAACGCTGCCTATACAGGCAGCGCTTCCCTTCTAATGGCAAGAGCATCGGAAGTGAAAGTATTTCACTTCCGATCCTCTAGGGGGAGCCAATCGATGCCGGCACAACAGATCTATGTGATCTGTGTGCAGGCATGTATGATAAGTGCTCTGATGAGCACTTATCATACTGTCAAAGGCAATATTAGCAAATATTGCCTTTGACAAGTATTGATCTGCCTCCCTCACCTTACTAGTTATAGTAAGGGAGAGAGACAGATCAGATAAAGTAAAAAAATAAAATAAAATAATAAAACAAATATTTAATAAAATTTTAAACACCAAGGGCTTTTATAAAAGCCATTTAACCCCTTCCCTGCCATTGATCGCTGTGTACGCAGTGATCATACACAGCAGCACATTTTTTGCTGTCTGTGCATTTTTTAGGGGTTAATTTTTTTTACTGTAATTCATTACAGTATAAAAAAAAAATCTTTTAAGAGAGATTAACCCCTTTCTTGCTGTAGATCACTGCCTAAGCAGAGATCTGACGCAAATGCAGCAATCTTGCTGCAGAAGCATTTTTAATTTTTTTAAAACTTTTTTATTACACCCGTCACGTGTTAATTATACCCGCTAGGGGACTACGTTTAACGTAATTTTTTTTTTTAAATAAGAGCTATTAACCCCTTCCTTGCCGTATATCACTTCCTAAGCAGCACATATGGTCACTGCCTAAGCAGTGCATATGGTCACTGCCTAAGCAGCGCATATGGAGCAATCTAGTCGCAGAAGGATTTTTTTTTTGCTATCAGCATTTTTTTTGTCAGACTCGCTAGGGGTTAATTATACCCACTAGGGGATTACGTGTATTCCTTTTGAAGCTGTCTGAACACGTGTATAGCGATCAGTAACAGCCGATCAGTGGCAAAGGTGGTTTGGTGATTTCTCAGATGAGCATCACCATTCGTCTGGTTCGATCAATATTGGTAAATATTGTTCTGACCCATATGGATCTGCCTCCCTCTCCTCACTTGAGTTTTAGTGAGGGAAAGAGACAGATCTGTATAACATAATTTTTTAATTGTAATAAATTAAATAAAATGTTAAAAAAAATTGTGAGTCCCAAGGGCTTTTATAAAAGCCATACCCTTTGTATAGTGTAGTGTATTAACCCCTTCCCTGCCACTGATCACTGCACAGCAGAAATTTTTTTCTTGTCTGTGCATTTTTAGGGGTTAATTTTTTTGTACAGTACTACAAAGGCTCTTATAAGAGCTATTAACCCCTTCCTTGCTCTACATGTTCAAATTCCAAGTTTGAAAATCAAAAAGCGCACCTCTCAAATGTAGCCTTTCAACACCCAACAAAGCTGACAAAGCTATGCATGGGTGGTATCCCTGTGCTCGGGAGATGTTGCTGAACATATATTGTGGTATTGTTTGTCAGTGACACATACCGAAATATGTGAATTTGTGTCTAAAGTACAATGTATGTGGGAAAAAATACACAATAAAATGACTACCACAAACTTTGACAAAGGCTGGTGGTAGAATTGGTGCATGGAAAGTGTTAAAATAACACCATTTAAAATAGCCTAGGGTGTCTACTTTTACAAAATATATACTTTTTGGGGTAAAATACACTGTCCTACTTTAAAAAAAAGTCCCAAATGAAAGATGGGCTCAGGCTGGCTACACATCAATATTCCAAGTTGAAAATGCGCACCTTCACAATGTGGCCCTTTTAGCCCCCAAACAACCCAACAAACCTATGCATGGGTGGTATCCCTGTACTCAAGAGATGTTGCTGAACACTTATTGGGGTGTTATTTGGCAGTGACACATACCAAAATCTGTAAATTCATGTCTGAAGTACAAGGTTTGTGAAAAAAAAACACAAAAAAATGACTACCACAAACTTTGACAAAGGCTGGTGGTAGAATTAGTGCATGGAAAGTGTAAAAATACCACCATTTGAGATAGCCTAGGGTGTCTACTTTTAAAAAATATATGGGTTGATGGGGTAAAATACACTGGCTGGTTTCAAATATGTCCCAAATGGGACATGGGTGCAGGCTGTCTGCATGTCAAAATTTCAAATTGGAAAACCAAAAACTTCACCTCCCAAATTTGGCCTTTTACCCCCCAAACAATCCAACAAACCTATGCATGGGGGGTATCCCTGTACTCAAGAGATGTTTCTGAACACTTATTGGGGTGTTATTTGGCAGTGACACATACCAAAATCTGTAAATTTATGTCTGAAGTACAAGGTTTGTGAAAAAAAAACACAAAAAAATTACTACCACAAACTTTGCCAAAGGCTGGTGGTAGAAATAGTGCATGGAAAGTGTTAAAATACCACCATTTGAGATAGCCTAGGGTGTCTACTTTTAAAAAATATATGGGTTGATGGGGTAAAATACACTGGCTGGTTTCAAATATGTCCCAAATGGGACATGGGTGCAGGCTGTCTGCATGTAAAAATTTCAAGTTGGAAAACAAAAAACTGCACCTCACAAATTTGGCATTTTAGCCCACAAACAACCCAACAAACCTATGCATGGGTGGTATCCCTGTACTCAGGAGAAATAGTAGAATCTATTTAGCATGTTTTTTCGTTCGCTATTGTCGATGAGGAGAAGTTGTTTCAAATAAAAACAAAGAAATTTGTGTATTTTTTTTTTTTTTACCATATTTTATTATTTTTTTTTAATAATATGATAAGATATGATCAAAAATATGGCATCCATAGAAAGCCCTTTTTGTCCCGATAAAAACAATATATAATATGTGTGGGTAGAGCAAATGACGAAGAAGAAAATTACTGCTAAACACAAACAGCACAGAAATGTTAAAATAGCCATTGTCCAGAAAGGACAAAAATGTTTCAAAGGCTCTGTCCTTAAGGGGTTAAATGTGTAGGTAGATGTATTTTCTTTTCCCATGTCAAACAAACCAAAGAATTTCAGTCTACCATGATGGGAGACAAACATAGGGTCACGGAGTTTATCAATTGCAACACGTCATTTGTTATTTATCTCATTACAGGCCAGAGATGTAGGGCACAATACGTGGGCCATGCAATCAGACCTCTCAAAGAGAGAATGAGAGAGCATTTAAATGACATAGTAACTCATGAAAATTCTCTACAGTGAACAAACATTTTCATGAGTGCTGTGGAGGAGATATAAATTATCTTAAATTCCAGGCATAGAAAAAAAAATAAAAACGAGGTGGTAGCAAACAACACATACTTAATAAGCGTGATATGTATTGGATATTCAGGTTACAGACACATGAACCACAACGCATTACCCAAGAATGGTATTTTAAAAAAGTGTTTTTATATTGTGTTGACTCTATGTTTGCAGATAAGAATACCAACAATAACATGCAATAAATAATAACAAACAGTGAAAGAAGACAAAAGGGTTTTTACAGGTTTTGCAGCCTAAACTGAATGGTGGAATATTGTAATCCTCATCAGATGGTGGCAACAACACAAACCTCTATAAATTTTGATGATGATACCATTTCCAACTTATAATACATCCACATGTTGCACCTGATGGAGGCTAGGATATTATGGAGTTGAACTTCTAGTGGTACTGTAATTACAATTTTAATTATGTAAGTAGGTTTTGAAATATTTTGTGCATTTGTACAGTAATGTAATTCTTGGGGAGACTATATGAGCCATATGGGCTATGAGTGACATACCAACTGTGTCTGATATTGACTCAGTCAAGTACCAACAATGTGATGCCATGAAGTGATTTAATACATCACAAGGGTTTTATCCTGCACCGCGAGTTTCCATCACAGCGGCTATACAACATCTAATAAAATTCTGTTATTGATTTATATCTTAAGTCATCCTCTGTACACCACTTGTTTATAAATATCACAAGACTGTACCCACCATGCTTTATCCAAACCCCCCATGCTGCAATCAGACATGATATTAACATATATAAAAGATACATATGAGAATTCTGTCTTTATATAATTGGAAAGTCAAAAGTCCAGGTAATTTCTTTCATGTGCACTAATACATTGCCTTTGCTTGTACCAATGTTGTTTGCCTTTATATATTTGTATATTTTCTATTTTGCATGTAGTTTATATATGGTATCTGTGCACTTTATTTTATAGAGCATTATGGGTAAGGGCATATAAGAGTGGATAGGACTTACCCCAACACCTAGATTACACTCACAGGACTCACCACAGCATCCCTCCATGTTTCAATTGAGGGGGCACAGATGTAATGCATTGCCCTTCCCCCTAGTGACACCACTGTTAAAGATGGACTAAATTAAAAAAAAAAAGGTAATTTCTCCCTGTTTTCTTTTTAAATGCTATTCAAAAATATCATGTAGTATTTCTGTAAAAACAGAAACTTTGGTTAAATCCTTTTGTGAAGCTTCTGCTTTACTAAACTGGTTGAGCGACCATTCGTGCTTCTAGTACTGTGCATGTGTGACAATCATGTAATGTGGGAGGAAGGAAAGTGGCACCCAGGATTTACTTCAGCACCCAGATGGCACCCAGGACTTGCCCCAAAACAAAGCTGGTACCCAGGACTTACCCCAGTACCCAGATGGCCAACAGGACTTACCACAGCACCCAGATGGAAGTCAGGACTTGACCCAGCACCCATAAAGACACTACTATAGCACCTAGATGGAACCCATAACTTACCACAGCACCCAGAACATACCCCAGCACACAGATGGCACCCAAAACTTAACATTGCACCCCGGAATAAACCTAGCACCCATGACTTACCCCAACACCAGATGACAGTCACAGGACTTACCCCAGCATTATTATGGCACCCAGGACTTACCCTAGCACTCATATTGCACCAAGTGCCAAGATAGCACCCAGAACATACCGCAGCACCCAGTGGACACTCACAGAACTTATCCCAGCATCTAGATGGCACCCACAACTTACCCCCAGCAACCAGGTGGCACTCAGAACTTACCCTAGCACCAAGATGGTACCCAGGACTTACCCTAGCACCCAGATGGCAAGCATGATTAACTCCATTACCAGCAAATTACCCCAGCACCCAGATGGTAAGCAGGACTTAGCACACCACCCATATGGCACCCAGGACTTACCCCCAGCACCCAGATGGCAGCCAGACTTACCCGAGCACCCAGATGGCAACCTGGACTTATCACAGCACCCTGATGGCATCCAGTGCTTTCCCCAGCATCCAAATGGCACTCACAGAACTTACCCCAGCACCCAGATGGTACCTAGATGGTACCTAGTGCCACCTAGTACCCAGCTGGCTCTCACAGGACCTGTCTCAGCACCCAGTTGCCACCCAGGACTAACCACAGCACCCAGGACTTGCCCCAGCCCTCAGATGGCACACAGGACTTTCCCCAGCACCTAGATGTCTCTCACTGCACTTACCCCAGCATACAGATTGAACTCACAGTACCTTCCTCAGGGACACAGATGGAACCCAGGACTTACCCCAGACTCCAGATAGCATCTAGGACTTGCCTCAGAACCCATGGTGGTTGCTGCTTCACTGAACCGGTTGACCGACCATCGGTGCTTCTAGTACTGTGCCTGTGTGTCAACCATGTAATCTTGGAGAGAGGAAAGGATTTGTGAATTAGAATGGAATTAAAATTGCTAAAAAGATAATGAATAAACAGTTATGAAGGAAGTAGGAGTAAATGTTAATGCAAACATAAATGTATGCATATGTAAGTATGGGAGTAGTGGGAATAGTTAGGAAGAATGACAGTGAAGTGGGAGTGAAAAGCCATGTAAAGTATTTACACATAATGGCAGTGATGGAGTAGAAGAGGCAGCAAAGAACATGTTGAAGATTAATTTGTAACTTATTTATTCTACCTCATTTGACCAAGACAAGAGGTAAGTATTAATGAACCCTTATAATGTGGTTTGGGGATTAATCCCTCTATAAAATACAAACACAGCCTTTTCTGTGCATGAAGCAAACCTCATAAATACTGTCTGAAGAACCTGCTTTCTGATGCTAGTGATCTGCATCTCTTCTCTAAAGGCAAAAAGTTGGATTATATCACCACAGGATCCAGAAGGGTTAGAAATCCATCAGCACTATATTGTTAAAATCCACTTAGTTTTATTCAATATATTCATAGGAAAGAAGCATAGGGAGTTCAAAAAAATCCACTGTAGTGAATAGACACCATATGCAAATGAACACCAATTAAATAGATTCACAGAACTGATATCTCACTCAGGTGTTAATGATAATTACCAACAGCTGATATTTTCTATACCTAACAAAGAGTCCACTTGCCATGTTGTGGGAAGGGAACCTACATTTAAGCATGCAGGGAAGGGCAGCTACAGTCAATGTTATTCAAATTTAGGGCAAGATGGCAATAGGAAGAAAAAAAATTAGTGTGAAAAAATAAATTATCTGCTAATGGGATCCCTAGAGGCACAGGCCATGAAGTGATTCAATGAGGGATCAGCTATTTCACCTCCTTAGTAGGATGGTTGGAGTAATTAATTTTACAGTCTACTCTGAGAAGAGTGAAAGGAAAGGGAAAGGGGTCAATCTTTGAAGAAACCAGGCATCAGATGTACACAACCACATGATGAGATCAGACATATACACTGTGCAACACCAGGACTGTGAGGCAAATATTTTCCGAAGATGGTATTGAAGGTAGTGAATTGGGTAGACTGGATAGACCAAATGGTTCTTATCTTCTGACACATTCTATAAGTCATTACTCATATTACTAATGAGTAATGTGAGTTAGGGAGGTAGGGAGGCCCCAACTGAGATAGAAGTAACTAGAATTAACACCATCAAATGAGTGGAACTTGAGGACAGTGGACCAATGGATGCCAACATCATTCCTTTGGCCAGTAGTGGAGAGAATGAACACTGAAGGGAGTTTTGAACTTTAAAAGAAAGTGTTTTGTTTTGAGACACATCTGGAGCCCTGAAGGAGCTTCAGCATCCGTCCTCGGTTCCATGGTATAGGGATCTATGCCTGACTTGGATGTGTCTCAAGACTTGGAGCTTGACTACCCTAAATCTGACCTTGAGCTTTGGAGGTTCTAGCAGGGGAGGTTCTCTTTGGTAAGCGCAGCTACTCATGTAACCTTTAACAAAGATCGGTGCGTCTGCAGTCGCGGTAATCTTCCCCTTTATCTGTGTTTGCAGTTTTGCGAGGGAAGCATGTGGGGTGGTTGGGGAGGGTGTAATTTGCGATTGATATTATTTTGGATCGGAGGTCTCCAACTGTGTTCTTCTTGCTGAACTGCAGCTCTCTGAGTTATCTATTATCCAGATGGAGCTCTAGTCCAGCGTCAACTGGAGGACTAGAGTTGGACACCCAGGGTCTATACAATCTTTTAATTCATTGTTTTATTAATCTGTAATATAATTTTAGTCTTTTTATTTGCCTCTTAATGCCCAGAGGGAAGGGTAGTCCTTCTAGCCATGGTCCCCCACAGGGTTTTTTTTCCTGTCCTGAGTGCTGAAGGATGACTCTCTGTGAGTCCAGAGGTAGCCCATAGCGTGATCCAGCTTTCTGTTTTAATCTATGATAATATCCAGGCACCTGCTTGGCTGTAATTCCCCATCCCATTATGTATAGTATAGTAACTAATTCTGTGACATTTTATTTATAATAAATGTAAAGTTAATTTAAAAAAAAAAAAGAAAGTGTTTTAAAGAGCCAGAAATATTTGAATTAAATAATCTTTCTTTCATACATTTGTGATGATTGTCATTAAAGAATTCAAATATGATATCACGCTCATAGGGTGTAGGTAGTAAAAAGGAGATCTGCATTAGAGAACTTAAAGATCTTACAGCCCCACACACTTTCCCTGCAGAAGAGACAAAGTGCATTCAGCCAGTCAAAATTATCTATATGAATGTACAAATATGATGTCCATTAATATTCCTTGATTATTCTTTGCTAGTAGTTGTATAGTGTAGAGTGCATCAAGATACTGAAGGGTAAAAAAAATGAAGGAAACAACTTTGTTGCCTCATAAAAAGCACTTTCTCAAATAGGAATTGGCCATCTGTGTAACGTCGGGGTCTCTTACCAGTCTGAAGTGGAGTCCAGACGCAAGAGACAATAGGCACTTATGTACAAATAAAGACACCAAACAGAGTTATTGAAGGTGGGAACAACAAATTGGTTGCTGAGTTGGTGCACAAAGGCAGTAAAATCCGAGGATGGGGTACAGGAGGGCAAAAGCAGAAATAGAGGTCAGGGAATCCGGGTGCGTGGGCTGGCAACTTAGGATCAAAGTCAGCAACAAGCAAGGATCAAGACAGGCGGCTCAGAATTGTAGTCAAAGGGAGGCAAAGGTTCAGCAACAGGAATCAAGTAAATCAGCAAGGCCCAAACAGTAGCAAGTAAAACTTAACTAACTGACAGCTCCAAATGTGGTGTCAGAAAGGAAGTTTGGGATATTGCTATGGAGATCCGCTATGGCCACGCCCCTTTGTACGGAATCATTGTAGATTCTTTTCTACGGAATCAAGTAGATTCTTGCAGAACATGAAAACAGCTGAGGATGGAACAGGGGGAGATAAGCAGCATCATGATAAGCCAAGCTTGGGACAGGCAGAGATCAAACGTAGTGCGGAATATCTGAGGCTGGAACAGGTGTAGTTCAAATGTAGTCAGGAATAGCCGACGTTGGGACAGGCGGAGTTCAAATGTAGTCAAAAGTAGCCAAGATCAAGAAGAGGGAAAATCAAATCACTCTAAATACACTAAAGCAGCAAAGGACAGAATAAAATGCTTGCACAGGCACCAGAGTGGTGTCTGTGTCAGGTTAAAATATTATCTGAAGAGCACATGCCCAAAAGGACGAGGAAGGGCATGAAAATGTAAAAAAAATGGCAATTCCCCAAATATTCAAAAATGACGCTATTCCATCTCTATGGTATTTGAGCCCACCTAGGAACAGAATGGGCTCCACCAAGATGGCTGCCACACTTCCAAGACATCACTGGAGCCCACCCTTGAATGTAGGGCTCCACAAACATGACCACTGTGAACAAGCTGTATACCCGGCAGCCGGCAACTGAGATCCCCGCCACCAGCCGGGACCCAGAACAAGTTAAAATAGGATGCAATTAGGAGGTCAAACCAAATTAGTAACCAGGATCTTTGAAAGTACATAAGTAACTGCATAGGGAATTGGCTCAATTACTGTGCAATGATCACAGCAATCAGTAGACATCAGAATGTAGAACTGTTGCCAGGCAGCTATTTACTTATAAATGTGAGTTGCATTTGAATTGAAGTTGAAAATGTCTTCAACATATACAGATTTTACTATGTATTATGCAGGACCAAATGAGCTCTTCTAGCAAGAGAAATTCACCACTTTTGTTCCTGTTAAATACCTAGTTGAGTCCGTGAGATTAAATGTTATTTCACTTAAACTCACCTGCATCTCACTTCACCCAATAATTCTCTCCATTTCAGCATGGCTTCTTGGCTCAGTGTGACATTGATCATTGTATTTGTAAGGATTTGGTACGGAGCTGGAACCGCTACACAGAATAGGATATCGGTATGTGCGTGTGCGGCTGGATACCCCTGCAGGAGACCCAGAGGATGGCGGATTGGGACTCCAGAGTGTTCTGAGCAGGTAAGAGAGCTGCCGGGGAGGGTGAGATTGGCAGCGTGACGGCACTGTAGTGACAGTATGTTTGCAGGACTGGTAAAGAACATTATTATGGATCTGTGTTATTCAGAAGTTCATTCAGATTTGATAGGTAGGTTTTAACATTAGTGAGAGAAAAATCCAAAGGAGCCAAGCGTAAACCCATATCTGGGTAAGAAAAGAAAACTAAATTAGATCCAAACTTCCAGATAGTCCAAGTAGATAAAAACAGACCATGGACAAAGTTTAATTAGAGATGGGAAGGCCTGGAAGAAAACGTTGGAAAAAATATTTTCTTCAAACAGTTTCTATTCCGAAAAAATGTTTAAAACTATGGAGTGTGAAACATGTTCTTTTACAATGAAAAATAATATGTTTATGACATGGTATTAAAACTATATAACATGTAGACCTTCATGAAAGACTTTTTGTAATGTCTCAAATCATTGCAAGGGCTCTGACCTGGATTCAAGCAAATCCTAGAATACAACTCAAATACTGAGCATGCAGTTCTCAAATAAGAGGAATATGCATTTCTGCCTCTAGGAGAGCTGCAGGGAAATAGGTTTCCGTGTCTGTCCTCTCAGTTAGGCCTTACTGACGTTTAAGAGGTTAAATTATTATTTTTCTTTGTTGCTTTTACTGATAAGCTATACTTTTATTTCAAACACAATACTTTTATATACACTGCATTTCATGTCCTCCGTGTTACAAAATTATTTTTAATTTGTAATTTTTTCACTAAAAATGTTTTTCTCCCATTGATTCAAAATGTCTGGAAGTTTTATATCCCTAGACTTAACACATTCAGCTTTACTCTACATTACTCCATTAATGTGTTACAGAAGGGTCTTTTAAATAAAGATTCCTCTGATTAGAAACAATATCTAATTAATATTTGTAATTCTCCAGTTTCCATGTTACTTTACAAGGTTTGCTTGTAAAGTAAGTTATCAGAGGTCTTAAATAAAGATGGCTACAACATTCAGCCATACATTAATTAGAACACATGAAATGCCCTGATTTGTAGTATGTTATTTTATTTTAAATGTACCTCATGAAGAAGTAAATAACTTACCATCAGCCCTTGAACGGTTGTGGTGCTACGTAGACAGGTTTGAGACAGCCCTAGCACAAATACTGTTGGCCAGTATATACTCTTATCACACTCATTACTTTCAAAGGCCTAACTTCGACATTAGTTCAGTAGTTCTCTGCGGTACCTGCTTGAAATAAAAGGATGCAAAGTAGAAAATGGAAGACCAGTATAAAGTGTCTCAAATGCCACTATTTAAAAGGGCTTTGAATTCAATATGTTCACCTATTCTTATCTCATAGGAATAGGTTAATATCTGCCCTACTGCTTACAGTGCCATCTGTTTCTAGGCGCTTTGCAAGTGCCAGTTTCTACAAACAGATGAACACAGCATACCTTTGCTTTAGCAGTACAACATGCCAAGTCTTTAGATTTTATCAGTATAGGCAGATAAGAACAATGTCACTGTATACACAGTCTTTCTTGTCTAGATGCGAGTAATGGTAGTTCAAATACATGGTAGTGGCCAATGTTTTCTAAACAGTGTTTTACCACAATTTATTGATGTATACCCAGTTTCTTGAATTATTTCTAGGGTCGTATTTGTGATGCATAGTCTAGTAGAGAATATAATAAATAGACTTTCATTCATTCATTTTTTATTTATTTTTTTGATAACTTCCTCTACTAAACAATATATGTTTTAGAAAACACTGAGTATAAAAAATACACTTTTGGGCTGCATAACTGGAGGCTGGGAGATGGATTAGATACTTTATTATACTGAGTAATGATTTAACCCATTTTGTAGTGCTTCGCACACTGGAACTCATAGCATAAACAGATAAGGCTTACTGAGAAAAGAGAATACACACAGCATACTTTCATAGAAGGCCTACAGAAAAATCTATGTATTGTTGTACAGCACTAAATTTGCAGGAATGGGCATTGTATATGACGCTGTTCTTATGACATCGTTATACCTCTGGATTTCCCAAATTTCTGCCCTGAACCAACACTCAAGAGTTAATTTAAAGATTGTGCTCATCATAACACTCCAGTTTCATTGTGCTTTACAATCAAGTAAAAAAAAAAAAAAAACTAGATGTGAAGAGAAGAAATAGGAAACCTTTAGCTCATTTGGGGCTTCAATGTCTCAGGTTTCTCCTTGTGACTTTGAGCTTTGTCATGCCTTTGTGTTCTTCTATTGTTGCTGTGTGCTTTCTCAAGTGTGCATATTCCCTTCATTCTACCTCCTCCATTTCACCCATCATTCTTTAAAAAAACAAAAAAGTTCATTAGAAAATATGATGATAATGTTTGACTTTTGAGGGAATTGCTGAACAAGAAACAAAACCCAGGGCATGTCATTAAAGAGGCATGATTCTATGGGAAGCATATATGCAATCCATTATTCTTCAATTATTCTGCAGTTACAATTACGTCTAAATATATTAATGATTGCAACCAAAGTGACACTTGCCATGTAAGAATTTATATTGTAGATGTCTGTGTCTTAGCATTATGGGGTATCATTACGTATACGGCATGAGTGACAGTTTTTCAGGTAAAACCAGTAGGTGCCTGCTATGTATTATAAATGCAACTACTGGTTTTATTCATTACTATGGGGGTATATCTTTTCTGTTCTTTGTGTTTTAAACCCTTAAAACTTGTTTTTGGCATCGGTTTTGTAATAATGATATTCAGGCTCAAAACCAGCATTTGGGACTACTTTAAGCCACCAGGGGGATGTTATTGAGGTCCCAATGTTTTATGAGGTTAGGTCAGTGGTGTATCTTGGTTTAGTGCTGCCCTAGGCAGAGAAAATTTGGTCACCCCCTCTACCCATGTTGCACACCAATGACATGACCTATAAACCACGTTACACACCCAGGACTTGCTCCATCATCGCCATTACATGCCCCCATCATCCCCAATACATGCCCCCATCACCCCAATACATGCCCCCATCACCCCAATACATGCCCCCATCACCCTCAATACATGCCCCCATCACCCTTTATACATGCTCCCATCACCCCCAATACATGCTCCCATCACCCCCAATACATGCCCCCATCACCCCAATACATGCCCCTATTTCCCCCAATACATGCCCCCATCTCCCCAGGACTTAGCCTTGTCCCTGGTGGCTAGTGGCAGGCATGGTGTCCTACCATGCTGTCTGTTCGACTTCCCGCACGGTGTGTGCAGGGAGGTCATGTGGTGTCTGGCCTGTCAAGCACTTCCCCGTCACACTGCACAGGGAGCCGATCAGGCAGCACAGAGGTTTCTCTGTGCTGCCTGTTCAGCTCCCTGTGCAGCCTGCTTGGAGGCAGAGCAGTGGAGAGGAGAGATCTTCCAATCTTCTGATCTCCCCAGCCATCATCTCTGCCGGCAAGCAAGGGTTATTTTTTCTTAAAGGAGCGGCTTTTTTTTATTTATTTTTTATTTTTGTTGCCGCCCCTTAAAGGCATACAAGGCAAGTGCCGCCCTAGGCACTCGCCTTGTTTGCCTCGTGCTAAATACAGTGCTGGGTTAGGTGGGAGATCTGCACTGAAATGCGTGACATTTGTGGGTATTGCAAGGTGGAAAATAAATGATGAAAAATGAGATTGAAACTGTTTAAATACATATGTATTATATGTGTTATATATCTATGTACAACAGTTTATTTTATATGTATATATTTGCATCTATTACTCTAATATACATATATATATATATATATATATATATATATATACATATACATATATATATACATATATATATACATATACATTCTATATATAAAATAAGCAATACTCAAAAATAAAAAAGGACAAGGAAGGAAACGGTTAAACTGTAAGCAGCTATGTTCAACACAGCGCTCTTTACATGAGACTTGGGAGGTATTTTACTGAACTGTCTGTGAAAGAACCATGTAAAGCAGAGGGACTCAGGGAACAGACGTGAGAAGGCACAACATTGTAAATGCTTCCCAGAGTGGTCCATCTCTCTGCCATACCCACAGAAATACATCCCCCCTCCTCCTGCATCCTACTTCGCCTCCCTTGCCTCTCTGTTTCCTCCCCACCCCCACTATTCGCTAATGAGAACACATTAAGCTTTCCCTCAATGCCCTGATGTGCTCTTACTCTGCTGAATCCTTGCATTGCAATGCACAATGCAGTCCAAGGATTTTTTTTTAGCATTATAAAAAGAGAGAAAATGCTTTCTAGACAGCTCATCTCTCTCTTTCCCACTGCTCAGCGGGGATTTAAGTGCGTCTGCTTCCACTGAAATTAAATGCATGTTTTTGCCCCCAACTAAAAGAGACTCTGTATATTTTCTACGCACATAAAGGCATACCTGTATTTTTTTTTTTTACTGACTTAGGATAGAAAAAATTGTAGGATGCAAAATTAAGCATATTTCCTACTGCCCACCTGGTATATTTAGTTTATCCTATTAACCCTTTTTTAGAGTTAATCTTGATTTAAGGCAATGTGATATAGTGTCACATATTTTGGAATATCAAGGTTCTATTGCACTTTGTGCATTGGGATCATGCAATATTAACATCATGTGATCTGTGTCTGATGCAGGTCATGCTTGACAAAACCTGACCTTGGTCTTGAGAAATACCATGACAACATATTTGGTCCATTTTACACTTAGTGCGTAAGAAAGGTGCATTGCAGATCAATATATTTTTAATCATTGATTTTCAATGATTTAATTCCACCTTTGAAACCTCAGACTATGTGGTAAACTCCACTGTATACAACAATCAATTTTTGGATAATTTTTGTCTACTAAAAAGGTACATTGCATCACACACTGATGCACTCCAGAGCAATTGTCTTTATATTTTAACTACATTTCATTTATAGCACAAGGGTACTTCTTTCTTGTTTACTGTTCCAAATTGTTCTAGTATAGCCTTAAATACTGTAATGCTTTTTAAATGATGTGTATAATAAAAATGATCATTTCTACTGTTGCATTTTTATATCACCTGCCCCATTTAGTTATCCCTTTTTCTTTTATAGTATATCCCTCAAAAAAAAAGTAAGTAAAAATGAATAAGTATTTAAAAAACATTAAACATGAATAACTAAAATAAACAAGTATTTAAAATATAACATTTCAGTCATAAGTAATTCTTATTAGTAATCACAGTATGATAAGAGAAACAGTATATTTTATTGTGAGAAACAAATATTCTGGATGTATTGATACACCCACAATGGTCTCATTTAATATACTTAGTTTAATTAATTAGTAATAATTAAAAAAAAATAACTTTGCATGTGAAAAGAAATACAAAGCAAAAAATGTACCCCTGTTGTCACTAGCTAATCTCCTGGATGTCTGCTCACACTGACACTTTCCAACTACCTAGATTATGTAGAATTATAAGGACTTGACACATAGGTTTTATGTAATAACTAGTAAATGTATAATATAAAAGCCTGCCTCAAATTTAAATAGGGCCATTTTGAAAGAATTAAATATGAAAAGTACAATATTTTTTCCCCTATGTTCACTAATAATTGCCCTACTGATTAAATGAATTTACTTTCCATTATTCCCATACCATACATTTGTACCACCAGAGTCTTTAATCCCATACCCCTATGCTCAACTCCCAAAACCATTCCCTCAACATCCACCTCCCGTAGTCCTTAACCATATTTCCCCTCCAAAATATAAAAAAATTGGCAGAGATGAGGAGAGATTCGTGGAGAAAACAATGAGTTATGAAGGGGGTTTGTAGCTAACATGGGGCCACTATCTGTTCATTTAGATCCTTAAAAAACCTGGAATTGCTCTTGTGTAATGAGGAGCATTCTCAAACTTTACCCATCTTCTTCAGTTAATGTCTTTAACAGTTAACAGATGACAAAGACTTTAAGAACTAATATATTAAAGCATAAGATTCTGGTACTTCAGTATTCAGGGTATCTGACCACTCTTCTTTATGGAGGAAAAGGAGAAGAAAGTCAACCCTTCAGAAGGTTGCTGCTTCCTGACCCTACATCTTGGCAGGCTACATTCATACTGATCTGAATACTTGAGCTTGAATATAATGACTGACACTGAGCACACAGTAGTTAGAACAAGCTATAATATATTCTAAACAAAAATTGTATTAGTCACAATAAGTGCAGAATACCCAGACTAGATAGAACCAAGGCTGCACCAGAGTAGTCAGATAGAGGTGACACAACAGAAGCATGCAACAATATACAATGTCAAAATATATCTATAGAGATACATGCACAATTTACACTCAGCTTTGCCTCTCAGCTGAGACAGAGCTGACCTGGTGGCAGGCATGTGATATTACTGTAAGTCCTTTACCTATACCAGTACCAAACTCCCAGCACCTTTACCTCTATGCTACTGTGCCCTAATACTCACCTTCCAAAGGTGAGAAGGGATGATAATTGGCAGATTAGAGTAGGGATTGATAGAAGCAGGGGGATTGTGATAGGGATATGGAACAAAGAGTTGGGACAGGCAGCTCCCAAACAAAAATGTATAAATACACCCGGAAGTACAAATTACACATAGGAAACAACAGTCATTTGAAATTTTGTAATTGGCTTGGAAAGGAGGGAAAGTTGAAGAGGAGTATCTTGTCTTGAAAAGTAGCTGCAAAAAACTGCCATGGGCAGTTATAAAAGCTTAGGTGTAAAAATAAAAATATGTCTTAAAATATGAAAGGTTTAATATGCATTCACCAATTTGTGTTAAAAGTAAACAAAAATACTATACTGTGATTAGCATAAAAATTGGTGATTTAAGAAAAAATGTGTACAGTCAAACAAACATTTTGTAGCATTTTATATATGTAGACAAAAAGTGGTATACTGGGATTTTTCTTTGATTTTCAGCAGTCATCTATATTGGTTTTGGCTTCTAATGTACACACTGTAATAACCATCTGTGTCACACAGGTGCTAAATATTCCGTTTGCATTGCCATATAAATTCTGCTGCACACACGTACGAATGCCAACCAGTCCGTGTTCACAAAATCAGTAGCACCAGAGAAGTATCTAGGGAGAAAGAGCTTGGCACTGTATGCAGGTGCTGAATACAAAGGAGGCAAATATCTAAAATAATGGTATACATAAAAGACCCGAACAAAGAGATCTTTCAATCTTTGTTAGAAGAGGACATTTATAGACAGGGGAGGACTGGCAACTGTTGGCCTGGGAGGCAGAAACAATTTAGTTGCCCCTGCTGCCACTTCAGAGATAGACACACATAACCACACTGACAGATAACATACAGAGAGTGATAGACAAACAAGACAATAGGATAGAAACATTGACTGGGGCATTTAACTAACAAGAAGGGCGGGAGAGCAGCCCATGGCGCAATTGCCCTCCTGCCACTCTTGGCAGGTCATCCCTACTTTTTAATGTATTTTTCACTTGTGCTACTAATTTAGAACCACCACTCTGATTGGATGTACATGTCCCTATATTATGTACATTAATTTTTAGGAAGGAATTGTGATTGATATATTTACACCAATTCCAACATATATCGTCATTCACTGAGCAAACATGACACAGTCATTTACTCATATTGATTTTTAAACTTCCCTATAATTTTTTCATTGGGGTGGATTAAAAAAATGCCTAATTTCCAGAGGTGAAGCTTCAAAATGCATCAAAACATTGAGTTTACCTGCACCTCTGAGACCTACTCTATGACACTATTACAATATATTGTATAAATATTTCTAATTTTTTATTTATATATGTCAATATTTCTAAATACCAGTGGAATTTACAAAAGTCGCTGAAGAAATCAGCACTAAGTTGAAATTGAATTAACAAGATAATACAGCATAGATTGTGTAGCCAAGGTCTGATATATTACAGGCTCTCCATCTGTGTAAAAAACTCCCCAGCTTCCCACTCTTCCTGATGGCTGGAAAATATGTAAATTCTAAATAAAACATAAGAAGCATGTTTTCATTTTCTAACAGTTTCCATGTGTGTTGGTGACATGATTCACATATCCTCAATCTACAATTAAAGAAAACTCTACTTTGGTGACATTGGAGATCTTCAATAGTATTGTATTCGACACTCTGATTGTACCATCAAGACCAGAAGATAACACATTTTGTAAAACTGCTAAATATTTTTTTGTTAATAAATCTAATTCAGTCTCTTTGTTTCAATGTTGCTCTAGTTTTGCCTTGACAAATATGGCTATATGTACTGTCCAACTTTGTTCAACCATAGCCTTCACCTCCCCTCACCAGATGATGCGTGGTTGTATTTATGGTATTAAAATCATGTTTTTCTTGTCTTGTTCTTTTGTCCTTTTTTTTTTCTTTACGTTTTGCATAACATGGGTAGAGTTGAAGTGTGAAACTTGTTAAAAATAGATTAAGGGGAGGATTAAAAGGAAAAAAGGGAAAGAAATAAAAGAAAGAGAGGAGGGGAGGAAGGGAAGAAGGGAGAGAGAGAAAAGGGAGAAGAAAAGGGGGAAAAAAGGAAAGGAAAGGGAATGAAGTATGGAGGTGTAACCTACCATCTTTTCTTCTACTTTATATACTATCCTACATTAATAGATTGAAACATGAAATATGCCCATGGCTTCCTTTCCTTTTTTCCTGTTTCATGCTTGTACCTCATATTTATGCTATACGCCATGTTTGCTAATGTTTTTAAATGTTTGTCAATGTCTCTAAGAAAAATTCCGACACGTATAATGTGACCTATATGTTCGCTTATGTCCTTTATGTTTGTTATTGTTTTTTATAAACCTAATAAAAGAAGTATAATAAAAAATAAAAAAAACTTTGTTCCACGGATGTTTGTCTATGGGTCATTTCCTGTGCTGAGATTCCTTCCTAACTCCTTTCACCAAGAGGACTTATATATACGTCCAAAATAGAATGATCCTTTAGAAGCAGCTGGTGCACTTGCACCCGCCAACACCCAGATGAAGACTTAGCCTCAAAACAAGCCAACTCGGAAAAAACTTCCATGGTAAGTGATGGGTGATAATGAGTTACAATGATTATATGCAACCTATAAACAAAGCACGTTGGCTTTGACATGGTTGTTTAAGCATGTTAAAGGTGCTATGCACCATTGACATGAGGGTATTAATACTATGATAATGATAATCATATCAGAGTATCATATTGTTTAGCTGCATAGAAGATTATGTGGCATAGGTCATGTTAAAGGGGATTGGTGAGATCAAATTGCAGTGTCAGTAGTTTCAATAAGGTCAATGCAAGGTGAATATAATAGATAAAAAGAGAGCATTTGGTGATTATTAACAGTTATATGACAATAATATGGTAACTTAAATCATAATGTAAAATTATATGAAACCACATTTGGAACAGGACTGTGGATTATGATTGTACTTTATAAGTAAAGAGAAGGTCACAAAAATAGGCTAATTAAACTTTTATATGCAGTACTTGCAATATATTTGGATATGCATGTTTCACATTTTGCATATGTTAAAAAATAAGCTACTAACAAAGAACTGAAGATTCAGGATGTTGCAGCAGGAGAGAAGGACCTCCCTTGTTTGTTTGTTTTGTAGAAAACACTTTTTGCACCCATAAGGTGTCAATCAGAATCTTTGGTCAGTTCCATTCACTTTAATGTGCATTACCAAGCCTAAAAAATGAGAGGTATGCAAACAGCTTTTTAACTAGTCTAAAACTTGTGAAAATAGGTAGCAGGGGCTTAAATAAAGGCTTGCACTTACTTGCTGACAGAAAGAAAAATGATATACAATTTAGATACAGGTTGAGTAGCTCTTATCCAAAATGCCTAAGACCGGCAGCATTTTGGATTTTTTCGATTAATAGATAATTTCAGCAGCACAAGCCCTATATATCTTCTACATTACCTAAATCCAATGTTACATTTATAGGAGTGGAATGGACGAAATTACCTGCTCCATGGTGCTGCCGAAATGATCCGCTTCGTTACTATAGTAAACATACATTTCCCATGAGCAATTGCTTCCAATGCAATCAAGAAAGGTGAGTATCCCCTATCCAAACTGACCTTATCAAAAAAAAAGGTGAGTATCCCTTATCCAAACTGACCTTACCAAAAAAAGTTTGGGGGGATTTTGTGTCATTTTGGATTTTGAATCTTCGGCTAAGGGATACTCAACCAGTTTTTGAACATTTTAACCCACTGGTAGCCAATGACAGAGAGGTGATATAAAATATATATCCACAAACCCCTCTGACATAGATTAACAGTCATGGTACTCTTATTGATGAATGCAGGGAACTGCTTTCTGTTACTGCTGGAAAAAGCTCTGCATTTTTGAGAAAACAGAACAAATAAAAACAAATACATTTGAAATAAAAGCTATAGGCAGAGGCTTCTGCTAACTAGTGTACCTGCAATTCAGTGGTCACTGACTAGCAAATGAATAGATATGAATAAACAAATAGACGCCTTCATGTGTTGCAAATGCACAATTCCTGAAGCAGTAAAGAAAAAAGTAGTCAAGTCCCATAACATTTACATATAGAAACATAGAAACATAGAATGTGTCGGCATTCAGTCCATCTAGTCTGCCCAATCTTCTAAATACCGTATTTGCTCGATTATAAGACGACCCTGATTATAAGACGACCCCCCAAACTTTGGATATTCCTTTAGGGAAAAAACTAAAAGCCTGAATATAAGACTACCCTATAGGAAAAAAGTTAAACTTGTATATATTCACATGTAAATTGCTTTTTTAATAAAAAAATTATATCAAAAAAATGCATTTGTTTTTATTTCCTTTTATGTGCCAATTCTGCCTCTCTTTCCCTTGCCCCCAGCTTTGTCTCTCTCCCCCTCCCTTTGATTCCCCCCTCTCATCTGTCTCTTCCCCCCCCCCCTTGTTTCTCTCTGCCCCCCTTCCCTCTGTCTCTTCCCCCCCTTGTAGCTCTCTTCCCCCCCTTGTAGCTCTCTTCCCCCCTCCCTTCCCTTGTTGCTCTGTTTCTGCCCCCCTCCCTCCCCCTGTCTCTGTTTCTGCCCCCCTCCCTCCCCCTGTCTCTGTTTCTGCCCCCTCCCTCCCCCTGTTTCTGTCTCTGCCCCCCTCCCTCCCCCTGTCTCTGTCTCTGCCCCCTCCCTCCCCTGCCTCTCTTCCCCCTCCCTCCCCCTCACCTGGAAGTCGATCCCTGGTGGCTAGTAGGGGCAGTCGGGGGATGTCTGCACGATGCGTGCAGACATCCTCCATGCTGCCCGACACGGCACTCTATTATGACGGACAGCTGGTTCGTCATAATAGACTGCCGTGTCGGGCAGCATGGAGGATATCTGCACGTATCGTGCAGACATCCCCCAGCTGCCCTATTCTCCCTGGTGGCTAGTGGGGCAGCAGAGGATGTCTGCGCGATGAGCGCAGACTCCCCTGCTGCCGCCCGGCACGCTCGCCGGGACTTCTGTGACGAAAGCGGAAGTACCCGGCTTCTTCACAGAAGCCCCGGCGGTCGTGCCGGGCGGAAGCAGGGGAGTCTGCGCTCATCGTGCAGACTTCCCCTGCTGTTAGAGAGGGGGATCCAGGTCCCCTGCAGCTCTGCTGGGGACCTGGATCCATGTCTTATAATCTGACCTCAATTTGAGGTCAGATTATAAGAAGTTTAAACAAAGAGAACATTTAAAAGAACAAATTTTATTCTCAATATATATTAAAAGGTGAAAAATCACCGTAAATAGTTGCAAAATAGGGGAACAGTGAAAGGGTAAACCGGCAAGAGATTATGCCAAATATTAACCCAAATTAATACTAATAGATACAAGGATATATTAAATCATATATCACAAAAGAAAACCAAAAACACACACATATATGAAAAAAATGAAAAATAAATGATAATAATAATAATAATAGAGCCCTATATTATATACCTGTCTATAAACAGGATACAGCCTGGGAGATATATATATAATTCCAAAGTAGTCCAACATAAAGTAGATAATGAAAGAGGGATAATAGCAGGGGTGGAGTAAAATGGAGGTCCCTAATCTCAAATTAAAGTAATTCCTATCTAATGATTATACGCTTAAATAGCGGGGATAGCAGAAGATGAGAGAAAGGACAGCCCAAGCTGCAAACTGGCGACAGGTAGGTTATAAGAAGACCTCAATTATAAGACGAGGGGTAGTTTTCAGAAAAAAAATTCTGAAAAAACCTTGTCTTATAATCGAGCAAATACGGTACTTTTACATATATATATATTCTAAAAAAATAAATTCCCTACATTCTGGGCATTAGGCCAAGCAATGTTTGTTGTGTCTACTGTTTATGACATCACCTGTGGTTTGATTTGCAAATTAACTTCTTTTCTCTGTGAAATGTGTAATTTGGATATTAAGCCACATGTGATGTCATAAGCAATAGACTCCACAGACACAATTAAAACACACTTTCATCCTAATTTAGTACCTGCTAAACTGCCCTATCCAGGGTTACCTGACAAGCTGCACTATCCAGGGTTACCTGATAAGTCTTTTGCACTAACATTGGACCGTGTGCAAGTTATTTAGTTACATAGTAGATTAGGTTGAAAAAAGACTTGCGTCTATCAAGTTCAACCCTTTTCCTATTCCTTGTTTGCCGCTGTTGATCCACAAAAGGCAAACAAAAAACACTTATTTCAACAATTTATAATTCTGCTTTCAGTGGGGAAACAATTCTTTTTGTAAATAAATGTTACAAAAAGTGCATAAAATACACAGAAGGTGCGCTGTGTTCAAAAAGCCACAGCACAAAAATCTGAAATCACACATGAAACAGACAATATAGACTTATGTTGTTCTTCAAATAATGATGTCACTCTTGTACATAAAAAAACATAAAAGAAATATAACAAAAATATATAGTGTAGTATATTAGATAAATATATAGATATCTATATCCATGTTCAAAAAATATATATATTTATTTATTTATTATGTTTTTCTACAAATCCCGTTTTAAATCTCTATTTTATATAATGCAATTGTCCCCAATCATATATATTATTTTCTGTCCTATGTATTATGTTGTATTGCTTTGGAGGGGTTAGGAACTTTTTCTGCAAGGTTTTTTTTCTATCTGTTAACACTGAATTATTCTCGAAGAACTAAATAAATATTAATGTCTATACTAACAAGGTTGTTTTTAAAAGCATCTAACATATTACGTCTTCAGGCAGTAAATTCCATACCTTTATTGTCTCCTTTCTTCAAGTCTTCAAGCGAACGATCTCTTATCCTTTCTACTGTTCTGTTAATGAACAGGTATTTACAAAGCCTTTTTGCACTGTACATATGTATATAACATTATCATATCCTCTCTAAGTTTGTACATATTTCACTTTTCCACCCTTTCTCCATGACTAAATCTTTCCATTCCCCTTATTAGTTTTGTAGCCCTCCTCTGCACTTTCTCTAGTTACACAATGTTTTTTCTTAAAAAAGTCACCCAGAAATGAACTGCATATTCAAGTTGTGTCAGTTCACACAGTTATGCACACTATCAGTAGAGGTAACCCTCTAAGCCACAAGTCTGGCTCCTAGCTTCTTGGACTGGCTCCTAGATCCAGACCAAATTTGTCAAACCCTGATTAAAAGGCCACCAAGCTCTCCACCCCATAATGTTCCATGGAGCTTACACTAACCAGACTGATCAGGATGTCATCCAGATGAACTATCAATCCACAACCCCAAGTAAGCATGAATGTGAAATATATTTATAATCTTAGTTGTCTTAAAATGACCCTGCAAGCCTACAGAGCACTCAATTACATAGGCGCTGAAGAAAGCTGACACTATTTATTCCTGGGGCTTCCCCTTTGCCTTGAATGCTAAAAAAAATAACCATAACCAAAATCTGAGACATCAGTCGGAACAGTCAACATTTCTGATAGGTTTGGTTTTCCCAGATATCTCAGTGCTTAAGCGACGGAGACCCTCTTTGTTCCCAGACCCGCTCCTTGACACACCATCTGATGCCGTCCTCAACAACGAGTAATACCATTAAATGGCCTTAATTTTATCCTTTGACCTTAGCTGGGGCACGGGCTCCTGGGTATTCTTGTATACCCCATCCTTTTATCCTTGTATACTCCAAACACCTCAGTTGCTTCAGCTGGAACTGTTCCTATTAGTCGAGACTTAATGGTCAATCCTGAATGCATTTCCATTCACTCCAAGAGTTAAGCATTACTGATATTGATAACCTGATTACTGCAGCCACAGCAGTAGCTATCAACTGCATTGAGAAATATGAGCTGACTACAACGGAACAGACATCTGGACTTTTCAAACCACAAACAGCTCAATAATGTCTTCTTTCACATTTGACAGCAGCATCAACTTAACTATTTCTCTCATAGCACGTGTATCCGATGACAAGAATAATATCTTACTCTGTCAACATACTGGTCATCTTATTTCAATCGAGAAGGTGGTGGACTATCCGACTGTAGGCCATGGTGTAATAGTTATGCCATTATTATTGAAGTTCCCCGGTTGGTTTATTAATATGTTGCCAGTCTGTCCCTAGTCTCCATAGCCCGCAGGGCATTTCAGGATGTCTTATTTGCAGACCCAGACATTGGCCTGTACTTTATCAGCCTGTTAGCCCAATTTTTGCAGCCCTCTAGCGCTGTAGGTGGTCTGTGGTCTATGACGGAAAAGAAAAATGTTGGTGCGCAAAGCTAGTCACAGGCTAGAATAATATAAACGTATAAAATGAAGCTTGCTAAAGCACAGGCAGTTTGTGTTTTGTGTATACTTTGTACGGCCAGTCATACTGTATTTGCAGCATGCTCATACCTGTTTGGTAAGCTTCATTTTATACATCTATATTAATTGAGCCTGTGACTAGCTTAGTGCACTGGCATTTTTCTTTTCCCTGCTTGCACATAGTTGAGGTTGTTGGCTTCTCATTGTCTGGTTGCAGCTTGCTGTCAAGGGGTTAATTGGGAGGAGGTTTAATTGCACCTATTCCAACACATTAAAAAGGTTTTGGTAGCAGTATAAACTGCTTTGTGTGCCCACTAGATAGGAGGTGAGTAGGTTATCACCCTATTGAGAGTGTGCCTTGACGTGGCGGGTGAGCTTAATTATGCTTTGGCCAATTCATATAACCAAAACCTCTCATTTATATTAGGTTTATGTATTTGTTGCCAACTTTATTAGGGTGAAAAGAGCAGACAGTTTTTTTTGGTCTGTGGTTTTCAACCCATTTATCTCTCCTATCTTTTCCCTGTCCTTCTACCCCTACTTTTTATTTATTTTCTTCTTTTCCCCATAACTCCCCAAATGCCCCCTTACCCTAAGGTGTGATTTTGATCTCCCCTCTCTTCTTCTCTACTGCTTTTTCTATTTATTTATTTTTTAACCTTAGCATTACTGATTGCTAATCCAATTTGACTGTTTATGTTACCGCATCTGCACGGTAAATTTTCTAATTTATGATAATTAAAAACTAAATAAAAAATGTAAAAAAGAATAATACACATATCTGCAAACAATGGAAAGGACAGAAGATATGTTGCTCCACAAAAATACCCAAATTACAGTACTATCACCACTGCAAGGGATTCTGGGTAGGCACATGTGATTAAAGTTAACTTTACTGCCTCAATATCCATGTAATATATGGACACCTAGGAGCAAATGCACGCTTTTGAGGGCAGTTTTTTAAAAAGAAATGAGGTAGTCTGAGATTCAGAGCCAGAACCACATTCAGGGACACATTATTTGGTTACTAGTAACCTTTCTACATTTTTTGTAAACATCAATATAATTTGATCCTCGTTTGGCTGTGTTGTCTCCTCCCTTATTAACACATGCACATGTTTAAGACACTTTTGATTTAATTAGCAATATATTTAAGATGTTTTGGAACTAGAAACACTAGCTTACTATAAGTGAAAAATGTGTTCAGCGTATGTGTGGTATGTGACCTGCACTTGTTAACCTGGAATAAACTACACTTATTTGAATAAAGTATCATGTGGATTATTTTCCATTATTTTAAGTTTGCTGAGTGCCATTGGACCATACTTTACTCCCATGCATATACTTACTTTTCTCTTAAGTTTGAAATTCCCTTGTCAAGTCCCTGCAAGCCCTTTGTTCATGATTTGAATAAAGCAACAATGTGTTCACCCTGCTGCGCACTCATCATTCAAGCAGCGCCCAGCCAATAACAGAGGAGGAGATTATAATCGCCTCCCCAGTTGAGGAGTGTTTAACATCATAGACACCACACAAAGGGTAGGGATGGCAATTTAAGGCCAGGGGGCGGGGGTAACAATGCCCATGATCAGGGGCGTCACTAGGGTTTGTGTCACCCGGTGCGGAAACTCATGGTGTCACCCCCCTGGATTTCCTCCAATACAATGCCAAACAGATTCCTTAGTAATGCCAGTTAGATGGCCTATTAACTATGCCACACACAGGAGCCCCATAAATTATGCCACACACAGGAACCCCATAAATTATGCCACACCAGACCCCCATAAATTATGCCACACCAGAGCCCCACTATTTATGCCTCACTTCTGCTCAATTAATTATGCCACACACACAGGTGCCCCATAATTATGCCACACACACACACAGGTGCCCCATAATTATGCCACACAAAAGAGTCCCTAAATTATGCCACACAAAAGTGTCCCTTAATTATGCCATACATGGGGCTCGATAAATATGCCACACACAATAATTATGCACACATGGGACCGCCATTAATTATGCAACACACAGGAGCCCCACGAGGTGACAATTGTACAATTATAGATCCCAGAAATATGGTGCAACTCAGAGCCCAGTAATATTGTGCCATTCAGATACCAGTAATATTGTGCCATTCAGATACCAGTTATATTGTGCCACTCAGAGCCAAGTAATATTGTGCCAGTCAGATACCAGGAATAGTGTGCCATTCAGAGCCCAGTAATATTGTGTCAGTCAGATACCAGTAATATTGTGCCAGTCAGATACCAGTAATATTGTGCCACTCAGAGCCCAGTAATATTGTGCCAGTCAGATACCAGGAATATTGTGTCATTCAGATCCCAGTAATAGTGTGCCAGTCAGATGCCTGTAATATTGTGCCAGTCAGAGCCGAGTAATAGTGTGCCAGTCAGAGCCCAGTAATAGTGTGCCAGTCAGAGCTCAGTAACATTGTGTCATTCAGAACCCAGTAATAGTGTGCCAGTCAGATGCCTGTAATAATGTGCCAGTCAGATACCAGGAATATTGTGTCATTCAGAGCCCAGTAATAGTGTGCCAGTCAGATGCCTGTAATATTGTGCCAGTCAGAGCCCAGTAATAGTGTGCCAGTCAGAGCCCAGTAATAGTGTGCCAGTCAGAGCCTAGTAATATTATGCCAGTCAGATACCAGGATTATTGTGCCAGTCAGAGCCCAGTAATATTGTGCCATTCAGAGCCCAGTAATAGTGTGCCAGTCAGAGCCCAGTAATAGTGTGCCAGTCAGAGCCCAGTAATAGTGTGCCAGTCAGAGCCCAGTAATAGTGTGCCAGTCAGAGCCTAGTAATATTATGTCAGTCAGATACCAGGATTATTGTGCCAGTCAGATGCCTGTAATATTGTGCCAGTCAGAGCCCAGTAATAGTGTGCCAGTCAGAGCCCAGTAATAGTGTGCCAGTCAGAGCCTAGTAATATTATGTCAGTCAGATACCAGGATTATTGTGCCAGTCAGAGCCCAGTAATATTGTGCCATTCAGAGCCCAGTAATAGTGTGCCAGTCAGAGCCCAGTAATATTGTGCCAGTCAGAGCCCAGGAATATTGTGCCATTCAGATACCAGGAATATTGTGCCAGTCAGAGCCCAGTAATGGTATGCCAGTCAGAACCCAGTAATAGTGTGCCACTCAGATACCAGTAATATTGTGCCAGTCAGAGCCCAGGAATATTGTGCCAGTCAGATACCAGTAATATTGTGCCAGTCAGAGCCCAGGAATATTGTGCCAGTCAGAGCCCAGGAATAGTGTGCCACTCAGAGCCCAGTAATAGTGTGCCACTCAGAGCCCAGTAATAGTGTGCCAGTCAGAACCCAGTAATAGTGTGCCAGTCAGAGCCTAGTAATAGTGTGCCAGTCAGAGCCCAGTAATATTGTGCCAGTCAGAGCCCTGTAATATTGTGCCAGCCAGAACCCAGTAATAGTGTGCCAGTTAGAGCCCTGTAATAGTGTGCCAGTCAGAACCCAGTAATAGTGTGCCACTCAGAGCCCAGAATTATTGTGCCAGTCACAGCCCAGTAATAGTGTGCCACTCAGAGCCCAGGAATATTGTGCCAGTCAGAGCCCAGTAATAGTGTGCCAGTCAGAACCCAGTAATAGTGTGCCAGTCAGATACCAGGAATATTGTGCCAGTCAGAGCCCAGTAATAGTGTGCCAGTCAGAGCCAGTAATAATGTACCAGTCAGAACCCAGTAATAGTGTGCCAGTCAGAACCCAGTAATAGTGTGCCAGTCAGAGCCCAGTAATAGTGTGCCAGTCAGAACCCAGTAATATTGTGCCAGTCAGAACCCAGTAATAGTGTGCCAGTCAGAACCCAGTAATAGTGTGCCAGTCAGAGCCCAGTAATAGTGTGCCAGTCAGAACCCAGTAATAGTGTGCCAGTCAGTACCCAGTAATAGTGTGTCATTCAGAGCCCAGTAATAGTGTGCAATTAAAGTGCTTGTTTTAAACCACCCTCCTCCCCCCCCCTTCCCCATCACTTACCGAATTGCTGCTGCTCTGTGTTCCCGGACGGACGCCTCCTTCGTGCAGTCTTCCCTCCTGCACGGAGGAAGGAAACACAGTCGCCGGAAGTGACATATCGTCACATCCGGTCGCTGTGATTTTTTATTTTTTTTCCGGCGGCCACATCCAGGGGATGCGGCTGCCATAAAAGAAAAAAAAAGGTAAGCAGTGCGGTGCGGGGGGTGCCGGCAGCACCGGTGTCACCCCCACTGGAGGTGTCCGCACCCCCCGCCCCCCTCCCCTCGGGACGCCACTGCCCATGGTGCAACTTCACCAACCCACCCGTTCTCATTAGAGATAGACACATATAGACAGGTAAAACAGATACATTACAGATATAGAGATATAGACAAGACACATAGACAGATAGATGGAGAGATATAGCAGTGGTTGGGCCTGAATGCATTTGATCCCCGTGTCCACTTGCCTTTCTCTACCTTAGATCACAAAATGCAGAGATATGGAAGGAGTGTCTGTGAAGGTACAGACAAGGATGGAAGAGCAAATTTTGTAGAATACCTGACCTTCTTTCCCAACCTATTGATCCCAACCTGAACCTCATCTGAGGCAGATTGCTGTCTAGCCTCGGCACTGGGGCATTTGGAAATGAAAAGTAGTGCAGCCCTAGCCCATTCATTGAGGTTAGAGAACTTCCCCTTTGCCTCCCCTGCCAGCCCTCCCCTGACCACACACTAATTAGTGTCTGGCTCCCAGAACAAATGTGAATCTCTTTTTGAGTGGTACTCTGTAGGAGCATCTTTCAGAAGCCTTTCTAATCAGACAGAAGATAAATAAAAAAAAGTTGTCAAAAGGTTCCTAATCCCTGACATTTGCTAATTAATTGCTAGTTCACCCCAATTCCTTGTGTGGTGAAAAGACCCAAATCATAGTAATGGAAATGTAAACACAACCAAATTTTACACAGTGATCTGGTTTGGTGCCTCAGTGCAAAGTGTAGACATTTGTCTGTGTATCACCTGCACACACAAAAAAAATCCTCTCTGGGTAAAAAAAAAAGCAAACAATTAAGCAATCATTTATCTACAAGGTTTGTTCCATAAAAGGTTATATGCAGAGGCTTTAGAATTAAGAAAAAAAGAAGAGGAAATTAAGCTATCACACAACTGCCTCGCATATCAATTGTCAACTGGTGTCGTGTCTACTGTATTCCAGATTGTTTTTGACGGTAACTATACAGCAATTGCTTTGTGGCCAGATTTCCGGAAAATGCTTTGTCAATCATTCATTATTATTTCAAACATGAATAGCATTTAACAGATAATCATAATAATAATAACCATAAGTATAAAAAAAAAATAAAAGAATCTACAAAACCTTTATTATCTATTTCGATAACGCAGATAAAAAAAAAAACATGAACAAAAAGCACTATTTAATTTCCTGATTAATCTCAAAGCCTCCCTGTCAAGACAAATTTCACTCCTGCCCTTGGAAAAGATTGCCTCAGACACTGTAAATGAAAAAGACCCTTTCATGCTCCTTGAAAATGTAAAACTAAGCTTAGTATTAAGGCTGTAGCATGCTGAGGGTTGAATGGCTCAGTGATTTGGTCAGAGGTTACTCATCCTCTCACTATAATGTTTGTATTGATTGAACTGTGTCCGTCTCACATTCCTTTTTCTTCTGCATTGTAGTAAAACCTACATTCCCAGTAGTGAGATGGAGAACACGCAAAACACAGGAACACTGCATTTTATAAGATTTGTTTGTTTTTTTACTGCTAAAACAATGTTACAATAACTTTTATTTTTTGCAATGCCTTGAGTGTAAATGTATGTGCTCACCAGTTTAGTTCACATACATACAAAGTAAATCTGACACCCATGGATAGCAGGGCAGGTTTTTGTAGAGAGAAGATTTTTATCTTAAAAGTAATGTGTTAAATAAGTAACCAGTATATAGATATAATAATGTTTCCTTACTTTATGTCTGCAGTGCATTCTTGGAGGATAAATTGGGTGCGTTGGATGTACACAGTATAAAAAAGAAGTACAAGTAGACTGTGGGCATGGATGTAAAACAAAAGGCCCATACTTAGGTTTATGCATTCTCTTCTTAAGTTTGCAAAAATGATGTATGATAAGAAATCCCAATAAAAGTTGACCAGCGCTATTTAAAATAACAAATCATAAATAAAACAATAATATATGCACAAAGGACTGAGAAATGAAAAAAAAATAGAAATGCAGAAAAACAATAATTAAAAGTCCATTTTAATTTATTGTAAATACTTTTTTAAAGAAGAAAAAATAATACTATTACTTCAGATAAATAATATTATTAAATTTGTGTTCGTGTCTGTCTGTGTGTATTAGTCTGACTCTGTGTGTGTGTGTATGTAAGTGTGGCTGTGTATGTATATGTCCAAGTATCACAGAAATCTGCGTGGGTAAGTGTGTCTGTCTATGTGACTATGTGTGTGTATCTGTGTGTGGCTGCATATGTATGTGTTGTATTGCTGTAGAGTCTCTCACATACTGCATGTTACCATGATTTTATTGCTGTTGACTCTGTGATACACTCACACTGCACACATGAATATATAATATAATATGTGTCTGTGTGTCATTTTTTCACAATGAAAAATGAATGCGTGAAGTGGCCTACTGCAAAAAAAAACTTGGACCCCTCTGATATAGGGGTTATTTATAAACAAAAAATAGGCCATGCAGAAATAGCACAGAAATAATCCATTCCGACAGAGTCACCATTTCTTGTGCATGAGTCGCGAGTTTTTAAAAAGGCGCAATTGTCGTTATACTTAAGACACATTGGATGTACTATTTTTGTATTTTGGCAATTTCATGTGTGGGAGCTTTTTTTTTATAAACAATCCCCATTTTATGTAGAATTCCAAGTACTATTTGCTGTCAGGGAGCTATCTCAGGCCAAACTAATAAACCTTGTGCTTTTTATATGTGACTGTCTGCCAGAGGCACGTGGCTGGATAGAATAATGCAGGAATAGATTTGGTATACATAAATAACAGCAGACACTACAGGGCAGATACCAGAAACTTAAACAGGTGCAATATTTACAAAGGGTTCACATAGTAGGTTTGGTTGAGATGTAAATTATTTACATAAATTATTGATAAAATATATACTACAAAAATCAGCATCATTCATAGTATTGTGTTCCTTGGACCAAGAGATTAAAAGAAAGAAGCTAAGATAAGATACATGTTAACCACAGTAACAAAGCATAACATAGGTTCCACTTGTTTACATAAAAATATATTTTTCTCTGTAAACTTATCTATAGAATTTATATAGTAACATGTGGATGCAGTTTATAGGTTTACAATGCAGCCAACTAATCACCTATTAAGTAAATTCTGGTGTGACTCAGTTCTCACAGTTCCCCACACCTTCCATTATTACAGTCTACTTCTATCTTTACCTCTTCCCTATTTCTTTCTGCCTCACACTCTCCTTTTGTCTCATGTTCCCCATCCCCTCTAGAATGTAAGTTTGCGAGCAGGGCCCTCTACCTCATGTTTTAGTCTAAAAATAGTTTTTGTATAATTTTGTTTGTAACTCCCTTCTTATGCTCTGTACCAAGCGCTGCGTAAATTGGTTGGAGCTATATAAATAAATGGTAATGTAATGTGACGTAATATAGTCATTTATTATTCAGTAATGCATGCCTCACAACTTTGCGCGGGCCTTCCCAGTTGAGAAGCTCTGTCCCACAGAACTCTACCACTGTCTCAAAAAAGTGGAACTATTGTAAACTGTCCAGTCATCAATGGCCAGACTTTCTATGGAACTCTTGTAATACCTTGAAGTGCGGTGGATGTTCTAAGAACAACTCTCTATTTCTAAGTTATGTTTTTTATACTTGGAGTAAAACATAGGAGGGTTAAATATTGTTGCCCGCTGTACAAGCCTGGATATATATTGGTAAACTCCCAATATAGTGAAGATAGAGTGAATAAGAATGGCCACAATAATGCTTTCCATTGGACCTTTAAAATTGACCATCCCATTAAAACCTACAATGTGTCACAAAACTCATTTGGAATTTCACCAACTATGAAATGAGTAAAGATCTCATTTACTTATATAACCACAGACTTTCAACACATCCCAAACACTGTTTTCACATCCCAACCAGCAATAACAACACTCACCAATACAGCAAAGTTCTACACATTTCATTGGGATATGACCCAAGTTCCTCAGGGGCAAAATCTATTTATTCACAAAAAGCCATAAATATATTTCCTGATGAATATTTCCCCAGAGCAAAGCTCTTTGCCCGGGGCATCCCACATGTGGCCCATGGGCCAAATGCAGCCCATCAGACATATTGCCATTAGCCCTATATAAGCTCTAAATATTTCATTATATTATCTTTTTATTCAAAATATATAATCTTAATAATTCACAAGTGCTATGGAGTGAACAACTATTTTTAATCATATTTGTCTATGGGTACTGGTAGATTGATGAGCAAGTGACATTGCAAGACAACATTTTTAGGAAGTATTTGATCCGTACATGGTGGTGGTTTACATAATAATTTTTATTTATTTTTATTTTTTTGTACTCTGAAAAATATCAGGTCTAAAAAATCCAGAAAACATATTACAGGTTGAGCAGATCCACATATAAAAGAAACACAGCTGAATTTTCCTTTTAACAGTTTAGAAGCTTTGAATGAAACAGAAAACCATAAATCTAATATCCAGGGTACAATCTTTACGATAAATGGTAGTCACACAGAGGGCAGAGGTTCACGTTCAGCTCTGCTGTGATTTATCATAACACCAAGCACTGAAATAATAAATGAATGCACTTGATTGCTATAAAGTCATATACTATTCACAGCCAAAGTCTTTAATTCTTTTGGTGAATATAAGTCTGCTCTCATACACAAAATTAGAAATTAGGATGTAGTTTAACAATAATAACTAATACGATTTTGTTTTTCTTAGGAGCATAATAAGTACAAATATATGAAATAATTCATATTAATGAAAATGGTACTGATTTTGTTCACTGTTTTCAGGAACTTTGGTCAGTGATGGGGTTTTTTCCAATGTATTGTAATTACAACCTTTTTATTCAGCTTTATGTTAGGGGAGGCTTATATAACTCTGATTCTAAGTAGTTCGGGAGGTATAATGTCAGCTGCTCTGCTAAATGGGAAATATTTAGACTTTTTTTTATAAAAACAATTTAGGGGCCTATATTTCAGAGCCCTGGGCCCGCTAAAAGAATTGCTCTTGGGGCTACTAAGAGATCTGAGGATTACGCTAGCGAACCTGACACCTGCAAATTTCTTGTTTCACTTGGACCTCGAACCGGGGATCCCAAAAGCTCAGCGGGTATTAATAATCCATATATTTATGGCAGCGAAACTGTGTATGGCAAGATAATGGTTGAGTGAAATAGCACCAACTATTAAGGACATTAAGATACAAGTAGATTATCAAGGAAACATGGAAAAAGCGACCTATAGCAGTGCGGAGAACCTACAAAGATACGCTGAGATTTGGGATCATTGGTTCAAGGGACCCCAAACTGAGTTTACCCTGAGCATTCAAGAACAACATCGACAATAACTTCAGGACAAACTCTCTCTCCGATCCCCCGGCATAAAAGAGGCCCCTGCCCCGTAGGGCTCAACCGAGAACTGTAAGTGTCATATAGTTTGAGTGTTTGAATGTATGTTTCAGCAAAGAAGTGCTTCTCCACTATTCACTATTGCGGATATAGAATCGCAACTGACATCGGAACTACTGCCTAATGTGATTTACATATTTCAATCTAGTAATTGTCAAAACCACACATATCCGCGTAAAAATGTACTAAGAATCTAATTCGTATGTATAATATTTATGTACAATCTATTGAATTGTGTATGTTGTGTATTTTGAATAAAAAAAAAATATATATATGATATTTTTGTTGTAAATAAATAAATATTAAAACCACTTTTAGATTTTGGTTGACTTACCTGTTGGTTAAAATGTAGCATTTGAGCATTACATGCACAGACAGGACCGCCATCAGTGGGTAACGAGCAATACACCTGTCAGGGTCCTGGCCCTTTAAAAAGAACTCTCCCCTCACCAGCATCTCCGTACAAGAAGGCCGCATGGTGTCTGTGCAATGCACAGACATGATTGCATGTAGCCTCTCTCGCGTATCCCGTGCACTGATCTGACATCAGAGCGGGTCACGTAACCTTCTGGTGCTCAAACAGATCAGTGTGCGGGGATCGCGAAAGAGGCAACATGGGAGAGGTCTGTCTCTCGCATTTAAGTCCTGGGGAAGGGGGGAACTGGCTGTGTCATAATAATGGACATCGTAGCATACTAATGTGAATACTGGCTGTGGCATGTTAATGGGCATAATGTGGCATATTAATGGGCATACTGGCTGTGGCAAATTAAAATGCATACTAGCTTTGGAAAATGAATGTGTATATAGTGTCATATAAATAGTCATACTGACTGGAACATAATAATGAGCATACTTGCTGTGGCATATTAATAGTAAACCAGCAGTGGCATATTAATGGGCAAAGAGTAGCACATTAATGGGCATACTGGCTGTGGAATGTTAATGCGCAAAGAGTGTTATATTAATGGGCATACTGGATGTGGCATGTTAATGAGCATAGAGTGGCATATTAATGGGCATTCTGGATGTGGCATGTTAATGAGCATAGAGTGGCATATTAATGGGCATCCTGGCTGTGGCATATTAATGGGCATATATTGGCATATAAATGGGCATACTGGCTGTGGCATGACAATGGACACAGAGTGGCATATGAATGAGCATAGAGTGGCATATTAATGGGCAAACCGACTATGGCATATTAATTGTCAAAGAGTGCCATATTAATGGGAAAACTGTGGAATATTAATGAACAAACTGGTTGTGGCATATTAATGGGCAAACAGTGGCATATTAATGAACAAACAGTGGCAAGGCAAAAGGCATAAAGGCTGTGGCATGTTAATGGGCATATTCATGGGTAAACTAAAAGTGGCATATTAATGGGCAAGTTTTGGCATACTAATGGACAGACTGGCTGTGTCATATTAATGGGCAAACTATGGCATATTAATGGGGTAAGTCTTGGATGTGCAATGCGGGTAATGGGGCATATCCTGGGGGGCAGCAGCAAATCCTGGAAGTGCAATATGGGTGATGGGGCATGTCCTCGGGTATAAGTAAATCATTGGCATGATATTCAAAGACCTAGATTAAATGACTTTGGGAGGGTAGTGTGTGAGAGGGAGATATGGGGGAGTCCAGACATTTTCTTTTCAGTAAAAGTGAAATTCCTAATGGTAGCCCTGTGCACAGAGTAGAAATACACAAACGAATATTAAATGTGGATTTCTGGGTTTAGATTTTGCACAAATCCCATTTATGTCACATATTTTTACTTTATTAAGTTTGCTTTTTCTCAGCTGACCTTTGTATTTTTGAAGGGTTTTTGTTTGATCTTGTTTCTCACAGAAAAAATAATTTGTGGAAATTATCTATTCCGCAAGTCAATGATGAATACTAAAAATGAAAATAAACTTTATTTTAAAAATAAATACATAAGTATAGCACATTAATTTTCCCTTTCCTGTTTTTCAGTTGTATTCGTTAAGCACGAGTATGAACAAAATCAGATATTTTTGCATATCTTTTTTTAAACCCTTCGTAATCTGTGCTTAATACTGTATAAAGCGGATAATTAGTATTCATAAAACATTCGCAAATATCTTTATTATGTTCTTAGGTGAACATGATATGAAAAATATATGCTAGGTAAGAATCAAGTTCAGAAAAAAAAAGCTAATTACTTCATACCATAAGAACTTTTCTTTACATTCTTCTTTTTTTTGTTTGAATGGATAACCATTCGGATTTGTTGCACCTTATTTTTCCTATGTTGTTCTTTTCCTTAGCATTGTTTAAGTGTAGGTATGGAATTGGACATTTTAGAAAAAGAGTGGTTTCCAGGCAATTTGCAATCGTGGCACATTAAATGATGTGTACACATCTGAGTATAACTCTTGTTATCTGTGTACTTATGTGCATGATTGCAAATTGGCCGGAAACCTTTTCTTTCCAATACAATGCAGGAAAAAAAAGAAATATTAATTGACTGATCCTTTTTTTTTCTGTCCAAGGTGACACTGAAAACTGCTGTTATTCTATATTGCAGAAGGTGTAGTGAATTGGTACCAGTATCCTGGTGCAATAGAAGGATTTTGTTATGAAATGAGCACTCCAACTTTACCATTTGTTTTATAATTGGTATATTTGTGTTATATATGTTTAAATCAATTGACTTAACCCTATTTCTAATTTATAAAGCATTTGAGTCTCTGAGCTAAAAACCAAAAATCATAACTATACAGGCAATGTGTACATATGTGTCACTATATAGAGAGGTCTGCTCTGGAATGTTTCTCCACTTGGTGTATAACTGAATGCTTCAAATACTTCAGATATAGACATGGGAAACGATGGTGATTTATTAAAATTCAAATTTACCATACAAGCTCTTCATATCAATAAGAACATTGTGAGCCATGTCTATGAAGAAAAAACAGCAAATCTGTGTTGACATGCCAAGTTTGTGCTATTAGGCAAATATATTCATTTGTTTTCTACAATAATAGTGTCAATATAAGTTGCAATTTATCTTGATTTATAGGAACCTTTATGGGATAGGAAGGCAAGGATATATATATACGGCACTCCTCCGAAGGTGAATCCACAAGATAAGTCTATAAACACTGCTGAGATATATACAGAGATACATTTAATTACAAACTGGCGTAGCTTATAATATTTCTTCTTTAGAATCTAGATTTTTCTCCAATCTTTAGTCACAATTATGTATTGTATATAGAAGCACTAGTTCAAATCCCAAACTGATTATCAGAACTTTTTTTGATTCTAGGAGCTACGGAATCGGTTGTGCCATCGGAATATTCTGAAACCAAACTGTGTGGCAGATCCATAGCTAGGCTCCACTTGTTTGTTAGTATGCGTGAGTTATTTGGGGTATGCCCAGACGTGGGTCCCTGGCTCACTGCACCTAGAGGGATACCAGCTGTACCATACTGATGAGGCCAATGAAGGCCGAAACATAAGTCTGTGGTTTCAGTGTTTCTTGTGCAGAGGAGACCTGCCTGGCAACTTGGATCAGGACTGCCCTTATGGATAAGACCAGTCTAATATGCTAATCTGTAATGATTCCATCGAGCAAAAAAAATGGTGATTCTTCTCCCAAGTAGGTTACATGACTAAGTGCCAATATGACAAGAAACACGTAAGGCAACTATCCTATTGCACTTATGAACAGCAACTTGACTGTGAATTTTGTTGTCACTAATAACAATGTATTACAAGTAAGAGGTATAGGTTAAAATCATTTCTCATATAGACCAAACAAAAACATAGCAATGAACACTGCTGAAAGATTAATTTTTTGCTTGATTCATGAGTTATTTCCATAGGATGCTGTGTTAGGGGATGGGACTCTTCATCGCGGCTGCTTCCGCGCAGCCGCTTCACCGCCGACTCTGCAGCACAACACCGATCGTCGCTGGAGATTTCAACGCGGGACATTTCTTCGCTAAAGGTAAGTATTTTACCTATTTTCGTTTAAGGGTGCTTAGAATTAGGGTTTAGGGGTTTAGAATTAGGGTTTAGGGGGTTAATTTTAGTATTAGGGTTCGGGGTTAATTTTAGTATTAGGGTTTAAGGGGTTAATTTTAGTATTAGGGTATAGGGGGTTAGTATTAGGGTTTAGGGGGTTAATTTTCGTATTAGGGTTTAGGGGGGCACTCCTCCGAAGGTGAATCCACAAGATAAGTCTATAAACACTGCTGAGATATATACAGAGATACATTTAATTACAAACTGGCGTAGCTTATAATATTTCTTCTTTAGAATCTAGATTTTTCTCCAATCTTTAGTCACAATTATGTATTGTATATAGAAGCACTAGTTCAAATCCCAAACTGATTATCAGAACTTTTTTTGATTCTAGGAGCTACGGAATCGGTTGTGCCATCGGAATATTCTGAAACCAAACTGTGTGGCAGATCCATAGCTAGGCTCCACTTGTTTGTTAGTATGCGTGAGTTATTTGGGGTATGCCCAGACGTGGGTCCCTGGCTCACTGCACCTAGAGGGATACCAGCTGTACCATACTGATGAGGCCAATGAAGGCCGAAACATAAGTCTGTGGTTTCAGTGTTTCTTGTGCAGAGGAGACCTGCCTGGCAACTTGGATCAGGACTGCCCTTATGGATAAGACCAGTCTAATATGCTAATCTGTAATGATTCCATCGAGCAAAAAAAATGGTGATTCTTCTCCCAAGTAGGTTACATGACTAAGTGCCAATATGACAAGAAACACGTAAGGCAACTATCCTATTGCACTTATGAACAGCAACTTGACTGTGAATTTTGTTGTCACTAATAACAATGTATTACAAGTAAGAGGTATAGGTTAAAATCATTTCTCATATAGACCAAACAAAAACATAGCAATGAACACTGCTGAAAGATTTATTTTTTGCTTGATTCATGAGTTATTTCCATAGGATGCTGTGTTAGGGGATGGGACTCTTCATCGCGGCTGCTTCCGCGCAGCCGCTTCACCGCCGACTCTGCAGCACAACACCGATCGTCGCTGGAGATTTCAACGCGGGACATTTCTTCGCTAAAGGTAAGTATTTTACCTATTTTCGTTTAAGGGTGCTTAGAATTAGGGTTTAGGGGTTTAGAATTAGGGTTTAGGGGGTTAATTTTAGTATTAGGGTTCGGGGTTAATTTTAGTATTAGGGTTTAAGGGGTTAATTTTAGTATTAGGGTATAGGGGGTTAGTATTAGGGTTTAGGGGGTTAATTTTCGTATTAGGGTTTAGGGGGTTAGTATTAGGGGTCGGGGGTTAGTATTAGGGTTTAGGGGGTTAGTATTAGGGGTCGGGGGTTAGTATTAGGGTTCGGGGGTTAATTTTAGTATTGGGGTTAATTTTAGTATTGGGGTTATTTTTAGTATTGGGGTTATTTTTAGTATTGGGGTTTGGGAATCATTTATTAGGGGGGGGTATTTTCGTTTTACTTTTACATTTGTAAGAGCTGACAGTTCAGCGCTGAACTGTCAGCTCTTACATAGCCGCGGCCGCGATGAAACGGCCGCGTTATTCTTCATTGCTGACAGTTCAGCGTTCTAACTGCAACTGCAACTGTCAACGATGAATATGCGGCGAACAAGTGTCCTAGACCCACTGTGTTAAAGGCACTCTGTAAACATGCTTATACCAAGAATGTAGTGAATAAAAAATAATCTATATGTTGTATTAGCAAAATTGCATGCAAATGATTAAAATAAGAGAAATCCATATTTTAAATGTGTATGTGATGTCTCATGCTTATGCTTGATACGCAAAAAGGATAATTTTTCAAAAAAAATTAGTCTCTACATTTACCACTTAAGGACAGACCCAATGAAACATGTTTGGCCATTCTGGACAATGACTATTTTATTTTAACATTTCTATGCTGTTTAGCTGTAATTTTCTTCTTTGCCATTTGCTGAACCCAAAAAAATTATATATTGTTTTTCCTTTTCTTTAAAATTATAAAATATGGTGAAAAAAACACACACACACATTTTCTGAATTTTATTTGAAAAAACCTTTATTCATCTACAAAAGCTAATGAAAAAAACCTACTAAATAGATTACATGATTTCTCCTGAGTACAGGGATACCACCCATGCATAGGTTTGTTGGGTTGTTTGGGGGTTAAAAGGTCACATTTGGGAGGTGGAAGTTTTAGTTTTCCAACTTGGAATTTTGACATGCAGACAACCTGCACCCATGTCTCATTTGGTACATTTTTGAAGCCAGACAGTGTATTTTACCCCATCAAACTACAGTATATATTTTTAAGTAGACACCTTAGGCTATTTTAAATGGTGTGTGGCATGTTAACACTTTCCATGCACTCAATCTACCACCAGCCTTTGTCAAAATTTGTGGTAGTAATTGTTTGTTTTTTATTTCACATATATTATTCTTCAGACATGAATCCACAGATTTTGGTATGTGTCACTGCCACACAACACCACAATATGTGTTCAGCAACATCTCCTGAGTACAGGGATACTACCCATGCATAGGTTTGTCAGCTTGTTTGGGGGTGAAAGGCCACATTTGAGAGGTGCGCTTTTTGCTTTTCCAACATGTAATTTTGACATGTAGACAACCTGCACCCATTTCCAATTTGGGAAATTATTTAAGCCGGTCAGTGTATTTTACCACCTCAAAACACATATGTTTTAAAAGTAGGCTGTTTCAAATGGTGCTATTTTAACACTTTCCATGCACTAATTATACCACCATCCTTTGTCAAAGTTTGAGGTAGTAATTATTTGGTGTTTTGTTTTTTTCAAATACATTGTACTTTAGACACAAATTCACAGATTTTGGTATGTGTCACTGCCAAACAACACCACAATATGTGTTCAGCAGCATCTCCTGAGTACAGGGATTTTTTTTTTTGTCGTACTATACAAAAAAATTAACCCCTAAAAATTTACAGACAGGGGAAAAAAAGTCAGTAGAAGGCAAGGGGTTATTACACAGGGTACACTATACAAAGGGTATGGATTTTATAAAAGCCCTTGGGTCTCACAATTTTGTAACACTTTATTTAATTTATTACATTTAAAAATGTACATTATCCAGATCTGTCTCTCTCCCTCACTAAAACTAAAGTGAGGAGGGGGAGGCAGATGGAGATGGGTCAGATCAATATTTACCAATAGTGATCTGACCAGGCGAAAGGTAATGTTCATCTGAGCAATCACCAAACCCTTTGCCACTGATTCGCTGTTACATGCGCTCAGACAGCTTAAAAATCACATAATCGTACACATAAGTGGGTATAATTAACCCCTAGAGGGTGTAACAACAAGAAAAAAAATGCTTCTGTGGCCAGATCGCTGCATATGCGCTGCATCGCTGCTTAGGCAGTGATCTACAGCAAACAAGGGGTTAATATCTCTTAAAAGAGCCTTTGTTATACTTTAATAAATGACAGTAAAAAAAATGAACCCCTAAAAAATGCACAGACTGCAAAATATGTGCTTCTGTGTAAGATCACTGCGTACACAGCGATCAATGGCAGGGAAGTGGTTAAACACTGATAATGTCTTTTATAAAAGCCCTTGGTTATTAAAATGGTATTAAATATTATTTAATGTATTACTATTACAATATTACATTATTTGATCTGTCTCTCTCCCTCACTTAAACTATAGTGAGGAGAGGGAGGCAGATCAACACTTGTCAAAGACAATATTAGTAAATATTGTCTTTTGACTGTATGATAAGTGCTCATCAGAGCACTCATCAGACTTGCCGGCACACAGATTAAACTGATCTGCTGTGCCGGCATCCTGCAGTGCCCCCTAAAGCGACGTGAAATAAATCAATTCCATTGCTCTTGTCGGTAGAAAGGAAGCACTGTCTATAGAGGGAGTGCTCCCTTCTACTGGGATGATGTGGTCACTCAGGAGAGCGACCACAAACAAAAAAGGTATGCTTGATTGGTGTTGCTAACTGCGAGACATTTTAGCAACACCATCAGTGCTAAGGAAGGGAACTTTAGTTCGGTTCCTAAGCTGGCACCACCATTTTTTAAATGTCAGCTACGGTCACTCCAGGTAGTGACTCCACGTTTTTCAGTGTTGAGGCATTGTAGCAACACCAAAAGAGTGTTTGGTCACTTTATTTGCTCTTTTTAGTGCATGATGTGCCAGGAACGTCATGTGTCACTAAGGACACATTTTTGCATGACGTGCCTGGCACATCATATGTCGGGAAAGGGTTAACAGTGTACCTTTAAGAAGACAGACATATATTATGGAAGACTCAATTGTATACATTGGCTTAAACTATCCAGTTTTATTTGTATGTACATACATGGAGACAATTTGAGGAATGAACTAAGGGATAACTAGACAAAGATATTAAATGGGAGTAAATGTCCAGTGGCATCTCGCTGATGTTATTATTACGGATAAACTACCATATTTGTGTTAGACAGATGATAGATAGATAGCATCTATCAAGTAATACAGTATATATCAATAACTGGGTGTAAACTCAATTCGTCTATCAAGACTTTATTTCAATTTCCAGGGAATTAGTTTTCTCTTAAAATGTGCAGTTTTTTAAATCTTATATGGTAGCATTCCACAGCCGGCATGCTATGCAATAATACCCCACATTTTTATAGCTCAGCAGCCAATGATTTAGCATTTAGAATCACATGTGCATTGCTTCCCCCCCCCCCCCCCCCCTGCATAGTAGAGTATTGGTTGTCCAATGCCAGTGTCATTGCAAGAGGTTGATTATCTGCCATCATATCCACTGATTTCTGCATAAATCAGTGTTGGAACGGACCCCATTTGGTGATTTACACCCTTTCCAGTAGAAATCAATGTCCCAAGGGGACATTATCGATTAACCAGTGGAGATGGCAGATAACCAATCTCTAAAGGTAGATGGGACGAGTTCACTGAGATGATATCTCATTCAGCAGTGAATACATTAAAATGGATGTGTTAAAAATAACATAAGGACAGGAAAGGAGTGTCAGTGCTTTTACACATTCAGAGATAAATTCATATTACCAAGATGCCCAATCTGAGCGAAGCTAATGGGTTCCTTACCCCAGTTATGCTCTAACACAACAGACTGCTGTTTGTGTGTGAAAATATCGAATAAGACGTTATGACATTACCCTTGCGGATTTGCAAATTCCAATTTCTCACTGATATGTAGTTCATTTACATATGAGGCCACAGGTAAATCCATTTAAATGGTAAAGAAGCACATAGCTTTAAACAACAGCATATTAATTCATCAGCATGGCAGCAGACATCTGACGCGACGTAGGTCAATCTATTTGTCAGTAGAATTGCAAATAACATTTTTGATAATTCAACACACTCTGATAATTATCGACGTTCTATAAAATTATAACCATTATTTAGGTGATGGAGTCCCTTTAAGTCAGATGGACTGCACAGTGGCATGAACTAGATAATGATTGGGCACTGCGCAAAGGCTTAATTTCTTCTATTGGCTTGTTAGGTGTAATTCTCATTTACACCCCCACCACCAACTGGGATCTAAAAGTAATCTGGGACAGTGTAGAATATATTTTCTTATGTTGGCTTAATTAGTTTGCATTTTAGTAAGTTTAAATTGTCATCTGGTCCAACAGGTGTGTAGAAGGCGTAATACCGTGGTCAGGGCCACCACCAGAAATTTCAGGGCCCTTTACTGTACAAATTTTCTGGACCTCCTACCCCCACCCCCCTGCCCCCACTCACCCTACCTACAATATCTCCCACTCACCCTACCTACCCACACAAGCATGTTATCTAGGTCTATGGAGGGTGGTTGGGAGCAGATGGTCAATATGCCAGTAATATTTTGCCACTCAATATGCCAGTAATATTTTGCCACTCAATATGCCAGTAATATTTTGCCACTCAATGTGCCTGTAATATTTTGTACTTACTTCCTTGTTGCTCTGTCTCCCGGTCGTCTCCTCCGTGCAGTCTTCCCTCCTGCACGGAGGAGGGAAATTCCGGTTGAATTTTTATATTAACTTTATTGAAGTCATGCGGGTTCAATAAAAAAAAAATGTTTCTTCTGGTGTGACCTGGGCCCGCTGGGCCTGGTATGCCAGTATCGCCCGTCACCCCCTGATGGCGGGCCTGACTGTGGTGGATCATTGTGAATTTTTTCTTTTTTTTTTAAATGTTTAAATATTGTAAAGAACTAAGAAGAACATAGGACCATTTTGGGCATTTATTAGGCAGACCAGATAGGCTGAATGGTTCTTATCTGCCAACACATTCTTGGTTTCTGTGACCACACCAGTGTCTGGGTCCGTAAACCATAAATCATGTAAAGTAAGTGTCCCATATAACAATGTGTTCATGTCATAGGATTCAGACATAAAGACATAATTTTAAAGTTGTAATATTGGTAATATAATTAAGGAAGAAGAGCAAAATCTGAAATTATTTTTAAAATATTTTCTTAATAAACCAAATAAACGCATGGCTATACATTAGCTATATAAACATCAGCATTGATTGCTTGTCATTTTCATAGTGTCATGCCCCAGAGGCTTTATGAGTTAATCGTTTTGAATCTCGTGAGACTATGACCCAGCACCTGTGTTGAAACTCAGAAGAATTAAATGTGTCATGTCAGCCAGACTTCTTCCATAAATAAACATTTATTAGGGTCTGGGTTTACAGAAATCCTTCCCAACCTGACAGAGTAGTTCGATTTAAAATGCGTCACAACTCTTCTGCTGACCATAAAATTTTGTTCAAGCTTCAACAAACATTGAAGTCCAAGTGTCTTAAATTCCAACTAGGGTTTAGAACAAACTCACTATTGTAAAATTACACAGTAAGATTTAAAGAAAAATACATAATGAAAAACATCATGTTATAAAAGAAGACTTGCTTTTCACACATAAATCCTAAAGTGATCACACCACTGCAAGGGAGTCTGGGTAGGCTTATGCAAATAACAATGATCTTCTTTTTGTCTCTATATACCCTTTAAACATGGGTCACATGGAGCAAATGCCTGCAGTGCTAGATAGCCTTTAAACATAAGCGAGACAGAGATGCAGAGCCAGATGTCCAGTATTGGCATCAGTTGTTCCTTGACAGACACGAAATACTGGACTGTCTAGGTCACAACCGAGCAGCCCTATGCACTATGCCTATCCACAACAAAGCCTTTTTTAAGTTGTAGGTCAGAGGGTGGTTTTCTGTATTCTCTTTGTATCAGGATGCAGCTGATAATTGTCAAGAGGTGAAAACAACTGTGAAACCACATAATATAGAATGGTATCGTGAATATAGCTATACTACTATTGAAAATTTTTTGGATCACAATATTCTTGTTTTAAATTAAAACATTCATCAAATTAGTTGTAAAATAAATAGGAAATACAGTCAAGATGTTGACTTTTAAAACGATAATTTGAAATTAGCTACTATAGAGTGCCTTTGGAACACAGTAGTGATGTTAGCTGATAATGGACCTTGCTACGCCTATGCAGATATTCCATAAAAAATTAGTCGTTTCCCTTACTATTCCTCCCTTCTGACACAGTGTTTCACAAGCAAATCTGTTAATATTTGTAAGTGTTTTGATTAGATTTGATATTGATATGTATTTCTTATGTTTATGTACCCGATGTACCGGTCATGTACTGTATCTACCTTGGAAATCACACTATATTTCATGAGTGTTAATTGAATGTTACAGTTTATTCGTACACTTGCTGTAAACAACAAAAAAAAAAAGAAAAACTATAAATAATTCTGCTATAAATAAAAAATCATAAAAAAATTAGTTGTTTCCAGCTACAATAGTCATTTACTACATTAACAATGTCTTCACTGTATTTCTGATCCATAAGATGTTATTTTAATGGACAAAATTCACTTTTCTTTCAAAAACAAGGATATTTCCAAATGATCCCAAACTTCTGAACAGTAGTGTATGTAACAGGGTAACTTCATGTCAAAGCCTAAAGATATTTTTGCATTTTATGTTACATTTCAGGTCATAATAACCATAGTGAGAGAACTGGGAGCTACATGCCTTTCCATAGAAGGTTGTGGAGAAGTAGCAGTTACTAGAAGAAAGGAAAACTACATTGGAAGTTAGGCTAGAAGAAATCATTCTGGCTGAGGTGTGTCCTTCTGAGACAGAGAGCAGCAGGATATACTCTTAAATAATAAAATAATAAAATAAATAAAATAATATTGTATTTTCATGACAAAATGCAAATAAGACAATGTACGAACATAAGCACCGTAAGGTGATATCTTCCCAACATTTTATCTGACTCACATGGTAATTAATTTCCCAATGTCCAAGACACTCTCAGAGTGCTCATTTACAGGCTGTGGCTGTGACATTAAATGGCTTAGAAGATCGTATAATCAGCCAATCCAAAAAAGAAATACATAGGTCACCTGAAAGAATACCAAAGGCTAGAAGAGACAAGCATGAATGGACACATGGCAGAGTCTGTGGTAACTTAAAAACAAATAGTGAAATATTGTGAACTGACAACTGAGCATTGGACCACAAAATGGTATCTCTCGAGTCTTTGCAAAACAAGGGCTACAAGATGAGTCTCCTGTAAGATCACTGCAAATGAGCTCTGCAAGAAACATAGAAACATAGAAACATAGAATGTGTCGGCAGATAAGAACCATTCGGTCCATCTAGTCTGCCCAATTTTTTTTTTTTTTTTTGAGTACTTTTATTAGTCCCCCGTTCCCGGTCTTATAGCTAGGATAGCCTTGTGTCTATCCCACGCATGCTTAAAATCCTTGACTGTGTTTACACAATAAAAATAATGATGTATTTCACTCATGTCTGGTTGTCTTAATTTCTAAATATTTTTCCTATTTAGCCAATGCTGTGGGAGTGTCAGGATCGCCGCCGTGCCATCCAGACGTGGTCACCCCAGATGCACCCAACAGGGGATTTGAACTATGGTTCTTCTGGACCGTATCCTGCTATTTTGCCTCTGAGCCATTTCAGAACTTGACAGGAAACCTTGTTTCTGCAGATTCCAACTGTTCGTGTAAAGGTTTTTAAACCAGGTAAATGTGCTTTGTGTGGATACACAGCTAAAGGGATTAGTGATAAACGTTTTTTCTACCTGGTTCTTTGCATGCTTGCATGTAAACTTCTCTTGATTCCAGGAGCATTGCTAGACACCACTGGGCCAGAACAGTCCGATTGATTGCCTTGGGTATCCCTAAACAACACGTCATTACATGACATCAGTGTCATACATCCAAAACTTTTCATAGTGAAATAGTTAGTCCCTACTTTCTACAGTGCTATGTATTCCCCATTTTCCATAATTTCATACATACCTACTTCCAAGTGAGGGCAAAAGATCATCTTCTAGACAGCAGTTCACCCATAAAAGCCAATGTGTAATTTGAATTAATCTTGTGAGCAGAGCTAAAATATGTATTTTAATCAAAATACTGTTGGTTGTGTTGGCCCCACACAACAGCCTCCATTGGTATGGCCATGAACCTCTCTTCCCACAGCTAATAACTAGAAATAAGTAGGTATGCATTCCCAAATAAAACAAGTTATGTACTCTCTTTAAGAAAAAAAAACAATTCCTTGTCTACCCTTGTTTGCATGTGTACACTTATAATTTTAAACTCCATTTATGGGTGCCAGATGGATGAGTAATGTATGTGCACATTCCCATATATTTGTCTCCTCAAAATTCCCTTGTATCTAATGTTGACCTCAATATAATACTATAGTCCCGAAAGAACCATAAAATGACAGCTGTCAACACAGCCTGTATCCAATATGACTTAACTGCTTCTTAAAGGGACTATCACTCCAATATGCCATTTAATATGCCAGGATTTTGCACCCAATATGCCATTTAATATGCCAGGATAGAAAATTAATATGCCAGGATTTTTCCCTCAATATGCCATTTAATATGCCAGGAATTTGACCCCAAATATGCCATTTAATATGCCATGATTTTTACCCCCAATATGCCATTTAATTTGCCAGGATTTTTCTCTCAATATGCTAGGGTTTTGACCCCCAATATGCCAGGATTTTGCCCCTCAATATGCCAAGATTTTGCTCCCAATATGCCATTTAACATGCCAGGATTTTGCCCCCAATATGCCATTTAATATGCCAGGATTTTGCCCCCAATATGCCATTTAATATGCCAGGATTTTGCTCTCAATATTCCAGGATTTTGACCCCCAATATGCCAGACTTTTGCCCCTCAATATGCCATGATTTTGCCCCCCCCCCCCCCCCCCCAATATGCCATTTAATATGCCAGGATTTTGCTCTCAATATGCCAGGATTTTGACCCCCAATATGCCAGGATTTTGACCCCAATATGCCATTTAATATGCCAGGATTTTGCCCCCCAATATGCCATTTAATATTCCAGGATTTTGCTCTCAATATGCCAGGATTTTGACCCCCAATATGCCAGGATTTTGCCCCTCAATATGCCAGGAATTTGCCCCCAATATGCCATTTAATATGCCAGGATTTTGCTCTCAATATGGCAGGATTTTGACCCCCAATATGCCAGGATTTTGCCCCACCATAATTCAGGATTTTCCCCCCAATATGCCATTTAATATGCCAGGATTTTGCTCTCAATATGCCAGGATTTTGACCCCCAATATGCCAGGATTTTGACCCTCAATATGCCAGGGAGGGAGGGGGCAGAGAGACAGGGGGGGGGGACAGAGCAACAAGGGGAGGGAGGGTGGAAGAGACAGAGCAACAAGGGGAGGGAGGGGGGAAGAGACAGAGCAACAATGGGAGGGAGGGGGGAAGAGACAGGGGGAGGGGGGGACAGAGCAACAAGGGGAAGCAGGGGGAAGAGACAGAGCAACAAGGGGGGGAAGAGACAGAGGGAGGGGGGGACAGAGCAACAAGGGAAGGGAGGGGGCAGAGAGAAACAAGGGGGGGAAGAGACAGAGGCGATGGGGGAGTCAAAGGGAGGGGGAGAGAGACAAATCTGGGGGCAAGGGAAAGAGAGAGGCAGCATTGGCACATAAAAGGAAATAAAAACAAGAAATGCATTTTTTGATATAATTTTTTTATTAAAAAAGCTATTTACATGTGAATATAGAAACATAGAAACATAGAAACATAGAATGTGTCGGCAGATAAGAACCATTCGGTCCATCTAGTCTGCCCAATTTTTTTTTTTTTAGTACTTCTATTAGTCCCCCGTTCCCGGTCTTATAGCTAGGATAGAGTTGTGTCTATCCCACGCATGCTTAAAATCCTTGACTGTGTTTACCTCTACCACTTCTGCTGGAAGGCTATTCCATATATCCACTACCCTCTCAGTAAAGTAATACTTCCTGATATTACTTTTAAATCGTTGCCCCTCTAATTTAAGCCTATGTCCTCTAGTTGTGGTAGTTTTTCTTCTTTTAAATATACTCTCTTCCTTTACTGTGTTGATTCCCTTTATGTATTTAAATGTTTCTATCATATCCCCCCTGTTATGTCTTTCCTCCAAGCTATACATGTTAAGATGCTTTAACCTTTCCTGATAAGTTCAACCTTCAACCCATGAACCAGTTTAGTAGACCTTCTCTGAACTCTCTCCAAAGTATCAATATCCTTCTGGAGATACGGTCTCCAGTACTGGGTACAATACTCCAAGTGAGGTCTCACCAGTGCTCTGTACAATGGCATGAGCACTTCCCTCTTCCTACTGCTAATACCTCTCCCTATGCAACCAAGCATTCTGCTAGCATTTCCTGCTGCTCTATTGCATTGCCTGCCGACCTTCAAGTCCTCTGAAATTATTACTCCTAAATCCCTTTCCTCAGATGTTGAGGTTAGGACTGTACCAAATAGTCTATATATACAAGTTTAACTTTTTTCCTATAGGGTAGTCTTATATTCAGGCTTTTAGTTTTTTTCCTAAAGGAATATCCAAAGTTTGGGGGGTCGTCTTATAATCAGGGTCGTCTTATAATCAAGCAAATACGGTAATATGCCAGGATTTTGCCCCCCCCCCCATGTGCCATTTAATATGCCAGGATTTTTCCCCCCAATATGCCATTTAATATGCCAGGATTTTGACCCCCCAATATGCCATTTAATATGCCTGGATTTTGCTCTCAATATGCCAGTATTTTGCCCCCAATATGCCATATAATATGCCAGTATTTTGCCCCCCAATATGCCATTTAATATGCCAGGATAGAGCCAATTAATATGCCAGGAATTTGCCAATTATTATGCCAGGATTTTGTCCCTCAATATGCCAGGATTTTGCCCCTTAGTATGCTCGTTATGCCACCCTCCTCCTCCAGTCAGTACTTACCTCCTTGCTGCTGTCTCCCGGTGCAGGTTCGTGGCTGTGAGGGAAGCGTTGTGCGCTCTCCTCCAGCCACGCGGATCAATAAAGTTTGTTTTAAAAAAAAGTTTCAACAAACTTTATTGAAGCCGTGCGACTGGAGGGGAGCGCACAACGCTTCCATCACAGCCACGGACCTGCACCGGGAGACGGCAGAAAGGAGGTAATTTCTTTTGTTTTGTTTTTTAATGCAGGGGTTGCCGACAGCACGGGTGTCGCCCCTCGCTGGTGGTTGCCTCTAGTGTGTAGGGAATATATATTTTACCTCACAGATTTGGCGTACTGAGCATTTTTATTGTTTTGTTCTATTTATAGTGATGCCCAAATAATTAAAACCTTCTGTGGCCCACACAAAATCATATCTGCTTGTGCTCCAGCTTTTACTTTCATGGTCCAGATTTAACTCCATTAATATTGTTTTACTGACATTTAACTTGTAATCAGAGTTAACATTATAGGCTCTAAATTCCTGCATGCGACATTCCACAGAATTCCGTGGGGGAGAACATTAATTAAAATATAATCAGCATAAACTTTTATTCAAAGTTATTTTTCTTTTCATAAGAGAGCCCTTAATCCCTTCATTAATTCTAATATTAATGGCTAGGGGTTCGATTGACAAGATATATAGAAGTGGGAACAAGGGACACCCCTGCCTGGTGTCATTACCCAAATTAAACTAACTAGCACAAAAGTCCATGCCTACAGTTGTGGCTGAAGTATTATTATTAGACATTATTGCTAAATGATGGAGCTGTATTTTGTGTAGCCCGTAATTTAAAATCAAAACTGACCAATAATGCAATTAAGTCCAACCTTGTATTAAAAAATACATTTTTTGACACCTACTCTAGGTTTCATTCCATTCAAAAGCTGTTTGGCATGCAAACAAACTAATGTTACTAAAAGTAAATTCTTACAATTTTGGTCCGATGCCAATCTTTCAAAATTAAAAAATCCCTGCCATGCAACTCCTCCAGTATTATATATCTACTGGAATACCCATGCTGATTTTAGTACATAGGTAGGACAATAAGAAAGCCCCAAAAAAGCCAAATACATTTATGGGGAGGACTGGATGCATTGGATGGCGACATGATCATTTGGTCAAACCATAGTCACAGAATAAGAAAAAACACGGGATGGAGTGAAAAGTCTGTAATAAATATAGTAAACACTGATAGTGTAGTATGTATTAAATATAAAGTAAATGGTATTGTCAAACACATTCACAAAGGTGAAATAAATGAAAGCAGAAAATATAACCCAAAGATGCCTACATATATCTTCATTTAATATGTCTGAAACAAAGCACATAAAAAACCAAATGGTGCAGAATTGTTGTGGTTTGAGATGCCTTACTAGCAACCCACAGTAAATAGGCATGTATTTGGGAATAAGAGTCCAATTATACTAAAGGTGAAAGACAGTAGACAAAAATCAGTATAATTAGGTAGAAATTTGCAGCCAGTTTGACATGTTTCACTGATAAAAATAATCAGCTTCCTCAGGAACAAGCCAAATGTTTTAATTGTATACTTTACTATAAAACAAAATAATAAAATAATATGAAATTGTTTTTAAAAAAAATATTTTTTTCTATCTTTTACATGAAAAAACTTTTACATATGCACAAACGTTACTAAACAAACCTACTAAATAGATTATAACATGTGTCCTGAACTTTTTGCATGATAAAAGGCAATAACTGCAAGTAGCAATTTTTTTTTCTTAACCATTTGTTAAGGATTACCTTTAGTGGCATTGTTTTAATACAAAACGTGTGTCTAGGTCGTGGGTGTCGAAATTCGATCTGCAGTTGGAGCAGAAGGGAGAGTACAGAGACCCTTCTATCCAGCTTCGACTTTAGCCCAGTACTATTTTTCTTTTATATCAGAGATTCCCCAGCAATAAAAGAGCAAAAAGAAAAAAAGAAACAAACTCACATTAAATGCACACACATCCACACACACAGTCACACTTACACACACACACACACAGTGAGTCACACTGCCACACACAAACTTTGCTTCTTATTTTGTTTGTTCCCACTCCCTGCTCGTTTACCTGTTATCTGCAGAGAGGTGGATTGTTTCTTGTGTGGAGGTCCTATTTTCCATCTGAGCACCGGGATGTCACTGACATCTGCTGCTCCAACAGGGTCAGAGTGCGAGGGGGCGGAGCTCCATTAAATTTCTTGAACTTCCAATTTATCAAGATAGCTAGAAATAGCATTTAAAAGCTTGTCTTTAATGCACAAACTGTCATGACAGATAGTCCACACCATCATCTGATCATCAAGAGGGGTTAAATCATTTCATTATCTGTGAACCTCCATAAGTTGCACTTGCCTTTTAGTATATTTTCAGATGAAAGATAATATGTTTGTGATTATCAACTACAAAAATAAAATGGCTTCTTAACCCCTTCACGACAATGCCTGTACATGTATGAGCTCCCAATACATTCCAATAGAATAAAGGGTTGCCTTTGAAATAGCGTAATCATGACATTTCCTATTTGTAGCTTACCTGGAAGCTTCATAAGTGAATGCTATCCAGGAAAGCAAAGGAAACAAATGGCTGTCGAGACTGGTCTGTCAATTTAAGACTGCCCATGGGCAATGACAATTGTCATTGGCCTGTCAATCACGACCCCTCACCCTATGCAAATCGGGTGAGGGGTGTTTCAGGCTGCCTCTGATGGAGGCAAATCTGAAAGACCAAGAAAAGGGTCTGTCTTCACCTGCAATAGCTGAGACAGGCTAATCAGAACCCATTGCCATCCTCCCTCACATTTTAGGGTGAGTTAAGTTAGGCAAACCAGAATCAACCATTATGTTTTGCATTTATTAATGTGATCACTGTGAAAATTAATCACATTGATCACACACAATAAATGCAAAAATTACAGTAAATGACAATCAGTGCTTCCCTCTCTCTCTCACTGACACATGTGTATCTTGTGTCAGACAGAGAGGAGAGAAATATACCTGTGTTCCAGAAAGAAAATTAAATTTAAAAAAAAACACTTTTTAAAAAAAAACATTTTTACACTCTTAAATATTAATATTAAATATTATACATTTCACAAATGGTTACGTGTAAAAAAAAAATGGCCTTAAAAGAAAGTCCTATCTGTCTTTAAAAAACAATATATTATGTGTGATGATTCATTTAAAAAGCAAGTGTGCACTTTTATTTAAATACACACATAAATAAAGTAGCCAGAACGGACATCAAACAAACAAAACCATTGTCTTAAAGGGTTTAAAGCAATGTAATTTCACAGATTTTGTTTATATATGCCATAAGACTGAAACCCACACTGCAAAAACCTGTTAACAGGAGGCACTACAAATGTTAAAGGTAATTATGCCTCACTTATTTTTTTGAGTATAATTTCCCCTTTAAGTGCTGTGTTTTGATTCTTAATATGCAAAAAACCCTCTTAATTAGTGAGCATGATAGATGGGTGAGAATAAGAGATTCTATAAAACATGCTACTGTATACAGCATGGAGTTAGAAAAATAAATGTGCATAAAGAATTTAAGGGCCATTCTGCACCTGATCAAAATTAATGAAATAAATCTATGAAGAAAATTATCATTTATATACAAACATAAACATTTATTCCTATTTATGTTAATCACAGGGATAGTGCAGAAATGTCAACATTCCAAACTGCCAAATGCGGACACTTTTGTGGAGTGGATGCAGGTGTGGCTATGGATAGGACAGCGTTGGTAACTTGATGGCCAATTGAAAGCTTCTTTTGAAATTTAAAATGGCTTCCCAATTGCATTGTATTTACAAAAATTAATAGATGAACACATTTAGTGCGTTTTAAGCACATTATATGATCCGTTATTTTGTTCTGGGGCTCTGTGATACACTGGCATAAATAAAATAAAACAGAATTCTGCACTTCTTGGGAATAGGGACAATGGAGGAGGACAATGTGATTTGGGGGGACAATTACTGTCCCTTCTAAATAGGGACACTTGGGACGCACGTAATAGTTGATTTGGAAACAATCTCCAATCTGCCTATGTTTTTAATTCACCTATTAGGTACAATTTTTTTGCACTTAAGTGTGAATAGGTCACAGAGATTAGAATGTTCTCTGTGAAAGGTTGTGATAATGCACTATTGGTACATTTGCATATACATATGAAATAGAATGTGTGCTTCTAATTCATATTAGTTGTATTTAATAATATAGAAGTGAGCTTCTCCCTTATTAAAAGAAAAATCATTGGTTTTACTACCTCTTTAAAGTACAACACAAATTTTTAAACATCTTTCATGAAGATTTTTCCAAACAAGTAAAATATAAATTCAGCTAGTGGATATAAAATGACATCATGCCCAAAAAATAGAAATAATATTACATAAAATCCTTCATAAAGTTATGTTCACCTAGATATAATTTTGCTTCATACTGTTTATTTTCAATGTAAAACCATAAATTAGGCAATATTCTTATTTAAATATTTTTATTGAAGATTTTTCAAATAACAATGTAAACATGTATACAATAATAATAATAATAATAATAATAATAATAATCAATACAGAAAATATATAAGATAATAGAACAGGGGATAAACTCTATAAGTACAATCATCCAGTGGGATACGAGTAACAACTTATCAGTTTATATTAGACATGTGCATTCGTTTTCGGACGAATGCATTTTCGTCCAAAAATAGCATTTTCGTCCATTCGTCCGAAAAACAAATAACGAAAATGCTAAACTAACGAAAGACGAATGAACGAATGGTTAATAAACGAAAATCATTCGTCCATTCGTCCATTCGTGCTATTGGCATTCTATAAACCGAAATAGAGTCGGTTTATAGAATACCAATAGCATTACATATACATTCCATAAACCGACATAATGAACGACTTTCGGTTTATGGAATGCATGTAATACTATTGGCTTTCTATAAACCGTACTAGAGTCCCCATTCATAAGAATTTCTTATGAATGGGGACTCTAGTTCGGTTTATAGAAAGCCAATAGTATTACACGTATTCTATAAGCCGAAAGTCTATAAACCGAAAGTCTATAAACCGAAGGTCGTTCGGTTTATAGACTTTCGGTTTATAGAATACGTGTAGTACTATTGCCTTTCTATAAACCAAACGAGAGCCCCATTCATAAGAAATTCTTATTAATGGAGTCTCCATTCATAAGAATTTCTTATGAATGGGGCTCTCATTCGGTTTATAAAAAGCCAATACTATTACACGTATTCTATAAGACGAACAAATAAAACTAAACGAAAATAATGAACGAATTTCGTCTGAAACGAATGAGTAATGAACGAAATTCGTTTTAGACAAAAAAAATAACATTTTCGTCCGAATGGACGAAAACGAAACGAAAATTTTAGTTTTGCACATGTCTAGTTTATATACACTATATTATTATATACAATCAAATATATACAACATATTAGCAATCATCATCCAGTCAGGAACAAACTACGAAATAAGATTATAATTGATTTTGATGTTTTCTTCCCATAAAAGCCACTCTTGTTTCAAAATTTTAGTTTTTGGTGTTGATAAGCAGAAAGCTAGTTCATAATGTCTATTTTCAAATATGTATTGTATGACGTCATTTATGTGTGGAGATTTAATATCTTTCTATCTATATCTAATAATTAGGCATTATTCTAATGTATTTGTGAAGGATACACTTATGTATAATGCCAAATAAAAAAATGCTTAAAAAAAAATCACATGTGGATTCATACATAGGCCGCATAATTGTAAAAGTGATCCATATTTAATTCCCACCATAACATTTACAGTATGCTCTTCATTTCACTTATTCTGTTATTACCATGTAAACCCTTGCTAGAACATTTTTTAGATAGAATTGCCATTCACCAAAGGTTATACCTTTGCAAATCCTCACAAACACCATGTATACTGTGGATGGTCGTTACATTTCTGTTACTTTGCCTATTTTTTGCTAATAATTTTCATTTTAATCTGTCAGATTCATATCGCCCATAATATGCACGAATAAAGATCTTGGATTCAATCATAAAATTGATGCGTTATTACCTATATATTGTGTTAATTTACAGAAGCAAGTCTGATCAGGGACTGTCAGGTCTTAAAGAATATTATTGTCCAAAATGGACTATAATAAACTTTATAGTACCTTAATGTGCATTATTTTTCATTTTACAGCGTTTGATACCATACTGACACCTCCTTGTCTGGTTTTAAGAATTTGGGACTTTTTCCAGCTCCAAAGTGTCACCCTCACTATATTTACTTATATGGAAGCACTACAGAGCATGTGCGAGCCTCTCCATTGACTTCTATGCAGAGATCTGGGTTGGGGGTTGCTGGGTGAGAAACACTGGCACCTATTCGAACAAAAGGGTCCCATTGTCTATTTACAAAGTGGATAGAGGAAGGACATGTGGCAAATATCACCACGTTTACAGCATTAATGCTTATACTATTAAGTGACCCTGCATCCACGTAATAAAATTGACCCCAGAATACACTAAGGTGAAAATAGGGAATGGTGTGTTCACGTATGTTGGAGTAGTAATGGTGAAAGTGCTTGAAAGAAGAGGAGCCAAAAAATGCAATACAAACAGCAGGTAGATATTACAATCATGCAATTTAATATAATACTGAATAAACACAGTAAAGAGATAAAATATAATGCATAAAAGCAAAATATACCAAAATGGAGAAGCTCTAAACGCGACACAGGGGCCCTTTATGTTGCCTTTTGTACATGCAATCATATGGGTCTATTCACAAAAAAAAAACAGGTTCTAAAGGGGAAGATTTAAACCTGGTTTGTTTTTGCCCATTAGAGCATGTAAGGGACTGTCAGTTTACACCCTAGGTTTGCATCAGATTTCAAACATTGAAAAGGACCCTCCACTCTTAAGCCTAACCATAATCTGCAAGGTGAAGAATTTATATTACTGTATTTGCTCGAATATAAGATGACCCTGATTATTAGATGACCCCCAAACTTTCGATATTCCTTTAGGAAAAAAATTAAAAGCCGGAATATAAGACAACCCTATAGGAAAAAAGTTTAACTTGTAAATATTCACATGTAAATTGCTTTCTCATATTTAATAAAATGTATGCCCATGGTGCCTCTGCCCCCCCCCCCCCTCCCTGCCCACTAGACTTGGCCATTCTGCCTCTGCCCCCCTCCACCTCCCCCCCCCCAGACTTACCCAATTTCCCCAGCTTCCATCAAAGAAGTCCCGACGGAGGTGCCGGGCAGCAGCGGAGGATGTCTGCGCTCATTGCGCAGACATCCACCGGCTGCTTGCGAGGGGGATCTAGGTGCCCTGCAGCTCTGCGGGGGATCTGGATCCCAGTCTTATAGTCAGACCTCGATTTGAGGTCAGATTATAAGACGACCTCGTATATAAGACAAGTGGTCTTTTTCAGAGCATTTGAACTTATTGTTGCTGCAAACAAATATAGTTTTTCCAGAGTATTATTTAGACAAAGGATATTGATATTTTACGTCTTTTCCTAATGAAAGTCATTTGATTAAAACTACCGTGGTCACATAATATGATATGTCAAAACAACATATGGCTAAAGGCCTAAAGGTTGCTCATGGTCATCTCGTTTCGACCATTTCCACATATGCAACTCACTCTTTCTTTCTCTGTACACTCTATGGTAAAGACTGTGATTCAGAGGGTCCCTCACAGCCTGTCAAGGGATTGTGCTGTGCTAGCACAGATTATTCTAAATGCATACCTTCCAACATGTCCACATGCCATTGTAGTATTCTGGAAGGGCAGTGGCTTGGTTGGGAGAATGTCAGCACTACTGCTCATGTGCAGTATTCCAAAAACCAGAGCATGAAAGTCAAGCCCGTGGGATACCAATCAAAAATTAGGACTGTGCCGCTTAGAGTGGGACAGTTGGGTGATTTGTGAGTCTGTTTTTAATTAATATGAATTTAAGTATATGGTCGACTTAAGAGTTAATATTGTATTATCAGAAATATAGATTGCTAGCCTGATTAAACAAAGACCTTTACTTTCCCCAACCAAAATCTTATCTTATTAGTATATGTTAGGAACATTTGAAATAACAGAAAATATCCGAAGGTGAAAAAACAACCAAAGATATTGCTTTTGCATTTGACAAAAAAAACACTAATCAACTGAAAATTATTGATTTATTTTTAAAATATATATAAAATATATCTTGGTGTTACAAACAACACATAACCGTGGGCTGTCTAAATTATATATATTTTTTTTTTAGCATGCTGTAAAATAGGACTGCTTCAAAGACTTTTTTTTTATATAATCAGTGAAATGTATATGTTCCTTCCTTAATCTTCTGCTGCATCTTGATAGCACATCATCTTCTTTCCAAGAGCTATTATCACCTGTTCTATCTCTTAGAATAGTCCTAATTGCCATATCCTTGCTCAGGCACTAAAATCTAAACAGAAAAAGAGAGAGAGACAAAATTAAGCTTACTATTCATGCAGAACAGTGCATGCATGCTTCCTTGTCTGAACCTAATGGTGTTTTAATAAATGCATTTGCTGGGGGAAGGTTTTTAAATGTAAAGGGAGGCTCTTGTTTGTTTAATATCACAAAGGGAGATGGACAATTTGTGTGAAAAAATACCTCCCCCACCACTGACCCAGTAAATGCGACAGAAATGTAAAATATTGGCAGCTGATCTGCAAACGCATCTTATGAAGCGAACATTCCAAGCCACAGTGGACATTTGACATTTGTTTATTTAATATGCAGAATGGCTACATTTCATGCCCTTCTCAGTCATTTGACTTGCTCTGATCTGATTAAACAGGAGTCCATTCCAGTGAATTTTTTTATATTCCTGCATCCAAAGGCATTCTGTGACAAGCTGTATAATATTCCATTTAGAATAAAATGTAGTGTCTAGATGTATACAATATATCTATAATTTAAATAGTAAATATTATATATTGTATAACACTATAATAATAAAGATACAATGCATTTACTGGTTGGTGGGGGTGTTTAGTTTGTTTTACTGCATAAATAGTATTTTCCCAGCAAAAAGATAATTAAAATGTTTTACATATATTTTTCTCCCTACTAATTAAAGCTCTATTAATACAACTTCTGGTTAATTAGGCACCTAAACACCAAACAAGCTACAGGCACAAATTTACACTTAAATCGTTTACGGATTTTTTTTTCACCCCTTTTCAATTTTTACTTCAACTAACCAAGTAAAACTCGCTTTGCTTCATGTGTAGACAGACCCTTTTGCATAAAAAAATGAGTATTACATCTGCTTTAACAGAAGCAAAATGTCAAGGAGGGTGGAAAAAAAATTCAGGATAAATGCGAAAAAGGGTCTTCGTATTTTTTTATTTTTTTTTTACCACCCAGAGAAAGAGGAACTAAAAGGATTATAAAAGTTCAGATTAAAATGATATGAAATCTAGCATTTGGCTTCAACACTAGTGCCTTGGTCCTGTGAAGCTAATCTGTATGCACTCTGTGACCTCCTCGCAGCGAACCCTGCTAAATATATTATTCCCACGGGGCCTTTCACTGCTGCTTGGTGTCAGAAATCAATATGTATGAGGCGCGTGGATGGGAATTTCTAATAGATCTGCCTGGCCCTGTGCTGCTTTTCAATATCTGACTTGGACTATTAGTGCCGGCTCGGTGCCTGTGAAATAACCGAGATAATCTTTTAAGGTGCTCTGTTAAGGTGGAACCTGAAATGTTGCTTTTTCAATTAAAACAAAAAATATATGTATATTTACACACGTTCGAAGAGTATTCGCAAGACAGGCACTTCTGTGGAACCTTGTGTAAATACCTTAAAAGGTTGATTAGCAGGTTGTGGATTAAAGTATTAGATTTTGTTCCAGTTACATTTGATGCAATACATTTCACAGACAAAGAGGTTTAAACCAAAATACAGGGAGTCTGGTCTGCTGTTGATGATATTTTTTTTATAAGGAGGTCATATTTCCTGTTTTCTTTGTGGGATTTTTTTTTATTCCTTTTCAATCATACTGGGTATGTTAAAAGCCTTGGATTTGACACTGATAATGCAGTCATCCATATGGCAGATGTTATTACAGAAGCTGCCTTTTTTGGCAAGTGCAATTAATGTCTGCATGATTTAAGACAATAAATACACCTCAGAAAGCGACATTATCAGGACGCACTACAAGCTCTTGTGTTATTATTTGTTTTGTCCTAAAGAGCTAGCTCAAAACATACCTCATGTATGTGCACCAATGTACACACATTTTAAAGAATATAAAATGTGTAAACTGAAGACCTTCCTCACTTTTTTGTTTACTATATATTTAAATATGTTATATCACTATTTACTTGTATGTTTGGTAAGGCCATCATACAGTGTTTTAATGTGTGTTAGTGTTGTATAAATAAACAAATAATAATATATAACTTTATACAGCAACACAGATTTTTACAGTGCTGTAGAATGGGGCAGAATACAAGATTTTGTGGTGATAAAACAGGCCCATGTATGTGTCTCAATCCATACATATTCACTCGTACAATTCAACATGAGATATATAAATATACTTTATAAACAGGCATGTATATGCACTTATTGTTTTTTGGCTGATGTTTTTTTACATTTTAGTTTTTATGCCTTGCTTGGGTTTATATCCCTGTGTCTGAAGCATAGTAAACAGATGAGATGATTCTCCTTCACCGGGCTTTGTTCTCAGATGCCTTCTCAGAGGAAGCTGTTTTAGTTCAGTGCACAAAGGTGCAGTCTGTAAGAGCTATAATGTGAAAGAGGCCTTTTTATGAGGAGTGGGAAAGGTGCACACACTAATCCATGCATACATTCGCTGAGCAAGACCCTTCAAGGCTAAGTTCAACTGCTGCCATATTTCCTACATCTCAAAATCCATCACTCTCCTGGGCCATTGTTGTTATTTTTTGTTTTGTTTTTCACCTGGTACATGTTTGCCCTTGTGGGTGTTGTCACACAACCAGAGGTTTAAAAACTGGCATTCAGTCTTGAGTGTGTGCTGCATACCTCAGTCTGCACAGCACAGTCCAAACTGACAACTCATTGAGAGAAAAATTACCCGCTGTCTGTCTTTTTCCGAATTTTTTTCTTACACTATATGGACAAAAGTATTGGGACACACCTCTAATTATTGAATTCAGGTATTCAGACCCATTGCCACAGTTGTATAAAACCAAGCACCTAGCCAAGCAGTCTCTATTTACAAACAATTGTTCAGTGAATTGAAGCATGGTACTGTGATAGGATGAAACCTTTGCAAGAAGTCAGTTTGTGAACCTTCCTCCTTGCTAGATATTCCATGGTCAACAGTGGTGCTATTGAAAAGTGGAAGCATTTAGGAACAGCAGCAACTCAGCTGCGACGCAAAAGATCACATAAAGTAAAAAAACAGGGTCACTGAGGCGCATGGTGTATAAAAGTCGCCATTGCTCATAGCTAAAGAGTTCCAAACTTACTCTGGCATTAAAATTAGCACAAAAACTGTGCAGCGGGAGCTTCATGGAATTTGTTTCACCAGGTACAAAGTCACGCTTGTGATCTAGTGGTGTAAAGCACACTGCCACTTGACAAATCAAGCTTCGATGTTTGGCTGTTTAATGGGCTAGTCTGGGTTTGGCGGATGCTACAGGAATGGCCTAACTGCAATGTAGCAACTGTAAAGTTTGGTGGAAAAGGGTAAATGTTGTGGGGCTGTTTTTCAGGGCTTGGGCCCTCTTAATTCCAGTAAAGGGAAATCTTAATGATTCAGCATACCAAGATATTTTGTACAATGCTATGCTTCCAAGTTTGTGGCAAAAGTTTGGGGAAGGCCCTTTTTTATTCCAGATGACTGTGCCCCACTGCTCAAAGCAAGATCTATAAAGACAAGGTTGAAAGAATTTGGTGTAGAATAACTTGACTTGCCCACACAGAGCTTCGACCTCAACCCCATCGAACACATGGAATGAAGATTGTGAGCAGGCCTTCTCATCCAACATCAGTGCCTGACCTCACAAATGCTCTATTGGATGAATGGACACAAATTCCCACAGAAACCCTCCAAAATCTTGTGGAAAACCTTTCCAGAAGAGCTGTTATAGCTGCTACTTGTTAATGTCTGTGTATTTATAATCTGATAAAAGCATGTTGGTATAATGGTCAAGTAATGGTCAAGTGTCCCAATGCTTTTGTCCATATGGAGTTGCTCAACTTTTGTCCATATGGAGTACTCAAGTAGCAACCCCTTTAAATATAATAAAGGAAAACTACCTGCTGGGAGATATAATTATTTTCTATTCACAGATGTGTGCTACTTCCTTTAGTGTATAAGCTCTTATTTGCGGGACAATTGTTAAGATGGATCCCTATTGTCTGATATAGTTCCTATATCCTCTTAGATTCACTCTGTCAATATAAGGAACGGGGCTTTCCTGGGAGAAAAGGGACAGGATCAACCCCAAAATGGACAGGACCAGTCTAAAATGGGGGAGGTCTTATACAAGTGAGGGAGAAAATTAATATTCTTGAGTCTTGAAAAAACCCTTTGTCAACTGAAACATTGCCAGGTCAGCAGTAAACACTACATTTACACAGAGTACTGTGTCTTTATATTTATTTATTTATTGGATTATGAGTGCTTTTTTATACCTTCACTTTCTTGCATTATTTTTTCTATCTTGCAAAAAAAGGAAAATAGTGATTCAGGTACCTACTAATCTATGTATGAACAAGTGAAACAAAGATTTGGGTATGACCCCCGAAAACACACAATAATTGAAACAGTGTATAAAAAAGTGTGCCTATTACAAAAATAATACATACTTATAGGAGCAATCTCTGTGCTTCTCACTATATGCTATTTCAAACAGAGGGGTCTATGTACTAAGAATTAGCACCAATCACGACCTCCAATCTCAAACAGACTAGATTAACCCCTCAGAGTAATATTACCAAATTATTACATAATACTGCTTTAACTTGTTCCAGTGTCAGGGATCATCAGGCCAAAGACTGGACACATGACATTTTATGTGTGCAGTCTTCTCCATGCACCAAACGCCCATTCCAAGCCATCCTGAATCCATGAGTGAGATGTACACATCTAGTAAAATATCTGAGCATAATTGTCCAGTGTGTTATCTTTGAAATTGACCTATTGACCTTAATGGGAACCTTACGGATGGCCAATTGGGAGTAGGCATTACACCACACTAAGCAGGGAACTATTTCTGGCCATACCAAAATTAATCTTGGAAATAGCAACAAGTTTAAACAATCCCTTTTAATAGTATAGATTAAGGAACATGTGGGAAGGAAACAAAGATCATTCCTGAGAATAACTATAATGTGCCGACAGCAGTCAAAGCTATGAACTTTAAATACCTGAGGCATTAAGCCACTCCAGGACATGCCCCAAATACCTTGCCAGCGAAAGGTCATGCAATGACATGGGAAAGTCTGGGCTGACCAATGGATACAAGAATGGCCCTTAATGTAAACCCTGCTTGTCTGGTGATCTAAAATAAAACATAAAGACAAATAAGAGACAGTGATACATCATAAAATAAACAGCACAAAACATAAATAACGAGATAAAGAAACCAAGGGTCACAGGTGTATGGAAAATCACTAACACATGCCCCCTGCTGTGTCTAGGGGGCTAGGGCACTTTAGTTTGATGCTGGCTGGCATTTGTAAGCCCTGGGGTAGTACTGAATAAATTAAGCACTGGGGTAGTACTAAAACACCCTGGGTCATTGCTGTTGGAAACACTGTGGCATGTCTTTATGTAAGAAGCACTGGGGCAGTGGACACAGGAGCAGCACTATGTCTGCTTCTCCCTGCCCCCAGTGAAATATTTGTACCACTTGTGGAGGCCTCCACTGTATTATTATGTGGATGGGCACCCAGTTTGGGGCATATGAGGGTCAATTGATAGCACTTGTCACATTCAGGCCATAAGGCCCGATAAACCACATTATTGTCCTTTTCATTTTTGTATTACTATTACATCCTCAACAATGAGAAAAAAAATATATTTACTAATCATACAACATGATGTTGTTTTGAGAACCAAGTGGTAAAAAAAAATTACTTGACACAGATATACTGTATTTGGAATTTTCACATAAGGAAAGGAAATCAAGAAAATTATTTGGCTTAAACTACTACCAAGCTGTGTTAAAATGTCCCCACAACTTACAGAGGTTTCCTTGTTAGTTCTAACATTCACATTAACTATTATTAATTAATTATTTAACCCCTTAGTGACATGATCTTTAAACCTTGTCTTTCCCTTGGTGACAAGGGCTGTTTTGACATTTCTGGGGTGTTTGTGTTTAGCTGTAAACTTCTTCTTTCTCATATACTGTACCCACACAAATTATTTGTTGTTTTTATCGTCATAAGAATGGTTTTAACCCCTTGCCGACAAAGGACGTGCCAGGCCCGTCCTGGGAGAAACTCCCTTAACGACAAAGGACGTGCCTGGCACGTCCTGCATTGAATGAAGCGGTTTTCGCGATCAACGATCGAGAAAACCGCTTTAACAGTGCTGGTCTATTGCCTCGACATCGAGGCAATAGCCAGCACCGAAATTTCTATCTCGGGACCCCCACGATCGCCCCACGGAGCGATCGTGGGGAGACATATTGACGGAGCATGCTGCTCCGTCAATATGGCTAAGTCCTCTGCCGGTCTGAGCTTCGGAAGTGAAGTAACTTCACTTCCGTCGCTCTGAATATGCTACTTGACTACCCCTAGTGGTAGTTTAGTAGCATTGCAATGGGAAATATTTAAAATAAATATGTAATTAATTAAAAACAGGTTATTTAGCTATATTAGCCTATATGGTTAAAATTAAATATTTTTTAGCATAAAGGATAGGGTTAAAATTAAATTAAAGTTAAAAAATATTAAGGGATATAATAAGGATTAGAGTTGGGGTTAAATTTAGTGTTAGGGTTAAATTTTGGGTTCGGGTTGGGGTCAAAAGATCAATTTAGGAAAAAACCAAAAAACACTATTTTTGGTTTTTGCCCCATAACTCGCAAAAAATACCGAAAAATATGGAAACATGCATATTTTTGAACTCGGGAGAACATTTAGAAACTATTTAGATGGGCTCTTTTTTAATGATTTTATTTGTGTAAATTATATTTTAGGTCAAAGTTAGAAAAAGTGTGTTTTTTAAAATTTTTCATCATATTTTATGATTTTTTTTGTAGTAAATTATAAGATATGATGAACATAATGGTATCTAATGAAAGCCCTTCTTATGACGATAAAAACAACATATAATTTGTGTGGGTACTGTATGTGAGAAAGAAAAAAATTACAGCTAAACACAAACACCCTAGAGATGTCAAAACAGCCATTGTCACCAAGGGAAAGTCAAGGTGAAAATGTCTTGTCACTAAGGGGTTAATTAGATACCATTATGTTCATATCTTATAATTGACGATGAAAAAATCATAAAATATGATGAAAAAAAAAAAACACTTTTTTTCTAAATTTCACCTAAAAAATAATTTACAAAACTACATTCATTAAAAAAGACCCCATCTAAATAGTTTCTAAATTTTGTTCCGAGTTCATAAATATGCTTGTTTCCATATATTTCTGCAGTTTTTTGCAAGTTTTAGGGTCTTTTGACCCCAACCCAAACCCTAAATTTAACCCTATTTCTATCCGTTAACTTATTATAATTTTAATTTAATTGCAACCCTATCCCTTATGCTAACCCCTAATTTAATTGTATTTTATTCTAACCCTAACCCTAGATTTGAGCTAATTAAGTCTTTTTTTAAAATGTTTTTCACTTCTGACGCTCTACCCACAAGAGGGCAGTAGACATATTGAAGGATCATGCTACTCCTCCAAAATGGCACCCACAATCGCTCCGTGGATTAAACATTTCAGTGATGCCTAATGCCTCAAAATTGAGGCAATAGCGCAGCACCGTCAGAGCCGTTTTCGCAATTGTTGATCGCAAAAACCACTCATTCCGCCTCAGGACGTGCCAGGCACGTCGATTGTTGGAAACAGAGTTGCCGGCTGGTCGTGCCTGACATGTCCATTGTTGCGAAAGTGTTAAAGACATTACAATATTTATTGGACACCAAGGATGTAAAATCAATATAACCTCACAGATACTGTTTTTGATTTTACCTCTGTTTCAGTAATCTTTAACTCTTCGGTTTCTGTTTTTTGAGGCCGCTATTGGAACCATCAAAATAAGGCCTAGAAGGACAGTTGCTTGGAGCATACAGCTAGTGCCGCACTGTTTGTTATTGACGTCAGCCCTGTATCTATATCCATAGTTTTACTGCACATGCAACTAGAGCTGGAATATTAGCAGCCGACTGATACACAAGTGGAACTAATTTTTTTAAATTTCCATCCTGCACTATCGATCTACTTCCACTAAGCCAAAGATGCAATTTTTGAGATTGTTCCACTCTTTTGCACCTGAGTTAAGTTTAGTCTGCTATTATTTCAATATCATATTTCAGAATTTGAATGAAGTTCATCTCCTACACTTCTGCTTTTTGAGGAAGCTATGGGAACCATTGCAAATTTTTGCATTATGTTTAATCACGTATTTGTTTTTCTACAAACAGATAACTATACTTTTGTTGCTTGTTTGTTAATTGTATGTTTTATTGTTTTGCTGGGAAGTGTGATAAGGCATAAACATTAAAAAAGGAGAAGGATAAAAGGTGGAACCTAATAGAATATGTTACAATATGGCATAAAGCAGAAGTGTAAGGAAAGTTTGCCCTACTGAAGGGCCTAAGAATGACACTGCAAAGCAATTTATGTTGTGGTGTGATTCTTTGGATCCCTGCATCGCACTGTATGGGGTGTGCCTGTACAATTTGAGGTTGTCAAGTGGTAAAGCAGATACTACTAAAAATGATTAACAAATTCCTAACTCCCATTTTTTTAGTACATCATTGGATAATTAAATAGTGAATAGTGATACCATATAAAAATGCTGTATTTGCTGGAATATAAGATGCCCCCCTCCCCAAATATTGGAGCTTAAATCTAGGGGTAAAAAAGCCTAACTATAAGGCAACAAAATTGGGGGGGGGGGGGGAGTTTTACTAGTAAATATATGAAATTATAGCAGCTAAATATTATTTCTTATATTGAAGTCCTTGTCCTATTACTTTTTCATAACCTACATAGTGTAAAACTGAATTTGCCTTATATGCACATTCAGGAAATTGCCTTTTGGGATACTAACTAATATTGCCTTATATGGCAATACAGAAGGATTAATTAATGGCCTATATTCCTTACAGATGTTACGTTATGTTTATTTTATGGGGACATTGTTATTTGTATTTCACCATTGTCAAGTGTGTAGCGCCTGAGAATCCGACATCCAGGTGCTACTGAAATAACTTGTGAATTTATCATTTAAAATATTTTTATGTGAGCTGCACCAGTCCTCATTATCCATTGACTGTAACATATATATAGATGTTTGTTTTTTTCTTATGAACTTTTCTCAGAATTATTCACCTATTACAGAATCAAATAAATCTACCCATTAAAGAAAGAAGCTTAAAGTGTACTGATCTTCACTGAAGTAGTTTTACAAATGGAAAAAAATGCTCTTAGTGTCATAATTATGTGGACCCACCAACCGAGGTAACACTATAATTGGAAGGGGGGAAAAGCACCACCTGCGCAAATGTCTACAGACAATAACACTACAATGGCAACATGAAATGACATAAAGAGCATGGACCATAAGCAAGGGGTGTGGAATGTTCAGCTATCAATATTAGATTTGCTAAATACATACAGTATTCGTATACTAACACAAAAGAGATGTTAATAAATAGTTTTGTTATATTATAAATGGTGCAGTACATCCTACGTAATTCGTTTACTAGTCAACCAATTAAATATTTCATGAAGTGGTTCTTGGTTTTATGAACTCATCCCCTAAAATAATTTAGCCAAGTGTCAGATACATCACAATTGCCTTTGGTAACCAGAGGGATGCCGTCAGATCCCCCACTTCATATTAAACTGTCCCTTACTGTAACGGAACGACTAAACAAGACCGGTAGCCCCTCTGCCCATTGTGGAAAATCCCCTCCTTAGCCCCCGATTCAAGCTCAGCATCCACCAAGCAAGTTTTTCTGGAACCTTGCTCTTTGTACCGAGTTATGTACAGCAAGAATGAACAACCTTTATTTGTCAAACAGCTCAGACTTATAAACACACAAACATGACATCAACTACGGGGGAGGCACAGGCGTACACATTTTAACATGTAAGCCTCAAACAAAAGAAAACCTTATCTTAAACAGGGAATTAAACACAGTATAACTTTACATAAAACAAACATGCCATCTGTAGATCCAGACATCCAGACTACAAGGGAGAATAGATGGCTCACAGGACAGTAAACACTTATTGATTGGATGAGTAGACATTTCAACCTTAACATATAATAACATTTCTTAACCTGGGGGAAACACAATGAATAGAGCAAATGCTTGGATACCAAGGTACACATCCTGAGTGAGTCTGTGTTGATGTCCGGCTGCATTGAAGCAGGGTGTCACTGATGCCCCCAAAGTATGCACCCCCGAAACATAGCACATCCAAAGACAGGGTCCATAGTCCACAGGGAGTTGTTTGGCCCTCACGGCCCTCCAAGAACAGCAGTCAAGCAGACTATCATGATTCACTTCATGACACTTAGGATGTATTATATGAACATTTTTATTCCTCACATAGTACCTTCCAACACACTCATATTGCCTTATATGATCATATGCTCCTCATATAATCAGTTCTTTTTCAATTGTTGGAGAACAATTGCTGGACAGCTAGACCACTTTTGATCAACTATCCCAACTTGTTTGGACATGCTCTGACCCCTTTTATGCTACATCCAACCCATTAAAAAAATATATTGGGTACCTCTAGCTCAGTGGTGCCAATATGTACATTTAATCCTACATATCACTCATCAATATCAGCACTCCATCCTACCTCTTTCACCCAATCATCCACTTCATTATGTCAGTCCCTTTAAACCTTTATATCAGACTTCAGAACTCATCCTGGTATACTGAGACTCAAACCTGTCCTCATCAGAATCGTGTTTTAATGTCAGCATTTAAGGAACTCATACTGGTGTTCAATGAATGTGTGCACACAATTCCACAGGCTTAGTGAATGTTCCAAAGCTATCATAAAGCTTTTCTTAGGCTTAGTTATACTACATCAGGAAAGGGATGTGTTAAATTCTGTAGTTCTTGATAAGCTCATAGCTATGTGATCAACAAGATCTTCACATAGATAGTAAAAATGCAAGAAATGCCATATAAAATTTTCAGACACTGCACACCATCTTGATTACATACAATCCGGGTTTGTGATTGATATCTGGTGGGAATGCCCACTTACAGTGCCATTGTGGAGGTACATGGTACTTTCCATAAATTCACTCACCATCCCCCCATTCCACCCAGGCTAATTGTTTGCTGCAATTATAAAAAGATGGTGAGGGTGCGCAAATTATATAAAAAGATAATAGCAGATGGAAGGGGAGGAAGTTTTCGGAAGAGAAAGATCGGAGCTCTTTGAAAAAGCTGAATGTTTTTACCACATATATGCCGATTACAGGAAACCTAAATGTAAGCAAGTCTGCATTTTTTGTGTATGAAAGAACCGCTTGTTTATTGCCAAAATTATTTGCTTCTTCTCTGTTTGTCTTACCATCTGCCTTGCCGAGTCTCTGACAGCCCTTTTGCTACATGCCGTTTTGGACCATTTTGTGATACTTTCTGCACTTTGTTTTGTACTGTCTTTTTTCCCTCTATTTGAACATTTTTTACCAGCAAAGAAAAACTACCCATAGAGAATATAAATTGATTGTCTGTTATTATCTTTTTATATAATTTGTGCACCCTTACTATCTTTTTATAATTTTTTTACGGGTTGCTGCACTTTTTTTTGAGTGCCACTGTCCCAATTTATTTTTATCTTTTAATTGTCTGCTACACCTCACCACCTTACCAACAGCTACATACAAGTAATCAGTCATAAAATACTTCCTTAACGAACAAAGACACTAATCCCCCAAACACAGATGTCGAAGAACAGCAGCCAATGACAAAAAGGACAAGAAGAAGTCTGATAGAAAGATGTTGCTGTTGGATGATTGTAAAGTAGACAAATGGTAGCAAACAAAAAGGTATAATAATAAAAATCTATAGTATGGTGCCAAACCTCAGGCCCGTCCTCACAGGCACAAAAAATAAACAGAAAACTGACACTGCTTAGGTTTGCAAAAAAATTTTGGGAATTAGGGAGCCACGACTCCTAAAACCCGCACTGCTGGCTCCTTATGTTTTGGATCGTTTTACATAGAACTCTATGTTATTTCCATTTCCCTGGCTCCTAAAAATAGCCAGACTGGCTCATGAATTAGTCTGTCTTGCTCCTAAAGTCTACAGAAATTTGTTAAGCCCTGTTGTAAGACAAAGATGGGGCCTGATGACATACACCCAAAGTTATTAAAATAACTTGGTGGCGTGCTAACACAACTGTTAAGAGATTTATTTAACCAATTATTGTTAATGGAGAGAAAAAACACAATAATAAACATTACAGTGCAGACTGTATTACTTGAACCCCTTGGAGGTAATATCCCCCCAGGATGATTCTCACATGATTCAGAGCCTAAATGTCCAGGCTCAGGATGATGGGCATAAGTAAAATCACTAAAGAGAATTGGCTTTCTATAAACCGAACTAGAGTCCCCATTCATAAGAAATTCCCAACCTCCTAATGCCCCCTCTGAGAAACCTAGTGCTTCTGTTGCCGAACCTATGCGAAAGGAATGCAAATTGCCTGGCTGCAGGCCTATCCACCGAAAAGAACGCCTCCACATGGCCAAAAACTGAAAACGAGATAATGTGATGCCATCAACGTGCAGGAAAAAGGAACCTCTCTCATCGGACCCTACAGCATATAACGCATCGCCAGAGCCACCGAGCACCATTCCCCACCTAATGCCTGAATCGTGACCCATCGTCCCCAACACTCCGGATCCGTCTTTGAGCGTCCCCACCAAATTTGAATGGAACTCTGCAAACCTAAGATTACAGAGGAAGCCCATTTTATTAGGGAAGATGTTCCCTAGACATCTTCCCTAATCAAATGAGCTTCCCCTGTAATCTTAGGCTCAACTAACTTAAGCCACGTCGAAAGCACAACAAAACAATAGTGCCTCATATGCTGAGGAACATACCTCTCCCTAAACCGCCAGCAACTGCCCTATTAACTTTTTCCAACCCTTAATCATCTGTCTAAACATGAATTACTTAGAAATATCCCACTGACAGGTGACACTCCTAGGACAGCAGACTCCCACAGCCCTGACAAAAGCCTACCTCTGTGATCCCAAAAGCCAAACTTCCACTCGGTCACGCTTACTGAATACTGCACTAGCATCAGCAAAGATGGATTTTCAAGACAGAAAAAAAAAAGTGCCTTTGATGTAACAGGGAGCTTAACGATGCGTTAAGCTCCCTGGTACACGTCCCCTCCATGCATCTTCCCTCCTGCACGGAGTAAGGAAGCTCCTGTAGCGTTTTTTGTTTTTCTTAACTTTATTGATGCTGCGTGACTTCAATAAAGTTAACAAAAAACGTGACTGGAGCTTCCTTTCTCCATGCAGGAGGGAAGATGCAGGGAGGAAACGACCGGAGAGCAACAACAAGGAGGTAAGTGCTGGGGAATGGGGGTGAGAAGGGGGGGCAACAAACGAGCAAATCCTGGCAAATTGAGTGACAAAATCTGGCATATTGAGAGGCAAAACCTGGCTTATTGAGTGACAGAACCTGGCATATTGAGTGACAAAACCTGGCATATTGAGTGACAAAACCTGGCTTATTGAGAGGCAAAACCTGGCTTATTGAGAGGCAAAACCTGGCATATTGAGTGACAAAACCTGGCATATTGAGTGACAAAACCTGGCATATTGAGAGGCAAAACCTGGCATATTGAGGGGCAAAATCCTGGCATATTGAGGGGTTAAATCCTGGCATATTAAATGGCTAAATCCTGGCATATTAAATGGCTAAATCCTGGCATATTGAGGGGCTAAATCCTGACATATTGAGGGGCAAAATCCTGGCATATTGAGGGGTTAAATCCTGGCATATTAAATGGCAAAATCCTAGCATATTAAATGGCAAAATCCTGGCATATTGGGTGGCTAAATCCTGGCATATTGGGTGGCTAAATCCTGGCATATTGAGGGGTTAAATCCTGGCATATTAAATGGCTAAATCCTAACATATTGAGGGGTTAAATCCTGGCATATTAAATGGCTAAATCCTGGCATATTAAATGGCTAACATCCTGGCATATTGAATGGCTATATCCTGGCATATTAAATGGCTAACATCCTGGCATATCGAGTGTACCCTGGATGTGCTTCACCTTGAACCATATATTGTGTTGCAGACACAACAAAACATGATGGCAGAGCAAGGCTGTCTCATGGGCCCTGGGGTACCGTATGAGCCACGGTAGCATGCTTAGAAGGCTCACAGGCATCGTCGCCTTTCTGGGATCCTCTCTGGTGACACAGGGAGTATAGGCACCTCCGCAGGTTGCACATTCGTGCCAGAATCTGCAGGAGGCCTTACATCGACAATGGCTCTCATTGTAGAGCCAACACACACCTTTCTTTTGAGTCAAAAGTCTGGCTTCCCTCTGAAAAGACGATGGGCGATTAAGGGTCATGAGTAGCGGCCATAAGTTGCCATCTTTCATATCAAAACACCACCCCGGCCGCACAGCCATCCTCTGCCGGAATTGTTGGTCGTACCTAAACCAGCATTGTCCGCCATAGTCCTTGTATGATCCCCAAATTAAGATTAAATAGACGAACAGGGACCACAATTCAAAAGTCATCTGACCCTGACAGGCAAAGGCCAGTAGTCATGCTCCTCTTCCCTAATGTCCAGGGTATTACTTGATGGATGCATGTTTTTCTATGTTTTCAGGATTGAATCTTTGTGAAATAGCCGGTATCAGGACTCATCAAAAAAATGAATTGCTTTACCAATCTTCTAGTCTTATTCCTTAGCAGATTGCAACTTCAGTGTTGTGGAAAAAATTGGAACACTTTTAAGTGATCTGCTGCCGTACTCCATTAATGTGAAGGTATGAGATCCACATTGAGACTGGGCAGTGGAAGGCAAAAATAAAAATTATGGAGTTAGAGGTTCTAGACCTCAACGACCAAAAAATGCTTAATGAAAACCTGCTTAACAACTTTGGTGTTGTACTCCCAGAATGTGCTGAGAGCTTTATCATCACAAAGAAGCTCCATTTACGTCCATTTATTGGTTAATATTTCAATATAAAGCAAGCAAACATAGACATATAGAAAATATTTACAAGTATGTAATTTAAAATTATCACTTCAGAACATTTTATGTGTACTGTAAAAATAAAAATATCAGTATAAAAAAAAAAGAACAATTGATTCCCAACTCCATTTGCATAAATGAAGCCACAGACTTGCAATGGAGCTCCCCCATACTTCATTGTTCCCTACAGACATTCATTCTTGTACTGCTCTCCAGCCATTCAATAAACAAACTGGTGTTTGCTTCAGAAAAATATTTCAAATTTCAACTTATCATTACAAAGAACCTACTGCAATTTTCTGTACACCAATAGCTGTGTTTTTCGTGAATAGTTAAATGACCTTGTTTCCAAGTTAGCGGCATGGCTTTTTTGGCCACAAGTCTTCCATGAAGACCACTTCTGACCATACTTCTCCAGACATTAGATGTGTATACCAGAGTGCCATTGTTTTATGTGGTTTCTGAGCTTGTGGCACAACTAGACGTCTTTCATCTGCTGCACAAAGTTTCCTTGGCCAACCACTGCATCTACAGTCCTCAAGCACATCTGAATACCCCTGTCTGTCTTGAAATTTCTGCCTTTGCTGATGCACCCTGTGTCTTGTTACTGTGCTACATCTTGTCATGGTGTATGACTTAGGACATTAAACTGTATTCAGCAACCTCACCATGTTAGGTGAGTTTGGCTGTTTGTCACCAATTTTTATTCTTTCTACGTAGCTCTTTCTGTTTTAGTTCATGATTGTGTTTTAACCTGCGTATTGATGCTTATTAGCATCCACTTGGTATATTTGTTTAATCATGGACCTGACTATATGCCTCCAAAATCCCTGACTGTGCAAGTGTACCTAGACGAAACTGATGCTGTTTTGAATGCAAAGGGTGATCACACCAAATATTTTAATTTTAGATTTTTGTTTGGTTCACTCTTTTTGAATTGTGTCAATTGCTAAAAATAAACTATTAATATTTCTATTTTTGCATTCATACTTTACAACATTGTTTCACACCTGCACTGTACTGTATCCATACATATCTACCTACATACATTTGTGTTTCTTAGTAAGTACAGAATCCATCTAGATTGTAGGCTTGCGAGCAGCGCTCTCTACCTCATGTATCAGTCTGTTCTAGTTCTTCTAACTTAGTATGTAGTTCCCTTCTATGCTCTGTACCTAGTACTATGTAAATTGTTGGCGCTTTATAAATAAATGTTATGTAATGTAATGTAATTATATTTTATGTAATTTTAATACATGTATTCTTTTTATTATTTAATAATTATTGTATTGGTTACTTAATAACTCTGTACTTCAATATAATAAACAAACAATGCAAAAATATACATACATTTTTAATCATATTGGTATTAAATTAGGCATTTATTAACAATATAATTGAGAAAGGGAGTGGAGAGAAAGAAGAATAAGAAGATTAAAGAATATTGAAGTCTGTAATAAGATGGAGGAGGAGGAGTACATGTATAAATAGATGTGGGCAGAGGAAAATAATAAGAGGAGTAGAAGAAAAGAAAAAAAGGAGGATATTAAATTGAACTTGAACTTGAACAGTTCCACACACCCGGAAGTGGTTATATACCAAACAATGTAGCATGAGAGGCTATAGTAGATGGTTGTGACATACTGATAACCCCAAAACTGTTTCCAGTTATAGACAAGGTTAGTATATATAATCATTTAAGTGAGGACAATTAAGCAATGCTGATCACTTTTGGATTTTTAAAGATTTGCCTGTGATTCGGAAAAGGTATAGTTTAATTAAGGTTGACCAGATCAAATGTTCATATAGTTATCTTCATTCTAATCTGATGTATCATTTTCAGGGGCTTCCTGAAAACGTCCATTGACAAACATGGATTCACAGTCAGTAAAACAATAAAACTGATTAGCTGCTGTGCTGTATTATATGACACAACTTCAAATTTTCCTTAATTCCTTCAGGCCCTCTTCTAACTACCGTATTTGCTCGATTATAAGACGAGGTTTTTTTCAGAGCAAATGCTCTGAAAAATCCCCCTCGTCTTATAATCGAGGTCTCTTATAATCTGACCTCAAATTGAGGTCAGATTATAAGACATGGATCCAGGTCCCCAGCAGAGCTGCAGGGGACCTGGATCCCCCTCTCTAGCAGCAGGGGATGTCTGCGCAACGAGCGCAGACTCCACTGCTTCCGCCCGGCACGACCGCCGGGGCTTCTGTGAAGAAGCCGGGTACTTCCGCTTTCGTCACAGAAGTCCCGGCGAGCGTGCCGGGCGGCAGCAGGGGAGGTCTGCGCTCATCGCGCAGCCTTCATCTGCTGCCCCACTAGCCACCAGGGTAAATCGGGCAGCTGGGGGATGTCTGCACGGTACGTGCAGATATCCTCCATGCTGCCCGACACGGCAGACTATTATGACGGACCAGCTGTCGGGCAGCATGGAGGATGTCTGCAAGTATCGTGCAGACATCCCCCGGCTGCCCCCACTAGCCACCAGGGATTGAGGTAAGGGGAAGGGAGGGGACAGAGAGACAGGGGGAGGGAGGGAGGGGGGCAGAGAGACAGGGGGAGGGAGGGTGGGGGGCAGAGAGACAGGGGGAGGGAGTGAGGGAGGAGGGCAGAGAGACAGGGGGAGGGAGGGGGACAGAGAGACAGGGGGAGGGAGGGGGGCAGAGACAGAGTCAAGGGGAGGGAGGGGGTTAAGAGACAGAGACAAGGGGAGGGAAGGGGTTAAGAGACAGACAAGGGGAGGGAAGGGGTTAAGAGACAGAGACAAGCGGAGGGAAGGGGTTAAGAGACAGACAAGGGGAGGGAAGGGGTTAAGAGACAGGCAAGGGGAGGGGGGAGAGAGAGAAAAATGGGGGCAAGGGAAAGAGAAAGGCAGCATTGGCACATAAAAATAAATAAAAACTAGAAATACATTTTTTGATATCATAATTTTTTATTAAAAAAGCAATTTACATGTGAATATATACAAGTTTAACTTTTTTCCTATAGGGTAGTCTTATATTCAGGCTTTTAGTTTTTTTCCTAAAGGAATATCCAAAGTTTGGGGGGTCGTCTTATAATCAGGGTCGTCTTATAATCGAGCAAATACGGTAATATTCCTATTTTATTTTATATTTCATATACTTTTGTAATGTTTCATATTCACGTTTGATTTAGACACTGGTACAATCCACAGCCTAAAATTTAGTAGTTAATTTTTTTTTTTTATCACATGGGTCTCAGTAAAAGGAATTCTATCAAGCCTCCTCATTATATGGGCAATTGGTTTCAAAGGAATCCCTTGCTCCACTGACTGTGTGGAATTTTTAAAAAGGTTGCCAATTTTTTTCTATCAGCATCAAGAGCTAATTAAAGAATACCACAGATTGCTGTGTCTGAAAAAAGCATTTTAAAGCCAAAAAACAGCACACAAACTGTATATCTATTTGGAATATACCATGTACAAAAAGGTGTCAAAAAATGAAAACCTTTTAATACTGTATGTTGTAAGTAGTGTTGAGCGAACCCGATCCGCACTGTTCGGGTTCGTACCGAACATTACGCTTTTTGGACCCCGGACCCGAACACGGACATTACACTGTATATTCGTGTTGGAGTTCGGGGTTCGGCAGGGCTGGCGCCACCTGTAAGGCGACCTAGGCAGCCGTCTAGGGCGTAACTTAGCAGGGGGCACCGGAACCGTGAAAAAAAAATCCTCCCCCTTCCCCCTTACTTACCTCCTCGCTGCTGCTCTGTCTTCTGGTGCAGGTCCGTGGCTGTGAGGGAAGCGTTGTGCGCTTCCCTCCAGCCGATGCAGATTCAATAAAGTTTGTTTAACCCCTTAACGCATGTGGACGTATATATACGTCCTGAAAAGCATGGTCCTTAAGGACCATGAAGACGTATATATACGTCCTCCATTTCCATGTAGTGTTGCGCTCATTAGCGCAACACTACATGTCTGTAGCTACTCTCAGAGGCTGCTTCGGATCCGAAGCAGCCTCTGAGAGGGCTTTCAGCCCCCCCTCGACCCCCCCGCGCGCATACGATCACAGCGAATGTGATCGTATGCGCGCTAACACACATAGGCAGTGAAAGCTGATCACTGCCTATGTGTGTTAAAGTGTTGCATGATGCCTCTATCGAGGCATCATGCAACACAATCTGTGCCCTCCTGGGCACCGCGATCACCGGGTGATCGCGGGTGTGTGCTGTATCGGAGGAGCATGCTCCTTCGATACAGCGTGCCCAGAGGAGAGCGACGGAAGAGAGAAAAAAAAAATCTCTTCCGTCGCTCTGAAACAGCTACTTGACTGCCCCTACAGGCAGTTAGGCGGTATTACAGTTAAAAATAGAAAATTAATTAAATAAATAAATTAAATAAATAAATAAATGGAAAAAGCTAACCCTTGATCTACTGAACCTAGATCTAGGGTTAGGGTCCAAATAGGGTAATAATTAGGGTTAAATGGGGGTTCGGATGATTACAAGGGTTAGATTAAGGGGTGGGGGTCAATTTAGGGTTAGATTAAATTTAGAGTTGGGGTAAATTTAGGGTTCGGGTTAAAAAAATCACTGTAGAAGAAAATGGTTAGAAAACAAAAAAAACACTAATATTGTTTATTGCCCTATTACGTGAAATAAAACATAGACAAACAAGGAAACATTGATATTACTAAACTCAGGACAAATAGTAGAAATATATAGACGGGGTCTTTTTTACCATTTGTAATTGTGTAAAAAAAAAAATCAGGTCAAAGTTGGAAAAAGTGTTTTTTATGGCATATTTTCATCATATTTTCTATTTTTTTTAATAGTAAATGATATCATATGATGAAAATAATAGTATCAAATGAAAGCCCTATCTGTCCTTTAAAAAATGATATATAATTTGTGTGGGTGGACTGAACACAAAAAAGAAATTCACAGTTCAGTAAACGTATGACAAAAATAATGGAATTCTGGTCTTCAAGGCACGTCAAATGCAACATAGCACTCGGTCACTAAGGGGTTAAACAAACTTTATTGAATGCTCATTGGCTGGACGGGAACGCACAACGCTTCCCTCACAGCCACGGACCTGCAGCACGGGGAGACAGAGCAGCAGCGAGGAGGTAAGTAAGGGTGAAGGGGGGAGTAAGAGGGTGGCTAAATCCTGGCACATTGAGAGGCATAGTCCTGGCATATTGAGGAGCATAATCCTGGCATATTGTGTGGGAAAATCCTGGCATATTGAGTGGCATAATAATCCTGGCATATTGGGTGGCTAAGTCCTGGCACATTGAGAAGCATAATCCTGGCATATTGAGGGGCATAATCCTGGCATATTGAGGGGCATAATCCTGGCATATTGTGTGGGAAAAGTCTGGCATATTGAGTGGCATAATAATCCTGGCATATTGGGTGGCTAAATCCTGGCATATTGAGGGGCATAATCCTGGCATATTGAGGGGCAAAATCCTGGGATATTGAGGGGCATAATCCTGGCATATTGAGTGGCATAATAATCCTGGCATATTGGGTGGCTAAATCCTGGCATATTGAGGGGCATAATCCTGGCATATTGAGGGGCATAATCCTGGCATATTGAAGGCCATAATCCTGGCACATTGTGTGGGAAAATCCTGGCATATTGAGTGGCAAAATCCTGGCATATTGAGGGGCACAATCTTGGCTTATTATGTGGGGAAATCCTGGCATATTGAGTGGCATGATAATCCTGACATATTGGGTGGTTAAATCCTGGCATATTGAGAGGAATAACAATCCTGGCATATTGAGGGGCATAATCCTGGCATTTTGTGTGGGAAAATCCTGGCATATTGAGTGGCATAATAATCCTGGCATATTGGGTGGGAAAATCCTGGCACATTGAGTGGCATAATAATCCTGGCATATTGGGTGGCTAAGTCCTGGCACATTGAGAGGCATAATCCTGGAATATTGAGGGGCATAATCCTGGCATATTGAGGGGCATAATCCTGGCATATTGTGTGGGAAAATCCTGGCATATTGAGTGGCATAATAATCCTGGCATATTGGGTGGCTAAGTCCTGGCATATTGAGAGGCATAATAATCCTGGCATATTGAGGGGCATAATCCTGGCATATTGTGTGGGAAAATCCTGGCATATTGAGTGGCATAATAATCCTGGCATATTCGGTGGCTAAGTCCTGGCACATTTAGAGGCATAATCCTGGCATATTGAGGGGCATAATCCTGGCATATTGAGGGGCATAATCCTGGCATATTGTGTGGGAAAATCCTGGCATATTGAGTGGCATAATAATCCTGGCATATTGGGTGGCTAAATCCTGGCATATTGAGGGGCATAATCCTGGCATTTTGAGGGGCAAAATCCTGGGATATTGGGGGGCATAATCCTGGCATATTGAGTGGCATAATAATCCTGGCATATTGGGTGGCTAAGTCCTGGCATATTGAGGGGCATAATCCTGGCATATTGTGTGGGGAAATCCTGGCATATTGATTGGCATAATAATCCTGGCATATTGGGTGGCTAAGTTCTGGCACATTGAGAGGCATAATACTGGCATATTGAGGGGCATAATTCTACAGCGATTATTCAGATTACAGTGATTATTTTAGTGGGTGCTATACTACATATTTGTACCCTGCCCTGAGCCCAGTGCCACAGAGAGTGCAGTGCACTTGCAACTGCATGTGTGCCAGGCACATGACTTTAATCCTGTTCTGTTAGCTCAGTGGGCAACATCTAGGAATTTTTAAATACTGCAATTTGTTGGTGTTAAATATTACATTTGCGTCCTGCACTTCATATCTGAGAGTCAAATAGAACCGTCAAATACTGTGCTTACAGCGCACTTTGAAAAATTCTAATAGTTTTGGGTGGTAAATAGTACATTTGCGTCTTGCGGTGCACTTCATATCTGAGAGTCAAATAGAACAGTCCAATACTTTGCTTACAGCGCACTTTGAAAAATTCTAATTGTTTTGGGTGCTAAATAGTTCATTTGCGTCTTGCGGTGCACTTCATATCTGAGAGTCAAATAGAACAGTCCAGTGCTGTGCTTACAGCGCACTTTAAAAAATTCTGGCTACCTCCTCCTCCAGCACCGCTTCCACCAACACCGCTACGGTCACCGCCTCCTCAACCTATGGGTCACTTAGTATAAACTGAAAGAGAATACCCTGCACTCCAACCCTCTCTCAAATGGATAATTCTTTTGATCCTCCTGGCAGCCATGCTTTAGATTTAGATTTACTTTCTTCCAAAGCTAAAATTAAAGATTCCGTCTATTGCTATTTTATGGCTCAGCTGTATTTGTAATTTGTATGTATTTTATGTTATTTTAAGTTATTTCCCAATCCACATTTGCTTACAAGGCACTTGTCCTACTCTTACCTACATTTTACTTCATTTTGCAGCACTCTAGCCCTTTCCAGGACTTTTTTAGAGGCATTTTAGTCCCTATCCAGTAAATTGACATTTAGCATAATAAAGCTCTACAAAAGATAATGCAGATTATAATTATTCTGTAATACCAAAAATACAAGAAATTAGGATAAACAATTATCAAAATATGAATGATGCTGTTTCACAGTGGATGACAAACAATTCTATTCCATATAGCCAAACTATTACCTTCATGCATTAATTCAGAAAAGCTATTTGGAAAATAAGTCACTATGTCTTTAATGTTTTTCCAGAGTAAAAATGTTTATAATTAATGTTACTTCATATAACTACTACTGGTAATAAAATACCATTGGGGTCTACCTCAATCAGTAAGTCATTAAATATGAGATCCAATTAACCATTGAAGATCCCCTGGATATTCCTTCTTTTCTACAAAGTTTGGACATTCCACAGTTATCGGTGACTCACAGTCTAACACTGAGTCCGAATGACATGCCCACAGATACCTCCGAGAATGATTAGACTGGGGATTCCATACCTCCCCAGTATGACTTCTAAGCTCACCCTTTATGCAGTTCCAATTTTTGCAGTGGACTTCAAAGAGTTTTATTTAATTGAGCCCACACAAGAGGAACATAAGTCACTCCTATTTTATGACAGTTTCATATCACTAATTTATCTTACTAAACGACTCATTCTATACATATTGGTAAATGTATTTGTCTTTAGGTATCATGTTATATACTAGCAGATCGGCTCAATTCTGTTCTGTACCACCCATGATACACCCCACCATGTTTAAGATATAACTATTGCTTTTTTCATACTCTAGATATGTTTCTTAAGATCCAGTGTACTATATATTTGTTGTTTTATAAGAGTGGGGCATTTTAAACATCAGTTAATAAATAAGAGTATTTTCTAAGAATCTTTCTATGGCCACATTTTTCATAATTTTATTTTATTAATATGGTCCATTTGGATGTGAAACTAAAAACTAAAATCTGGCATTACTTCACTATACGCATGGCCGCTTTAACCAATGGGCAAAGTGGGCACTTGCCCACAGCCCACTTGTTAAGGGGGCCCCGCATGCCCAATGTGCCCCCCCTGCTCACAGCAGCCCATATGGCTGTCTCACATGGAGACAGTCATGCGGGCAGCGTCCGGCTGCTGGAAGAAAAGAAAAAAAATGTTTTAAAAAAATAAAAATCATTGCGACCGGATACGACGGATATGACAGTACATCATTTCCAGAGGCTGTACTAAAAGTATGCTCTTGGTCTAATGAGAAACCCTGTAGCTGGTCATATGACAAGGTTTTTTTTAGCCACAGTTATTATAGTTATTATTGGAACAAAGGAATATTCTTTGGACAGATACGTTGAATATATAATATTATGATGATGAGTATACAAAACTGTATTTGAACGGGACAGCATTGCCCCCCAATGAATCGGGATGCAGGGGGCGAAGTCCGGGGAGGTGATTCACAGCACTACTGGTTTTTGTTTTAAATGGTAACTTTAGTCCCACACATCTGGGCTGACTGATGGCACAATCCATGTTTAAACATTCAAGCACTGAAAAGCTTTGGAGCCTAGGTCTAAGACCTAAGAACTCTATTGGGGTTCTAACCATGCAAGACGTTCCTTCCCTCAGCTCTCTCTTACTTTCTATTTGCTCTGTTTGTAAAGTCTAGAATAAATGAACTTGTGTACTTGACTAATACGCCATGTTTATGATTTACCACGCTCCAGTTTGAAGTGTTATCCAAGTTATCCAAGTTATATGTCTTCCTAATGGGATTCTAATCATTTGGGACGCCAATACTCCAAAATCCTTCAAGTGGTAAGCCCATCTGGTTCTCTTATTGATTTGTACATGCTGTTTATTTTTTTTACTGAAAAGAGTAGGACAACCTTCACAAAAGACTCTTTGATGGAGGTACAATATCCTATACACTTTGATGTATATAATATATATATATATATATATATATATATAATATGTTATGCATAATTCCCATTGTCAATTCACACAGCCAAGGAGTGGTAAGTGTATTTTTAATTTTGCGTTCAAGAAGAGTTTATCAGACTACTAAGCAAACACCTTAACCATACCTACGCACGTGCAAAGCTGTCTAGCTAGCCATATGGCCTTTCAGTGCCACAGTAGAGAGATGCATATTTCAAGGACTTTAAAAAATTACTTTAAGACATGCCTGTGGTTACTTCATTAGTAATTAAATGGGAGCCGAGGCATGCTTCCTCCTTTTCCTTCATCCCCAATGTACAGGTAGGATTGCTACCAAGCCCAGCTAGTGAAATATTGGCTTTAGGTCAGTGTTACGTCTATGGAGGAAATAGCATGATTGTTTTATTTTTTTTATAAAGTTAACAATTCAATGTGCAGGAGGGTGAGAGACTTAACAGAAATGTTGTGGATCTCCTAGATAAGCCATTGGTTGCTCCTCCTCACCACATCCCCTGTACATATTTTCCACAAATACCAGGAGCTGCAAGGACCATACCCCAAGTTTGAACTTATATCTGCCACATAACCCTAGCAAACCTTTGCATGCAGGGTACCGCTATACTCATAGGTACTAGTTTTTGAACATTCATTTTTACATACACCTCTGAAGAAGCCTTGGGCGAAATGTGTCAGGTGTACTTCAATCAGACGCTCCATATAGGTGTTAAACTAGCAACTTTCAATTTACCGGTTGATTTTATTGACTGTCAAGTTTTGTATATTTTATTGACTGTCAAGTTTTGTATATTTTTTGTCTATATTATTAAATTGTTTTATTTCTGTCCTCTGGTATATGGGTCCTATTCCTCTTTTAAGCGCTAGCCCCTGATCTTTACTCTGTAATCCTATAATTCCTCAGGACAAGCTCCTCACCTTTCACATTAATTAAATTGACCCAAATTAACAGTGTAAATTCAAGTATAATAGCCAAAATTCATGCAAAATGCACTACATAGCTTTTCTCAAAATTTGACTATTGTACCCTTTAGCATTTCGGTGCTACATGAAAAGACCCCATAGACCCATACTCCAGCCTTTGTCAGTCTCCTACGTAAATTACCAAAAAAACTATAACAAAACAAGTTGTATTTCTCATAAAAAAGAAGCACATGAGAGCACACATATTACTTCAAGCAATTGATCAAAAAATTAACAATATTAAATATAACTAATAATATGTTTTCCATTTTTCAGTGACCTTTATTAACCATCCATCCATACCAATCAAATTTCAAGCTATTTTCATAGTGCTCGATTTAATATGACACTGCCCAGTTTTTCTGATATATTAGTTTGTCCACAAGCATTGTTTGATGTAGGATTTGGCCATGATCTGTGATTACATGCTTAGGCCTTAAAAAAAAATAGAAAGCAAGCTTTAATGTTAGTGTACTGGACACCAGTCACTGCAGGAGTTAGGGATTATCTTCTCAGACATGTAATGCATTGAGCTGTGACTATTAAAGTTAAGGGAGAACATTTTATAAATCATACCGCAAATAAAACATCACTTTTATACAACTATATAGTGTCAACTAAATATGTGTCGATAATCAGCCGCAAAATGGTGCCTTCAAATTGCAGACTGTGTTGGGGTACATCGCTATGTCAACATTACAACCAGTGATAGGGGCAGCAGAAAAGAGTAAAAGCCCAAATGTTTTAGCTGTGTTGAGTATAGTTAGGAATGTACACTCATAGGGAATGTTGCACATGGCTGCACATGTTATAATGGCTGGACACATGGAGAAGCTACAAGGGTGTGTAGAGAGAACTGTAGTTCTGCAGAGCATGTTAGCTGGGGAGGAGGTGGGCCAGCAGCCCATGGCTGCAATTAACATGTACTAATGAATGCTGCAAATAGTTAAGGTCCGTGGGATGTCACTGCATATCAGTGCTGTGTATTTGTAGAACTATACATCTGTGGTAACACATGTACATCGGTGTGTCAATAGATGTATATATACATCAGCATTTGCATGCATACTTGTAGAGATAGATGATAATGTGTAAATGGGATAACATGTATAGATGAATAATTATAGTGTACCTATATTAAGTTCTTTTTCATATCTGACGTCAAGCAACAGGTAAAGAGCAAGTTACAGAAAATGAAGGATGAACCCTGAACAAAATGAACCTAAAAACCACCCAATAAGTAAATCATTAAAAATATAGTTACAAATGTATAAGAAAGAACTAAAAACAGAAAAGCATAATAAGAGTGTAATATATCTCACATAAATGTGAAATATAAATAACAAACTTTACTCACAAACAGTGCTCCATAACACACAAGGAAATCCTGGGGAAGTAGAATTAAATGAAACATGTCGATTTTTGGGCATTCGAGGCTTCTGTAGACATCCCCTTGTTCCCTTATTTTTACACAGCGATTTCAAAGGCACTTGGGTATTTTTTTTTACTCATGTGTTTTAAATTCAAGAACAAAATGGAGAATTCACCCACTCTCCCTGGTGATTGTTCCTGATTCAACAAATTTTGCCTCCTAAACCACCTACCACTGGAACAAATATTCTCCTCACATATAAATAGCCACATCCTTTGCAATTTTCCTAAAACCTCTTCAAAGCCACATTCAGTACCCCTGTGGTTTAATCTATTCATGACTTTTCCACACTCCATCCTACCTGTCTCGTTACTTTCTTATTCTTATTACTTATTGCTCAACAACCTTACCTTGAGCTATGTATTTGCGCCCTCACCCAGTGAAGCTGAATTCCTTTATTACATTTTTATTTTAGGCATTTTTAATACTATTATTACAAATTTTCCTTGTAGTGTAAAATCAATTATCTTTATAAAACTTCCTGGATAATAAGTATCAGGAGTAATGGGAAGAACTGTACTTGTATGCAACAGGTTGAAAACACATATATATATTGTAACTTGCCACGAGTCCTATATTTATACAAATTGGTATTTTGTCAGGAAAGGACTGTATAAAAAGAGTTTTTCATCATTGTCTTTACAAAGCTCACTGATATCTAATTCTCCCTTCAGGGCCGTCCTTAAGTGTTCCAGTGCCCTGTTCAGGCCTACCCTGTGGCCCTCCCGACTCCCACCCACCTACCCATGTTTGTCTGTCTTCTATCCCTCCTCATGCCTGTCTCTTTCCTCTTTCCACCCCCTCCCCATATCCTCCAGTGCTACTGAGTAGAGGGCTGGTGAAGGGAGATCTTCTCTCCCCTCTACCAGCAAACTTTTTTTTTCGTGGTGCCCCCTGGGATGTTGCGCTCTGTGCGATCTCACAGGTCGCACACCCCTAAGGACGGCCCTGTCTCACATTCACTTATATTGTAGAATCTTTCTAATTTGGCAACTTTAACCTAAAGTTTTAAATTCCTATCTCAATTCCCTGCAGTTCTTTCTTTATTGAGTAGGCCCTTAAGTAACAAATCTAATCCATAATGCACTATTTATTTCTCCATGAGACTCTTATTACCAATCAGACTTCTCCAGATAAGGTGTCCCATTAACTGTCCATTACGGATGTACGGCACAAGAAATTTTAACAATAACCAGGTGGGCTTACCCCTTTCTTCCACTGGGCTAGCAACATTTCTACCACAGTATTAAATAATTTCAATGTCAAATGAACAGACTAGAACTTAAGCATAAAAATAAATCCAACGGCACCATGTTTTTTAGAAAACAAATGCTAAACGTTATTCCATATTCCAGGTTACATGGATGGGGAGGACATAAAAAACCTCTACACTAAGGATGACAATTATGATGCAGCACTCACATATGAAAAGTAGTGCAACAGTCCAGAGTGATCATTGTTATAATCTGGTTGATATTTGCTAGAACTAGCATTGCAGAATAGATACATATTGGTAAATTTCAATTTATCTTTGTTAAAGGAGGCCTGTGTATAGCCATTTTTGAACACTTACATCACATTTGAGCCTTATATATAGGTTTGTCCTAGGTTTTCATAGTTTTGTCTCTGCATACTGAATATTTAGCAGACCAGTTAACATCTCTGACAGTTTTGTTTTGCCTTATTTTCTGCATCAAATACTCCTTTTTAACCATAGTAGACCATTGTTGAAATTGTTGAGCCTGCTAATTTTAAAGGCTGTTTTAACTTTATTCTGCTGACAGTTTAATTAGCTTCTTTTTCTTTCTGTTCACTATTGCAGCTACATTCTAGAATGCATAAAATACTTTTATTGTACATTATGAATTCCATTTTAATCAAAATACAAGATAAGCAGTGACGGCAGGGAAAACATATTGGGAATGATATTAAGAAAATCCGAAAGCATCCTGTACAAATGAAAACAAATATACAAGATGTTCACTTTAGACAAAACACTTTGGAGTTGATGTTGTTAAGTTTACATAAGAGGTTGGATAATATATTTCTCACGGGACACATATATTGTTGAAAATGACTTTGGTAGTAAGTAAATACAGTCCAGTGGTCAGAAAGAAACAAAAGGCATTCCAGTGGCATCAAGACAGCTAAGTTTTGTGCTAGTAATTTATTTTCTACAATTCAAATTGTAAACCTTAAATGCAACTATACTCCTTTAAGGTGCATCTGTACCACCTACAGTTCAGTCTTATGATAGATGGTATAACTGATTCAGACATAGACAGATAAACGGATGATAGATATCTGTAGGCAGATACCTGCAATGAGTCAGGGTGGGTTTTGACTCGGAGAGCACTTTATGAGTGCCGCATTGCCGCCCTCGGCTCCCACCACTCACACGGCTCACTACCTTTTTTCACTTATCTTATACAGTCTACAAATACAAATACAAGTACAAATGTTTAAATAGACAGGATGGACCTCAGCCGAGCCTGTTGTGGTCACTGAAGGAGGACTGTACTGTAGTGTAGTCTCAGTAGAGGCCTCACCTTGCCATTAAAAGTGAAATAGACGATTTTTAGAGGGGTATGTGTGTAAAGTTTATGTATTTAAAATTCATTGACGTAATATACAAAGTTTACGTTTTTAAAACTGATTTGACATGATATATAAAATGTATGCCTTTAAAACTCCTTGGCGTGATATATTAAGTATATGCATTTAAAGCTTATTGTAATGATCTACAAGGTTTATGCATGTAAAGCTCAGTGGCATGATATACAAAGTTTATGCATTTAAAACTCATTGGCATGATATATAAAGTCTATTTATTGAAAGCTCATCGGTATCATATTCAAAGTGTATGCATTTACTGTAAATTGAAATCTTGATGGGGACAAAACAATGATGTCTATCCTTGTAATTAGATTCAGCCAGCCAAGTGTAAGCTGTATGATATGAAGGGATGTTTTTTTCCTGTACTGCTTTAAGTGACTTAGTGTGGGGAATCATAAAAGGAGGTGGTTTCTTTTGGGGGGAAAAACTGGGCTACTACACGCTAAATATACATTTAAATAATTGTGTATTCTCCCCCTAAAATTGGGAGTAGCCACACACAGTTTGATTTTAACTATTTATGTGTACGTTTTCTTACTTTTCATATTATTTTGTTTTGGTGATTTTTATGTAGCACTTTTTTGTTATTCCTGAGTTCAATGATTGAAAAAGCAATTTTTCATCTGCTGACTAAATGGTGAGGTTGACTCAGGACATTTCATACTTGTTATAGTTCACAGAGATAGTGGGTGTCAATTGTTGCATGCTGATTTGGACATTGTATTTGCCCTGGCTTATAGAGATGAATACATTGTGTTAGTCTCTGGATACATAGGAATAATCCACCGCTGAGTATATTTGTTTCTTTTAATAAATTCTTAATAAAGTGAAAAACTATAAATAACTTCTCCCTCATTTTTGTTATATGGTACAGTTAAGAGAATAAAACAAACTTACAAGTGCAAACAATAAAATACAATATATACTAACTGAGGTGGCAGAACCCATGTTTCACCAATCAAAAAATGGTAATAAATCTTCACAATGGGGCGCACACACATGTAGGAGACAAAATATAAAAATATAGTGCAACACTGTAGGACGTAACAAGATTATGGTCTTAATTTAGTCTATTGAAATTGATCTTTATATTTTTGTTCACTGAGTCTAATCGCAGCATTTAAAAAAAAAAAAAAGAAACTGGGTAGCAACCCTATGTATCTTTATTAAAAATGATGGGATTAGACACAGTGAACAAAAACAAAAAGATCAATTTGAACACTCAAAATGAAGGTCTAAATCTTATTTTTGTCCTGTGGGGGAGAAGAGCAAACATACTAAAGTATTCAAAAGCATGCTTATGAAAGAATTTGAAGAGATAGAGAAAAATAAGAAGAGCAGATTTCAATTATCTAAAAGAGAACACAGATCTAGTGGTACAGATCTGAGAGGGGAAGTGGTGGGGGCAGTGATTAGTCACTCTTTCTATTTAGAGGAGGCCAATAGGATTTTAGGAGATTCCATCACATAAAAAGAATGATCCACCATTGATATTTCAAACAAGAATTAAACACCCTGTCAAAGAAGGAAAGTAAAAGGGAATTTTGACATCTGGGAAATGTAACAACTTAAATTAAAAAAAAACACCAAAACTGACATTTTTTACAATATATTATACCTTAGCTGCACAAATGCCTAGAAATACCACCTGGCAGGCCCGTTATCAGTAGGATAGGCTATCTGACTTATAACACCTCAGAGTATGTGGATTTATTTCTACAGAAATACATATCAAAGGCACCTTTTATACAGGAGACACTGGACATATCCTTAATGTTTTGAAAGAGACCCAGTGGTCCAAGGGGGTGATGTGGGTTTCTTCACTGCACACGGTTATTGCACACAGCAAGGGAATAAGAGCACTGAACAAAATACTAGATAATGATATGAATATAGCACCATCACAGGCACAATTTATTAGAGATTGTATTAATTTTATTGTGACACATAATTATTTTTTTTATTTATAGCTTTTCGTGACAGCCAAGGGCTAACATCTTGGTAGCAGATTGGGAGGCTAATTCCATCTGGCCTGACAATCCTTTCAGCACAGACCTAGTGCTGTGGCACCGCAATATTGATGACATTGATGACATGATGATTAAATGAAAGGGTACACATAAGAAATAAGATTAGTTTATCACATATATCAATCAGAAACAATATGGTTTACAGTTCCCTTTTCATATTTACCCCACTCAAACTGATTTTTATATCTTAAATTATCCCCAGAACCTTCAAAGATGGTTTTGAATAGGTGGGTAAGATAAAAAGAAATCTGTGGGTAAAGAAAAATAAAGTACATAGTAGGGAGTACAGTTTTTCATTCCATAACTACAGGGCATTGAAACAAGAATTTCAAACTTAAGGCTAGAGTAGCATTGGAGAATTGTTCCAACTCAGCTAAATTGGGCTAAAGTTTGAAATTCCCATCTCAATACCAAAAGGGCCCATCAAGTTAAATGTGGGAGGATTTATTGGGAAGTCATATACCCACACACCCACAATTGATCTATAAGAAGTCATAAAATCTCAAACAAATAATTTTTTGAGAATTTTGTAAATTCTGTAAATCTTGTAAATTTCAACCAAACAGGACCCTGAATTTCACATTTACCAGATCAAGAATTACTTCTGAAAATTCACACTTTGCAGTTAGACCAATGTAATATTGTAACCAGTAGGATTCTGGTCAGGGTATATGAGATCCCTAGAACGGATTACCACAGGATGCTCTTTGCCAGGGACCTGTGCGGCTCAAGCACTACCTAGGGTGAAGCAGGAACTGAACTATGGAGTGTAGACAAAAATAGTAACCGAGTATTGAGGCAGACGAAGAGTAAACGTAGTCAAAAACGGTAGCCAAGGGTCAAGACAGGCGGAGTTCAATCGTGATCAAAATGGTAGCTGAGGGTCAAGATAGGCAGAGTTCATTAATGGTCAAAATGATAGCCAGGGGTCAATGCTGGGAGACGTAATAACAAAGAACAGCTTCACAGGACCTGGTGCTGGGTAAATGCAATCCATTGGAGGTTTTGGACCCCAAGTTTATGCAGCCATATACCAGGCCCTGTGAAGCAGCTGCTGCATCCAGATTACATGGTGAGGATGAAATTAAGTAAATGACAACCAAGCAGAGCTACAACAGAAATGCAACTGAGGGAGAACAGAACCAAAATACAGAATGCAGGACTACAGGACAGAGGCAAAACATAAGCAAGATAAAGCAGAAACCAAACTAAGGATAAACAGTACAAGGCACAGGGTGCTGATAATAACAAGGAATAATGCAGGGCACAAACAAAGGGCACATACAGAATACAGAATAGGCACAAATATAACCAAGACTACATACAGGGGACAGGACTAAGGAATACAAGAGAAACATACAAAGGAACAAACATAAATACAGGAAATAGCCTAACACTAAAGATGGTACAATGATGTGGGTTTGGTTCACCTACTGGCCAATTTGATGTTAGCTTGCCAACCATGTCAAGGTACCCCACAATTAGGCAAGTCCCTAACTAATATTAGCAAAGAATTAAATATTTTAAACACTAACATTGCACATACATACAAACAGAAAATACCTGTAGACAGCTGCACAGAAAGGAAATAAAAACACACAAAGGAAAACCAGAAATTGATCAGAGCAGAGAACAGAGAAAATATAGAAACTGTGTACAAGAGTGAGGAATAACTTAGACAGGGAACAAGACTGGAAACTGAGACAGAACAGGGCTGTAACTGACAAAGAAACACATTTAAGGGACTAGAAAATCACATTTAAGGGACTCACGACAGGACATGCCACTTAAGGGAATCAGGACATGACATCCCATTTAAGGGACTCGGGACATGGGCAGGAACCAGTCTGGGGCCAATTGGGCAGGTGCCACCCTGGGGGCCAATCTAGGCAGATGCTTCTCTTGGACCAGGTTAGGCAGGTTCCAATAAGGACAAGTGTAAGGTCAGCAAAGGTACCTCCCGTCACCCCCCTACCAGATCTGTCACCAGGAGGTCCCCACGATCGGGTACTCGCAGCTCCCGTGTCCCTCGCCGTCAGACCCCCCGCTTAGTGCGCGCGCGGCAATGGCAACTCACGCGCGCGTGCAACAATTCTGTAGCTTTCCTGTCCCAAGCGTCGCTATGGAGACGGACAGCATGGCGCACGTATCACGCGTCACGGGGGCGGGACTGTAGCCCTTTAAAATCAAGGCGCGCATTGTCACAAATTGCTTGAGTATTACCAAGCTAGTTCCTGTGTTAGTTGTTCTCTGCGTATCTACCTGATTTGTTCCTGTTTTCGACCCGGCTTCCCTATTTGTTCTCTGGTTCCCGTGATTTGGCTTCATCCCTGGTTTATGCTGTCTTCTGGAAACCCGACCCCGGCCTGTTTTTTGACTCCTCTACCTTCTGGCTCCCCGACCCGGCTTTCTCCTGACGATTCTTCTGTTGACACTCGTGCCCGATATCACTACTGCAGCTCACCATACTCTCCAGTATTGTGGTGTCTGGCAAGGGCTGTCACTTCTGCAATTGGGGCTCCACTTCAGAACTACGGTACGTTCTTCACAAAATACTCAAGCCCACTTTCATGGACCCCGCAGAAGTGATGGAGGCCGTTACTGCATTATCAAGACAACTATCTACGCTGACTCAATCAGTCCAGGACTTACAAGCAAGCCAGTCTCACTTCCAACACCAACTTCATGACTTACAGACATCACGTCATTTTCCCTCCCCAGAGGGAATGCCTCCGTCCTCTTCAGTGCCAATTCCCGAACCCCTTTTGATGTCAACTCCTGAACCCAAGATCCCTCTACCGGAGCGGTTCTCGGGCGACAGGAAGAAATACCGTGCTTTTATGACGTCGTGCCGACTCCTGTTCTCTTTGCAACCCAAGACATACGCTTCGGATTATGTAAAGATTCGGACTGTCATCACACTACTTCAGGGGGAACCGCAGACTTGGGCACATCATCTTCTATATTCCCACCATCCGGCATTGGACACTTGGACTGCCTTCTGCCAAGAGATGGATGCTCTCTTCGATGATCCCCTTAGAACGGCTACTGCTCAATCTTCTCTCCGTTCCCTAAAACAAGGCCGAAGACCGGTTGAAGAATACGTGACAGAATTCCGAAGTTTGGCAATAGACAGTACATGGAATGAACCAGCATTACTGGACCAATTTCGTCAGGGGCTGGCTGAGTCCCTAAAAGATGAGCTCGCTCGTATAGGGATACCAGCGTCCCTTGATGCCCTTATACATTTAGTCGTACAACTGGATCGACGACTCAGGGAGAGAAGATTGGAGCGTGCTTCTTCTTTTACATCCCCACAGGGTAAATCTGCAGCCTCCTTCGAACCTTCTAGTTCATGTCTTCCAGCATGTAACTCCACTGAAGAACCTATGCAAATTGGCATGGCCAGAGGCCCCCTCACTGAAGCTGAAAAGAACCATAGACGACTGAACTTATGCCTCTACTGTGGTAAACCCGGTCACCTCATTCGAACCTGTCCTCGACTACCTAGACCAGCGAGAGGTAAGGATACCCCCTTCCATACATGCCTCAGTTCTGTGCTGCTACAGGGGTCTCCTCATCTATCCTTTCCCTTGTTTTTACAGTGGAACACTAACAGTGCCACGATCCACGCCATTATCGACTCTGGAGCCAGTTGCTGTTTTCTTGACCGATCAACAGCGAAGTCTCTGCGCATCCCTATTTTCAAGAGAGAAAGGCTGTTGCATATACAAGTAGTAGACGGGACTCCTCTCAACTCAGGACCAGTTACTTTTGAGACCCTCCCGCTGCAAATCACGATTGGCTCCTCTCATACTGAGACTCTTCGTTTTAATATTGTGACCTCTCCTCTCTATCCTGTTATTTTGGGAATCTCCTGGTTACGTCAACACAACCCTCACATTGATTGGGATAAGGGATCAGTCTCGTTTCACTCTGACCACTGTCAACACCAATTTTTGGTCAACCAATCTCCTCTGTTAACCACCGTGGAGTCCTGTACCATCAGCACCACCCCAGATATACCAGATCCTTATGCCGATTACGCTGATGTATTTGACAAGAGGGGTGCTGACGTATTGCCCCCGAGACGCCCTTATGATTGTCCGATTGATTTGCTACCAGGTTCCTCAATCCCATTCGGGAGGAGCTATCCATTGTCTGGACCCGAATTACTCCATCTTAAGACCTATATTGAAGAAAACCTGGAGAAAGGTTTCATCCGACCCTCTACCTCTCCAGGAGGTGCGGCCATCTTTTTCATTGGAAAGAAAGATGGAGGTCTCAGACCTTGTATAGACTATCGAGAACTCAACGATATCACGGTTAAAAATCGATATCCGCTCCCACTCATCCCAGAACTCTTAGATAGAGTGAGGGACGCTACGGTCTTTACCAAAATTGACCTACGCGGGGCTTACAATCTAGTCCGGATTCGTAAAGGGGACGAATGGAAGACAGCTTTTCGCTCCCGATACGGGCACTTCGAATATCTAGTAATGCCATTCGGACTATGCAACGCCCCGGCTACGTTTCAGCACTTCTTGAATGATGTTTTTCGGGATTTTTTGTTTATGTTTTTGGTAGTATATTTGGACGACCTTCTCATCTTCTCCACAGACATTCAAACACACCGTCTCCATGTTCGTAAAGTTCTCTCTCGTCTCAGGACACATCGACTATATGCCAAGCTCGAGAAATGCTCGTTTGAATGTTCACAAGTTGAATTTTTGGGGCACATTATCACTCCTGGAAAAATACAAATGGATCAGAAAAAGATTGCAGCAGTCCTGAATTGGCCCATACCTACTTGTAAAAAATCGGTACAACGGTTCATAGGATTCGCAAATTACTACCGTAAATTCATAAGGGGGTTTTCTCACGTTGTCGCCCCCATTACAGAACTGACTAGACAACACATCTCGTTCAGTTGGTCCCCGCAGGCCCAAAAAGCCTTCGACCTCCTCAAATTACGCTTTACCTCCGCTCCGATCCTTATCCAACCGAACACTTCTGTTCCTTTCTTCGTGGAAGTGGATGCATCCGAGACCGCCGTAGGGGCAGTGTTGTCACAAAGACATGGGGAGAAGGCTATCTTACATCCGGTAGCTTTATACTCACACCGTCTAACCCCTACCGAATCACGTTATGATATCGGGGACAGAGAATTGTTAGCCATCAAACAAGCATTGGAAGAATGGAGACATCTGTTGGAAGGTACGGTGCATCCGATCACCATCTACACAGACCATCGTAACCTCGAATATCTAAAAAGAGCTAAACGTCTCCGACCTCGACAAGCGAGATGGTCCCTCTTTTTTACCCGATTTAATCTGCATATAACATTCCGACCAGGAGCTCGCAACGCTAAAGCTGATGCTCTCTCACGGATCTATGATACCTCCCCTAAAGACAGTATAACGCCTGACACGATTCTTCCTTCACACGTCTTCTTGTCCACTCACACCGATCTGATGAAGGAAATACTTACCCATTCTCAAGACACGGTTCTACCTTGCACCCCGGCTCCTATGCAGTCCCAAGGGGGATATCATCGTTACCAGGGTAAAATCTATGTACCTGAACCCGTCCGAGTCACAGCGATGCAATACGGCCATGACTCCGTGTTATCCGGACACGGCGGGATTACCAAGACAATTGAACTCCTTCGTCGTCACTTTTGGTGGCCTTCTATGAAGAAAGATATTATGTCTTATGTTCGCACCTGCGATGTGTGTGCCAGGAACAAGTCATCTCGAACAAAGCCGGCTGGCCTATTATGCCCTCTTCCTGTGTCCTCTCACCCTTGGAACTCTATCTCTATGGACTTCATCGTAGACCTTCCTCCCTCACATAGACATGACACCATAATGGTGGTAGTCGACCGATGTACTAAGATGGCTCATTTCATCCCCGTTGTTGGAATACCTACCGCAGCTACTACTGCTTCCTTGTTTGTGACTTCGATTTTCCGTTTACATGGCTTACCTCAGTCCATCATCTCTGACCGGGGAGTCCAGTTCACCTCTCGTTTTTGGAAGTCCTTCTGCAAAAACCTTCGAATTAGTCCGGCATTGTCCACTGCTTTCCATCCACAAACCAACGGGCAGACAGAACGCCTGAACCAAATATTAGAACAATACCTCCGGTGCTACACTACTCACTTGCAGGATGATTGGCTCTCATTACTACCAACCGCAGAGTTCGCATACAATAACCATTATCAATCCTCAATCAAGATGTCCCCATTTTTTGCTCTATATGGTTTGCACCCTGTGTCTATCCCCGGCATGATTTCCGACCCTTCTGTTCCCGACGTCAGAGACCGGTTGACTCGTATGTCACGTCAACTGTCCGTTCTCCGCCAGAATCTCAAGACAGCTCAGGCAACCCAAAAACGCTATGCCGACCATAGACGCACTCCTCCTCCGACTTACGCACCGGGCGACAAAGTATGGCTTTCATCCACTCACATCCGATTGGCCTGCCCTTCAAGAAAATTGGGTCCTCGCTTTCTCGGTCCTTACCCCATAGTGGAGATCCTCAGTCCTGTTGCGGTACGCCTGAAACTCCCGACGTCGATGCGGATCCATCCGGTATTCCACGTCTCTCTTCTGAAACCGTACGTGGTTAACCCTTTCGCAGGACGGGTCTCGGCGCCTCCGGCCCCTGTTGTCGTGGATGGTAACGAAGAATACGTGGTTCAACGGATCCTGGACTCTCGTTGGCGCAGGGGTCGTCTGGAGTACCTCATCCACTGGCGCGGGTACGGTCCTGAGGAGCGGTCCTGGCAACCGGTGTCCCACATTCACGCACCGGCTTGTTTACGTGCTTACCATCGGCGGTACCCCTCTCGTCCTCCGCATGATCGCGCCCGGAGTTCGCGCCTGGGGAGGGGGCTCTGTAAGGTCAGCAAAGGTACCTCCCGTCACCCCCCTACCAGATCTGTCACCAGGAGGTCCCCGCGATCGGGTACTCGCAGCTCCCGTGTCCCTCGCCGTCAGACCCCCCGCTTAGTGCGCGCGGGGCAATGGCAACTCACGCGCGCGTGCAACAATTCTGTAGCTTTCCTGTCCCAAGCGTCGCTATGGAGACGGACAGCATGGCGCACGTATCACGCGTCACGGGGGCGGGACTGTAGCCCTTTAAAATCAAGGCGCGCATTGTCACAAATTGCTTGAGTATTACCAAGCTAGTTCCTGTGTTAGTTGTTCTCTGCGTATCTACCTGATTTGTTCCTGTTTTCGACCCGGCTTCCCTATTTGGATCCTCCTGTTCTCTGGTTCCCGTTATTTGGCTTCATCCCTGGTTTATGCTGTCTTCTGGAAACCCGACCCCGGCCTGTTTTTTGACTCCTCTACCTTCTGGCTCCCCGACCCGGCTTTCTCCTGACGATTCTTCTGTTGACACTCGTGCCCGATATCACTACTGCAGCTCACCATACTCTCCAGTATTGTGGTGTCTGGCAAGGGCTGTCACTTCTGCAATTGGGGCTCCACTTCAGAACTACGGTACGTTCTTCACAACAAGACTTGGGAACTGCCACCACTGTGGCCTGGAACTATGATGGAACAGAAAGCGCCACCATGTGGCCAGAATTGGGAAATGCCACCATGTGGCTGGAACTGAGAAATAGGAAATGTAGAACACACAAGGATAACAGAATAAAAAAGAACCAAGGAACAAGAATAACAAAGAAGCAGAACAGAATAGCAAATGCAGAGAGGAAGCTGAAAAGCTTGGATACAGTTTAGATAAGCCTGATATGTGGGTTGACTCATGACAAATATATCTGTTACAATGTATGTGTGGAGCCCAATATATTGGGAGGACATACATTAAGAATAAGAGCTCTTATAAGAGCCCGGAGTGAACACCCTGACAGCTTACGTTCTACCAAAGTGGACCTACCTATTCCGCATGCTCCTGTTAAAATTCCCCAAAAGCTGGATCCAAACGATCCAGTCTGCATTTACTAACTTTGGCAAGGAAAAAAAAACAGAATTAAACTACAAACTATGACTATTAAAGTAAAGGCAGGCGGTATGGGACTCCGGCAAGTGATGGATTACTATGAAGCTAGTGTAGTGGTGCATATTGCACAAATTCAATCAGGAAAAAGGAATGGGGAAGGATGGTACAGCATAGAGTCTGAATTATGTGGTTTGAAAGACCTGTGCCAGGTAGTATGGAACTCAGACAAAGGAGATTGAAAGAGAGGTATAATCCCTAGGACGATCTTACTAATATGGGAAGGAATTACAAAAAAGACTAGATTTACAAAATAAAATCATGGACTTCCAATCCATAGAGGTTATTGAATAGGAAATAGATAATCCCTAGAGAACTGGAAGGTAAATTAAATCTTTAACATTGAGAATGTGTTTCAAGAAGGGATGATAATACCCTTTCCCCAACTAGAAAATAAGTATAACTTACAATCAAAAGAAATGTTTTAAGAGTGAAACATTTCCTGACAACAAGGACTATACTAGAAAAAGGAGAGCTATACCACCAGCGGGAACAAATCTTCAATAATAGTACAAGTAAAAAAATCTTAACAAAGTTTGTAAATCTGATTAGGTTAACCAGAAGAAATTGTTATACCCACAGCCATAAAAGCATGGGAAAGAGATTTAAATAAGACATCTTGGATTGGTACCAAATTATGAATAAAGTTAGCAAAGAAGTGCATAGCCTGTCTCTGATGGAAACCCAGTATACGATCTTAAATAGATGGTATATGAGCCCATCTACGGTCCAAAAACTATTCCCATCAAGTGGCGACTCATGCTGGAGATGCAGATTATAGAGAGTGGAACCCACCTCCATATATGGTGGCAATGCCACAAATTGGAAAGTTTTTGGGGTACGATCTTGAATATAATAAATAGGGTTAATAAAGTAAGAATACCAAAAAGCCCAGAAGCAGCACTGCTACATCTTAATTGGCCAGGCATGAAAAAAAAAAAAATCACATTTGCAATATACTGATTGCCGCAAAAATCATCCTGGCAAGAAATTGGAAGAGTGACTTGGTCCCTTCGGTCGCATCATTTAAAAAGGCAGTTGCTCTTTCAGTTTCATATGGAGAGGAGACTGAAAAGAGCAAATGGATTGGGGGAAGACCAAAGTAGATGGGACAAGTGGATCAGGGAAATACGACAGTAAACCACTACTCTATAAGGTAGTAGACCTAAACGTCAAACTGCATTCAGCGACCCACAGGGTTAAAAAAAAATATCAAAAGAAAAAGGTAAAGAAAAGAGACAAAGGAAAATAAGAATTACAGGGTCAAATGGATATGACGGCCTGGTCCTTGGACTCCCGCTGGTTGAAGGGTATGGTTGTAAAATATGTCTAGATTTCATTTTTTTTATCGGGTTAATGACCCAGTACAATGCAGAGAAAGGGGGGTAAAAAAAAAATCAAATAAAGCACACAATGATTATGGACTAGCTAATGCTAGGCTATATTGTATTCCCATGAAGGAAGTCCTGATAATTGAACTCTGTATTTATGTGTATTTATGTATGTATTTATGTGTTTTTGTATATTCATAATAAAAAAGAAAAAAAAAGAATAAGACCATATATTTGAGGTATAAGAAATAAAAGCAGAAATAGAAACATACAAACATAGAATGTATCAGCAGATGGGTGACAAGTTGCTTTGATCACATAATGTATGAGAGGCAGCTTGGAACACTCCTCATCTGATTTGCATAGGCCGAGGAGGTGTGCTTGACAGGTCAGTGACAATTGTCACTGGGATGTCCCTTTAAGACTGCCCACCTCATTTCCCGGTGGCCTTTTTTTTGCTTTCCATAATAGTATTTGCCCATAAAGCTGAAAATAGCGATAATCGCAGCTAAAAGGCTGTGCATTAGATTGGAACACCGTACATATATACAGACATTGTCGTGAAGGGGTAAAACAACTTTTAATTATGTGCTTAAAGTGGAACTAAAAGATTATATTAACTTTAAAATCTAGTGTCGCTTGTCCAGAGTAAAGCAATGTTTAGAGATAAAAGTGTATTCAGTTTCAGCTGTAGACAGTGTCAGCCCACACTGAGTGTCAATCAGAGCAGTGAACTGCTGCTCTCACGTAATGGATCTAGTTAAGATCACTTTTACTGATTTCATGTAAATCTAAGGAGCTCCCAATGTGAGTGACATTGGGTGACCAGATCAACCTGCATGCTACGCAGGGAAGCATATAGACTGTTGGTTAGACAATACAGAAGCATAAAAAGTACATGTCAATTTATCTTCATACTAGTGCCACTGGAGGTTTCACTAGTGCTTTTATACTAGATCCAGGAGTGAAAAAGTGTCTCTCTAATAATGTGTTTGGCTTTCAAATTAATGAATTTACTATACACATAGAGACTAAAATTATGATTAGAAATAGTCTATGTATTGCAAAATTGCAAGCAAAGGCCTAAAATAGGAGGAAAATGTTTCTGTTGAGTCTCTTGTTTATGACATCACCTGTGGCCTGTATGGCCGACTTACTGTTGTAGTTATGCAATCTTGGATTAATGGAAGCCTTTGGAGAAGTGTAGTTTGTGCCTAATTTGTTTGAATATTGGAAAGGAATCTTTCTGAGTAGTAGTTTTAGTAGTAGAATTGGAATCTCAATCATTATCTTGAGTGAAAAGTGGCCTTTATGCCATACAGGAACACTTGAATATGAATTGTTATTTTCAGAGCTAATGCACATTGGTTTAGTGCATTCATCAAAGAGTAACAGATCAGATAACAGAGCTTTAAAGCGAATATAGAACTATTGTGTTAAAGACAGCGCCTCACGATTCTAGTAGATTAATGTGTAGTAGCATATGCAGTGGGACTTTTTGGACTTACTGGATACAGGAAAGGGAATGAACAATGAATTGTATATAGAACCCTAAAATGGAATATTAAAAGCGATCATGAGATATATTTATGGCAAAGTGCATTTCACTAGTGGGACAGACATTTATTGAGATACTCAAAAAGGGAATCAGACAAAGGAATGATAATACAAACAGCATGACAAAGTTGTGAATTGGTTATCTGGAAGGTAATCATTGCATATCAAAATTGTCAATTATAGAAAATCATAGTTTGATGATTATTTTTTTTAAATATATAATATTTATTATGTTTTCTTTCTTTTTCAATATAAAAATGTACAAATCAACACATTATACATTCATTCACTCATTAAAGTGCATCAAACAGATTCATTACTTGCTTAGCAAGTTATGTTTTAGCTTACATTTCTTATACCACATTGCACTTCAAAGACAGGCATACAAACATGTACACGTAAAGTGCGTCATTAATTCAGATCTATCATATTACATCATAATCCAGCTGAGGTCTGTGAGGGAGAGGGAACACAACTGGGACAAGGTGTATTCTACTGGTTTTAATTTGATATTCTTCTGGTCTCCAGGGTTTTCCTAGCTTAATATTTATCCGATATAATTTACCCATTTCTCCCTTTTATCGAAAAACATTACAGATTTCTCTTTTTCCATTTCTAGTTGATAAGATATCTGTTTCTTAAGTACAGGCCAGTTAGGGATCTCCTCTTTTTTCCACATTCTTGCTATGTTAATTTTTGCTGCTAATAAAATCTGCCTGGTTATATATTTATCTTTTTTTTCTATTGTATGCCACCCCAAGTGTAACAGAGCTGTTCTTGGATGAAAGTCTATCGTAGTCATAGTCATATCTTGAACTATATTAAAAATCATTTCCCAAAAATGTACAGGACAAGACCACCATATGTGTATATAGTCTCCGGTTTCTTTTTAACATCACCAACATAGAGGAGATGTCTCCGGATACATCTTATGAATTTGTATTGGGACCATATACCATCTCGTTATGATCTTATACTGTAACTTGATCAGGTTTAATCATTGTGTGTTCTTCTTAGTTTCAGGTATAATTTTTAACCAGTCTCTGAGTATAATTTCTCCATCTATATCTATTTTCCATTTATTTATAATGGGGGGACACCAATTTACCCAAGGTCTGTTCATTATTTTCAAAAATTTCACTTTTTATTATGCTCTTTTGTCTAACATCTGCTTTCAACAAAATATTAAAACCATCTATTTCGAGATCGGTTTTATAAATAGTTTGATGATTTAAAGCACACCATTCAATAAAACATCCTCGTCACTAAACAATGAGGTGTGGTGCATTGACAATGAGGTTGCAGAATCAAGTAGTAATAGCTTATCTGGACAAATAGTTAAATTGGAGAATGTCACCAATTCTGCTATTAATCAGGGCCCCTTTAAGGCAGTGGTGGATCCTGGGCATAACTTCTCCTGTAAATCTCACACATATTTATTAAAAGATTGAAGCATTATAAAAAGTAACTACTTATGGAAGAAACAAAAACAATTACTTTTACTATTACTCCTTACATTCCCTCTCTTTCTCCTATCATGCCTGACCAAATTAAGAAATATTTTTGCCCCTTACATCTACTAAAGTTTTGTATATTTATGTTAGGGGGAAAGTGAACTTGTCTGTTTGTGTCTTTGATAGTGAGCCTACATTACACTTTGGATTAGGCAGAATTGCCATTATTTTTTTTTTTTTTACCCTATTTATTAAATAATTTCCCATGTGAAAAAGAATGTGGCACAAAAATAACAAGAGAATGTGACATACTTCTGATCCTACGATTATGTCCAATTGTGTCTCTATTGTAAAGAGGTCCCTGTAGTCTAAACCTTACCACATATACATAAGGTTGCTGGTAAAAGTTTGCCTTGAGGTCAATGTGAAGTCTATGAAGGCTATAACATGGTCATTTATATTTTATTTTTTTAAAGAAAAAATAGATATTAACATTTATCAACTAACAAAATACAAAGTTGGTAAATAGAGGAAAAATCAAAAGCAAATCCATACATGGTCTGACCAAACCTTTCCTTTAAAACACCAGAAATTCTTCAGAGTTGATGGCACTGCTGGACAACTACTGTTGCTGTACTCAATTTTGCCATGATATGACTTTTGCCATTGAACTGTCTTCAAGATTTTTCACATTATGCTAATTTCTATTGTTGCTTTATAGCATTTTTCACACCTGCCGTTTGCACATTACTGGATGAATATTTACACATTTATATATTGGTGGTTCCAAGGCATTTTTTTTATTTTTTGTCCAGGTGATTTTTCTTTTCTTCAAATAGTTGCTTTCTCTGGAACAGTCTTTTTTCTATTTTAACATGTATTTCTGTCTTTACCTAGTGATGTTTTCCAGGTTGAGCTATGTCTCATGCAGGTTAATAGGGTCATGATGACATGTCACTTACTGTAGCTGATAAGAGATTGTCTGCACAAAATTCCAGGAAATCTGGAAGGCAAAGAAAAACTTAACCAGCTTGACAGTGGTTCCAAATCCAATATGTTTTATCAGTGAAGATAGGTAAAATATATTCAAATTAAATATTTGGCTATACTGATGATATGATGATTAGTTATAACTATCAGTATCTAAATGTTATAATTTGCTACAATAATATAATAAACCTTGCAATCTATCTCAGATTTTAAACTTAAGTATTCTCACGTCAATCAAAGAAAGCACAATATTATATAATAAACAGCAACAATTTAGACAGGCCTTGTCTCTAGAGCAGTGTTTCTCAAACCTGTCCTCAGGACCCCCCAACGGTCCAGGATTTAGGCATTACCCAGTTGTATTTAAATAAGAATATGTAGAACACCTGATATGGTTGCTTAATGGTTAGGGAACCACTCCAGGTGTACATATTCTTAATTAAATAGAACTGGGTAATCCCTAAATCCTGGACCGTTGGGGGGTCCTGAGGACAGGTCTGAGAAGCAATGCTCTAGAGGTTCATTGCAATCACTATTTTTTCATTTCCATATTACAAGCAAAAATTACTTGTAGACATGTTAATGATATCTAAAGGATACAGTTAAAATAATATAAATGCTCCAAACCATCTAATGTCCTCTTGACCCACTAACAGAGAATAATATGTGTGAATATTGGGTGAGCAAAAAGATGACTTTCACAGAAACACATGGAACACCAGTGTGGAGTAGAAACCCATTTTTAATCAAATATAAAATATGCTTATAAGACTAGCACAGGTAACTCACAAAATGTGCTTATTATAATAGTTCACGAAGGCCTTGCAGCTCTTCTCAAGCTGGGATATACACCTCCATGTCCGAGTGATCCATGTGTAATCTCTGTCTCATGGTGTATACATGACATGGACAACGCGTTTTGCACTTTATCTGCTTCTTCAAGGTGAATGTTAGAGTGCAGTCCACACCTCTTTTTATAATGCAGTATCAGTCCAGAAGGTGTACACTCTGTGATGTTTTACATTACAGTTATTTAATTTATTGTTAAAACAAAAAAATAAATATATATAAAACATTTCCCCAGGAAATTCAAACAGGTCTACTGGATCAGCAGCAAGAGAAGGAGCAGTGGCGCCCCGAGAGAGAGAGATAGAGATGGCTGTGTGTATAGATATGTATTGTTTTAGAATTGTACAATTGTCACCTCGTGGGGCTCCTGTGTGTCGCATAATTAATAGCGGTCCCATGTGTGGCATATTTATTGGTCTCCATGTGTGGCATAATTAAGGGACTCTTTTGTGTGGCATAATTATGGGGCACTTGTGTGTGGCATAATTAAGGGGCGCCTGTGTGTGTGGCATAAATAATGGGGCTCTGGTATGGCATAATTTATGGGGCTCGGGTGTGACATAATTTATGGGGCTCTTGTTTGTGTCATAGTTATGGGGCTTCTGTGTGTGACATAGTTAATGGTCTCCTGTGTGTGACATAATTTGTGGGGCTCCTGTATGTGGCATATTTAATGGGCCATCTGACCGGCATTACTAAGGAATCTGTTTGGCATGGTATTGGAGAAAATCCAGGGGGGTGACACCATGAGTTATCGCACCGGGTGACACCAACCCTAGTGGCGCCTCTGAGAAAGAGGGTTCTGTGACTTCACATGTATAGAGTCCAAGCTTGGGCAGAGATACAACATGCATGTTGCAGACACAAGGTAGTTTATTTCAAACTGTACAGGGAGTGCAGAATTATTAGGCAAGTTGTATTTTTGAGGATTAATTTTATTATTGAACAACAACCATGTTCTCAGTGAACCCAAAAAACTCATTAATATCAAAGCTGAATATTTTTGGAAGTAGTTTTTAGTTTGTTTTTAGTTTTAGCTATTTTAGGGGGATATCTGTGTGTGCAGGTGACTATTACTGTGCATAATTATTAGGCAACTTAACAAAAAACAAATATATACCCATTTCAATTATTTATTTTTACCAGTGAAACCAATATAACATCTCAACATTCACAAATATACATTTCTGACATTCAAAAACAAAACAAAAACAAATCAGTGACCAATATAGCCACCTTTCTTTGCAAGGACACTCAAAAGCCTGCCATCCATGGATTATGTCAGTGTTTTGATCTGTTCACCATCAACATTGCGTGCAGCAGCAACCACAGCCTCCCAGACACTGTTCAGAGAGGTGTACTCTTTTCCCTCCTTGTAAATCTCACATTTGATGATGGACCACAGGTTCTCAATGGGGTTCAGATCAGGTGAACAAGGAGGCCATGTCATTAGATTTTCTTCTTTTATACCCTTTCTTGCCAGCCACGCTGTGGAGTACTTGGATGCGTGTGATGGAGCATTGTCCTGCATGAAAATCATGTTTTTCTTGAAGGATGCAGACTTCTTCCTGTACCACTGCTTGAAGAAGGTGTCTTCCAGGAACTGGCAGTAGGACTGGGAGTTGAGCTTGACTCCATCCTCAACCCGAATAGGCCCCACAAGCTCATCTTTGATGATACCAGCCCAAACCAGTACTCCACCTCCACCTTGCTGGCGTCTGAGTCGGACTGGAGCTCTTTGCCCTTTACCAATCCAGCCACGGGCCCATCCATCTGGCCCATCAAGACTCACTCTCATTTCATCAGTCTATAAAACCTTAGAAAAATCAGTCTTGAGATATTTCTTGGCCCAGTCTTGACGTTTCAGCTTGTGTGTCTTGTTCAGTGGTGGTCGTCTTTCAGCCTTTCTTACCTTGGCCATGTCTCTGAGTATTGCACACCTTGTGCTTTTGGGCACTCCAGTGATGTTGCAGCTCTGAAATATGGCCAAACTGGTGGCAAGTGGCATCGTGGCAGCTGCACGCTTGACTTTTCTCAGTTCATGGGCAGTTATTTTGCGCCTTGGTTTTTCCACACGCTTCTTGCGACCCTGTTGACTATTTTGAATGAAACGCTTGATTGTTCGATGATCACGCTTCAGAAGCTTTGCAATTTTAAGAGTGCTGCATCCCTCTGCAAGATATCTCACTATTTTTGACTTTTCTGAGCCTGTCAAGTCCTTCTTTTGACCCATTTTGCCAAAGGAAAGGAAGTTGCCTAATAATTATGCACACCTGATATAGGGTGTTGATGTCATTAGACCACACCCCTTCTCATTACAGAGATGCACATCACCTAATATGCTTAATTGGTAGTAGGCTTTCGAGCCTATACAGCTTGGAGTAAGACAACATGCATAAAGAGGATGATGTGGTCAAAATACTCATTTGCCTAATAATTCTGCACTCCCTGTATTGCAGCGAGGGTTAGTTAATACTTTTGAGACTACATGTCCCATGACTTTCAGCCAGTTTGGTATGTTGATCATTATGAGAAAGTGAGTACTCAGCATGCACATCTCATGATTCTCAGCCGTTAATTTTGTTGACGGCAGATACCAATGTTTTTGAGCATACAACTTTGCTGGTTGATTATTATGGGAATAGTATGTAACTGTTGATGAGATAAGGAGACAACAGTAAGACTATATTGCAAACACTAAGGACTTTATTCATGAAAAGAGAAAATTGCAGAGTGTTGCGATGGGTAGCCAAGTTAGAAATGTTTCCCATTCATCTAACAACCCAGTCTATAAATACAATTCCCATGAAGTTTAGTTATGTGTAGTATAGTGTGGTGACCTACACTATACTACACACTAACCTTTTTTTGTTGATGCTTTACTGGCTGAACACAATATGAATTATAGATTGTGGCTAATCTTTAGCCTGACCTTCCCTCTGGAAAAAGACCTGCGGATGCCCAAGCATAAAACCCCTTCTTTTATTGTTGTTCATTGACTCTACTTACCAATTTTGTAGTGGTGCATTCTACATACTGTAATCCACACATTAAAAGATAAATAACATTAGTTGATTGAAATATTATTAAATTACATATAGTATATGAAATGTATTCCTTGTTTTACATGCTTGACATTTACCACAATAAAACAAATAATTTTATTTCATCTAAAAAAATATGTTTTATTTTCTTCCTTAAAGGGAAACGAAACATTGTTTAACCCTTGCTTCCTTAAAGGAAGAAAGGGTTAAACAATACATTTGCCGGTCAAATGAAGTAAACCCGACGCGTATCTTAATAGATACATGCGGGTTTACTTTCTGCTGTGTCTTGCATGCGAGACACAGCAGGTCCCGTTGTTGCGTGCAGACAAACGTCAGCACGCTCTCAGCCAATCAGAGCGGGGCCTCGCCCCACTCTGACAGCTGATTGCGAGGGTCCTAGTTAAGGTACCCCCTGCTGATCTCATAGAAAAACGAGGGCCTCTCTATGCACTAGCAGAGAGAGCCAGTCGCCGACCTATCAAAAGTACACGCCAGTTCATCCTCATACTAGGGACAACTAACTTTTCACTTGTGCTTCTATTTTGGAAGCACAAATCAAAAAAAAAGTTTAGTGTCCCTTTAAAATAACTCTTCAGCTTACGTCTCACATTTGTGGCTCCCCTAAATATCACTTTTAATACTGATGGAATAATTTCATTTAAATCATTATCTTTTTATAATATATGTCACTGTTTCTGTATGATTTTTCTTATCTTTCTACATTGTAGTCTCAGACTACTCCAGACAAATATCTTTATTCTTAGTTTTTGGAATCAGTAAATCTATTCTATAAATGTTTTAACCTCATGCATAACGTTATTTAGCTGTAAATTTCATAACCTTTCTAAATAAAATAATTCTTCATTCTTCCTTTTTTTTTTTCCTGTTGGATGTATATTGTATTATGAATCATGTTTCATTTGTTTTGTTTTTTTACCAACTGGATGTGTATGTTATGTCACAACAACAATATGTTCTAGATTTTTCTGGGACAGACATCATCAGCCAAAGGAAGGGACATTGTCTAAGTGTCTGTTAGCTCTTCTTTTATTTGATTATAACACCATAAGTGCAATAGACAAAGGGATAGTGAACTATATATTAAAAAAAATCAAACTGATCACACTATGTTTTCTGTTTTTCTGTTTTCCATACACATGTACATTTGGAGCAAAATTATCTGAAGTGGCAGTGAAGGAAAATAACACATTTAAGTATTTTTATAAATGTGGTGATACACGGTTTGAACACAACGAGTATGTTGACACACATCATGAAACCGTATCATTTTTTCTAATTTCTCTTCTATTATAGAAATTGTTCTTATCATAAAACAATATTTCCACATGTATACAATGTATTCCAATAATTTACCACAATGACAAACAATACAAATAGTAATAAGTAAAAATGTATCTCTTAAGCATTAGCTCAACTTCTAATACATAACAATTATTACAGTTATGTAATGTTGATTTCTAATTGTTTTTATGGTTCCTTTATGGAAATAAAAACCCCATCTTAAATAGTCCTACAGCAGTTAATGAATGTAAAAATTATTATATTACTGGAAATATACTATTATAATATGTAACAGAAATTATGTATAAATATTGTTAATTCTTCTACACTTTTCTATTCAATTTGCCAACTAAAATCTGGAGAATTGAAATAGGCAAATTTCACATATGTAACCCGAATTCAGAGCATGTTTGGGAGTGATCGGTGCATATTGGGTAGCCAATTTGTAAAAATGTCCCAATCTGAATGTCTCCGAAGCTTCGGTTTACGAATGGCCTGAACTGCTGATGTGGACATAAATTCAGGGTTACTGAGTAGCTACATTTTGGTGCTTTGTGAAATTCGGATTAACTGAATGTCTACATAAAAAATAATAAATGGTATCAATTTTATACACAAATACTGAATTACTAGTAGTGTGTGAGAATGAAAGAACTAGTGACTGATAATTCCTTGTGTGTTCTAATTAATCATGAAAGTGAGGAAAAAAAAGTCGGGATAGGAAATAAATCCCTAAATGCTATGGAGTTTAAAGAACTTCACAGAAGCATACTTTATTTCAGCTGCATGTATTTTAATAGTATAAAATCCCTTACCTTAAGCTACAAGGCTCTCCATAGCCTCCACAACTTAACAAGAAGCCCCTGGAAATCCAGATATTCAGGGAAGATCATCATAGACCTAACTAAACTATTAGAAAAGGGCCTGTGAATGGATAAATGCTGCATGGGAAACTTTGATGCTGTAACCAGCTGCCCTAAATGCCTCGTTGTATCTCATTGGGGAAAGTTTCCTGGGGAAACAGATCGATTTAACTTTGACTTTGATTTTTCATATATTTTGAGGGAATGATGAACATTTACTCACAGAGAAACTTTTTTTGTTTTTTTTTGTTTCAAAGAGGCATATAGCCTCCTCATCTATAAACACTGCTAAATATTCACTTAACCTACCTATGTAGCTGGCATAGACATCCAACATACCTACTATGTCCACAGATATGTATATCATTTTATAATAAGTGCTATACGCATGCATAGATTGTATGTATGTGTGCAGGTGATGAATATTTATGATGCCTTTGAACATTACTTCCAAAGAAAATGAAATGCATGTGGACAAAATTAAATAAATAACATTAGCTCAGTTGAGTCCAGTGTTCCAGAGTAAAAGACGTTTTAATAAAGTATAAGATCAAAATGCAGAGATCTTACATTAAAAACAGTAGATTTCAAATGCAGGTCTCTTTAAAGTGCTCCGTGTCTTGTAGCAGCCAGGTCTCCTCACAACGCGTTTCACCTACTAGAGGCTTTTTCGACACTTGAAACGTCTTTTACTGAAGCCTGGTCCCCTTCAGGGTTGAGGGAAAGATGGATGGTGCTAAATACAGGGATATTCTTGAGCAAAACCAGTACCACTCTGTGTGTGATTTGAGGATATGACGGAGGTTCACCTCCGACAATGACCCCAAACCATTCAACTTGAAGGAGCTGGAGCAGTTTTGCAAGGAGGCATGGGCAAAAATCCCAGTGGTAAGATGTGGCAAGCTCATAGAGACTTATCCAAAGCGACTTGGAACTGTGATTGCCGCAAAAGGTGGCTCTACAAAGTATTGACTTTAGGGGGGTGAATAGTTATGCACATTGACTTTTTCCGTTATTTTGTCCTATTTGTTGTTTGCTTCACAAGAAAAAAAAAACATCTTCAAAGTAGTGGGCATGTTCTGTAAATTAAATTATGCAAATCCTCAAACAATCCATGTTAATTCCAGGTTGTGAGGCAACAAAACACGAAAAATGCCAAGGGGGTGAATACTTTTGCAAGGCACTATAAGGTGTTAGGAGCGGTTTAGAAGCTCAAAACGCGGAAGGTGTTTGGACATGGTTTTTTTTGCCCTCTTTTTATACAATTATGGAATAAATTTGGTCAGCATTTATTTATATGGAGTGATGATTTATAATCCCGCCCACTCATTTGCATCAGTCATCCGACAGAAGATGCATTTTTGTAACTGAAATCACTTAAGGATTTATTCATGAATAAGAGAATTGCAGGGAATTGCAAGGTGATTTTCAAACTTAAGTAGCCAAGTTGGAAAAAGCATCCATTCAGCTTAAAAATATTTAGTAGGTTTGGCCAGCGACTGTGGAAAAAAAGGTTGAAAATTGTTTTCCAAATTTGGTAACAAACCATGGTGGTAATTTACCAATCACAGATAAAAAATATAACTGAGTGATGGTGTTGGAGCATTTCTTAACTCTAGGAGACGCAAGTACCAAAACACCATTTTGTTCTTACTGGCCCTGATCACAAGGTGATATGTAGCTAGGGACACAATTACTGAGCTGTTAAATGCAGGAGGTTCTATGCCATCCTAGCGTCTTTTTGAACCAAAAAAAATGGTTCAAAGCAAGGACGGCATAGAACAACATAGTGTCGCAAAGGGGTTAAAGTTTGTTATGAATGATATTGGCACAAAATTTACATTCAGTCAAAATGACTATTAATCCATTTTCCATTAATCTCTGGACAATCTCTTTTGCTCACTGAAAAGACACTAGGTATATGAAATACATGTTAATGGTTGATCCATAGTTCTTTGCCAAATAGCAGGTGCAGGAAAAGTACAAAAATCCATATGGGTATAAATTTGGGTGTGCAATTCTTGGGAATAAGATGGTACCTTCAAAGCATTCTTTATGTCGGTATTGCTGAAAGATTGATCTCCAGATAATGACGCAGATATGTCATCCCTCCTCCGTAATGGGTATTGATCTACTGTTAATTGGTTGTTTAAAGCACTGAATTCACCACAAGTCCTTATTCCCCCTGTATTCCTACTTTCTTGTCTTTTTACAATGCATCCTCAAAACATGATGCTTATTTAGCCCTCAGGCTGTTACCCAAGTATCCTGGTCTGTAGGTATTTGGTTCATGGAGTGACTTGTTATGCTAGAAGAGACATATCTAACTCTCATCCAAACAAGATGCTCCAGCCTTTTTCTAAAACACACAATGTTGGTGTTTTCTTTTGCATCTAGTAGGTCCTGTTATCTGAACATAACCTAAAGGTTTTACTATTGAATATATTGGTAAATTCAATTAATTTGCTTTTAATGGAGTGTGCAATCCTACAGCTTTTCTCGGTTTTCACAGTACTTACGGAGATAGCTGCCTCAGCATCTAGATCTATGCATAATGGAAGGTGGTCAATTAAAACTTTAATAGGAATGCCAGGTGTCTGTGATTTCATGTTGCATATTGTTAATTAGTCTAGTCTGTCTTCATTGATCTTGAGTCTCTGAAGTGACATTATCCTTGATAAGTTTTTTCGTCTGTGCTTCCCAAATATTTGTATCCCTACACCCATCCCGTTATCCCATAGATCTAAAAATATTTTGTCTTAAAAATGACCATGGATTGCAATCATGAACTCACCTCAGATGGGCAACGTGAACCAAGATCTCTGACGTCTCTTATGTCTTCATTCAGGCTGTATCTCGGCATCCGGAATTGACACAATCACAATCTTGGTGACGTGAATGCCATGTGTATGCATATATATGGAGGTGTCTGTACCTATGTGAGTGTGCAGATGCTAGGCATACATGGATTGTACATATTAGTGTAAGTGTGAGTGAAGGTGATGTATGGTTACACAATACCTAGCAGATTTCTCACTTCCTTGGGTACCATTTTCTAAGATTGCAGGCAGGCCTCTCACTTCCTTCTGTTTCAGTTTGTCTAACTGAAACTTTAGCACTATGTAAATTGTTGGTGCTCTATGAATAAGAGTTAATATAATATAATCTGACCCAATTTTAGGCAGATGTATAAGCAGATATATAAGTAGAACTCTCGTCACCTTTTTTTTTTACATTTTACTTATACCTTCTGTTTTGCCTGACAATTTACTATAACAGATCTTACTTTTACTAACTAAAAGAGCACAAAAAACCTAACAGGAAGTAAAACATGTTTTTTGGATGACAATAAAATATTACTTCCCATCATAGAAGAGCTAAAGCTCTGCTTTCGTCACGGGTACAGTATACAGAAATTGCAGACAAAACTGTTTTTAATAAAACATGGCACTTTTCCAATTTATAACTTTTGCACTTCAACACTGTTTGTTTTTCTTTTGAAGTATCTCTTCCCCACATCTTTCAATCGGGTTTTAAGTAGTTAGTTTTCTTTCGCTGATAGTAGTATTTTATAGTGCTTTGTGTTTTTGTTTAGATAGCAATTGTGTATCTGTGCCTCTTAACAGAAAAACTAGAATAGTAAATGGTATACATGATGAAACCACAGATCTGGATCCAGTGCTGACCCCATTGGTGAATTCAAGCTAAAATAAAAAAAATGTTGTCACTCCTTTCATTGGGCGGAAACATTGATCCCTATTTTCATCCCCAACAAATCTTTAATAATCCTTCACATAATATAGGGATTGGAAGAATTGAAGTGGTTTACTATCTCAGTGTGTTCAAACTAAATAAACGGAATATTTCAGTATCATACAATGTATACGCTTAATCATTTGATGGAGGAAAATTCAGATATGTCCTAATAGACCATGTGATATTAAGAGAACAACTATCCTTGTATTGTAGTGTTTCTAGGAATAGAAACGTATTTAATATTGCTTGATTATTACAGCAAAGTCCAGAATGTGATATTCTTTCTACATGAACATGAAGGAGAAACAATTAGTACTCCTTAGAGCAGTATTTCTCAACTGAGATCCTCAGTAGTCTTTGGGATTTAACATTACCCAATTGTGTTCAGATAAGTATATCAATAACACCTTGATGTTAAATGGGAACTTGTAAAATTATCTAATTGAAGAACTAACCACTGTGTAATTTTTGAGTTTGTCTTGACACTCACTGAGTCATTATTCACCGCATAGAACATCTTGGCATCAGCCACTGCACCTGCCCTATGACCTCACTACTCCTACTATTGCACACATTAGTATAGGTCGCTGGTCGTCCACTGCTGTTTAAAGAAAAAACAAATGCCATAAAAGATCGAAAACTCTGAAATTGATTAATCTAAGTGTCCATATTTGATTCCAGGTGGCAGATGACACGAATGGTCCTGATGGTAATTTTCATATGAGCAATATGATGCTTTTCTCAGCAGGTTTCAGTAACATGCTGATTCTCTAGTTACTTAATTAATTAACTCATCAAAATGAACTGTGAATATGGCATTTCCATTACTTCTTTTCCTTTTCATGCTACATGATGGAACGTCCAGCTGGATGGATGGAGAATATTATTATTTATTACTATCATTAATTAATTTGGCACCAGCATATCCTAATGTAAACCATTTATTTATATAAAGCCATGCGTGTGTCTCCTTAGTTTTTTTTTTCAACAACACTCCTCTACTGCTTGCTCTGCTCTATTCATAGATTTGTCAAATAATACTGATTTCCTTTGTTGTGAGCATTAAATTGGCAACCAAAAATGCCATTTACACAGACTGCAGATCGTGCTGCCAGGGGAAGTAATGTTGACAAATTCATTAAAGGAATCTGAAGTGAAATTGAATAAGCTCCCAGGGAAAAACTACGCACGTAATTATAGTAGTCTGAAAATTAAGATTCTCTCTTAAGTATTCTTGCTTTAGTACTGAGTAAAGAAAACACGTATACAAAATAAACTTTATTTTTCCTAATCTAATGTTTTTTGTACAATTTTTTAGGCATTAGAAATCAATCTATATGCATACAGTTGTGTAATGGTGTAACAGAATATACAATGGAATGGTACAAAACCACAGCATAGAATTTTGGCCATCAACTTCTTGATGGGAAGGGCCACATACTATGCAGTAGTTAAGTTTGTCAGAGCTCATTATTCATTTCTTGTGATAATATAGTAGATGTTTTCATCTAGTATAAGGGACCACACAAAATTCCTTGTGGGTCATATCCATCCCTTATTCATGTCCACACCCCTCAGGTTCTATCTACTAACATCTCCCACCTTTGCCAAACCTTGCATGCCTATATCTTTATGATTCATTACAACTTCCTTTTCACTCCCTACGGGGAGGAGGACAGAGGTTCCCCTTATTTTTAGTCCTTTGATAAAAATCCCTATAATCCACTTCTTCATATGGTAGGATTACTCCCTTTCCTCAAGCCATCTACCACTGTCTCAACTTAATCTAGCCTCCCACTGTGTGGTCTCACCCTCCCTTTTTAATCTAGATATTTAGAAACATCTGGTCTGTAAATTCATTTGAACAATGTGCACAAATGTGTTATATATAAAGGGCCAGCACATAATGATTCAGGAAATTAAGTTGGGGGGAGTGGGAGAAGGTGATAGGTGTCTTATGGATAGGGTTGTCACCCAGCCAATATTTTACCGGCAGTCCGGTAAAAAAAAATGGCTGGCTGCCGATGTTAAGTCTAAAAGGTGGCAACCCTTCTTATGTATAAAGGCATGAAACAGATATTATGCTATTAGTAGATAGTAGTTAGAAACTCTTGTCATATCTGCTTGACTACATGCACCATGTAGAGTTAGGTCAATTAAATGAAATAACATCTAATCTGGTGCTCACTTAATTAATAGCTCTTATAATATATAATAATTAATGAGGCTATTCACTGAAAGGTGGGTAGCTAGTGAGCTGAGGTGAGATGAACATTTCATTACACCAGTTTCGCTCTACATCTAGACAACGCTGGGGAGTTTGCCAAGTTATAACTCATTAGGTTTGTCCCTGCAGAACGTATAGCTAAATTGGTGATATCAAATGTTTTGTCTCACCTTAACTCACCTTTTAGTGAATATCCCTATAGAAAATTATATGTGGTAGCAAATATTAAGAATAGCATTAGATACCTTGGAATCAGCATTAAGATTGGGGTTCTGAATCCTACCAGGGTATATTAAATGCCTTCTAAATCTGCATTTACTTTCTTTAAACATTTGCTTTTGTATTAAATGGCAAAACTAGGACAAACAAATTAAGTTTTGTACATAAAAGCAAGTATTGTGAATACTAAAGTCCTTTATTTAACAACACAGGAATGTCACAAAAACAACTTTACCGGGCAACTTTAATGTGTATTTTTTTTACAGTTTTGTACATGCCCCATAGGTGATTTTATTTTTTATTTCTCATAAATACACTGTTTTCCAAAACTGCTTTTTTTCCATAATTGCACAAGCATACATACACCTTACACATATATCTGTTCGAAAATGTAATAGATAACAGCACAGTTCAGAAATAGGAGAACACTGTGACGGGGATACATATTTGTGGGCCATAAAAGGTTCCTTAAAAAAAGTATCTTAGTTCTCTTGTTTTATGAAAGAGTAATCTTTCTAACATCCAGTAGGAGCTGTCTTTTATATGCTAGGAACATAGTAGATCTCAGTGTGAGACTGCCAAATTTAATGATAAACAAAATCTGGAACATTTAGCTGTGACATGGAACCAACTGTTTGAAATCACTATGCAGCTATCCATGATCAAAGACCTACTACTGTTTTTTTGCTGAAGATATTGGACCCTAAATGGTATTTAAGACATTAATTATTTTACTATCTGAATATATATATATATAAATATATATACCCAATGTTAATATTTTAGGCTTTTGAATTAATTGTAAGAGTTACATGCCAAAGTTTTAAAACAGCAAACTGCTTTTCTAATATATGACGTGAAATGGAATTTTTACACACAAAAACTGTGCATTTCTAAATATTACATATATTTATTTTCTAGTGCCCACAGCACACATATGAAAATATACCAGGTCTGATTGAGATTCAATAGCTGCTTGACGGGAATCTGGATCAATACCCTCTCCCGTGTGCAGTGAGGAGTGTCCTCTCCGAATTTTGTGTGGCTCCGCCCAGTATTGGGATGACATGTTATTCCCCTAACACACATTATAACCCTCCTTAGGAGTAAAGGAAGGAGAACATCTCTAGGCCACTAACCCACCAATATTTGCAGTGAAAATGTTAAAAAAATTGGTTCATGTACTTTCTGCCAATTACTCTTTAAATACACTCTACCCAAACACTGTATTTAAGTTATTGTTTTAAAAAGAAACCTCAATATATCATTCACATCTTAAGGACGTTTCAGTGTGAATATCTCCAGAACGTATCCAGTATAACACATTGGAAAAGATTTTTTGTTTGTTTTTTTAGCCAATTTTTTTGGACGGGGTGGATAGCCAAACACTGCTGAAATGTATGTTCTTGGTATATAATGTTCTAGAAAACTGGCATTGGCAAATTCTAAATCAAAAATATTAAGAATAATAATAACTAAAAATAAGATGAGCTAAGTTGTTTTTCTACAGAATTGGGTTTGACATGGAAACCACCACAATTACAGTATATATATATATATATATATATATATATATATCAATCAGTTCATTAAAAAAAAAACACATCAAGACATGCAACATTAGGGTATTAGACAGTGTGTACATTGATAGGAATGTCTTTGTTGATTTTGTACACCTAATGTAGCCTGAACTGACTTTTATATTTCTGAAAGAGCAATATCTATTTTCCAAAAGGCAAAAGCAAGGTTATAACCAGCAGATGTGCAAATAAGGCTTTACTGGGTTTTCCTTTTCATCACTAATTATAAAGAGGCAAACAGTTATTGATGGGCAAGACGTTTGGTCAGAGATTACCTATTCCATTTGGCAAGATTAATAGATCAGGTTGGATGCTTAGGCAATACAATTAAGACTTGTTAACAAATATTCACTAACAGTGCTTTATAGTTATTTATGGTACTTTTCAAAACATTTATTGCCAAACACAAAGAAAAATGGACAAGACTCATTTGTTGCACACATTTTCAATAAAAAGAAATAACAATTAAACAATGAAAAAAATCTTATTAATTTCACATAGGAATGTCTAGAAGAGAATTCACTCTTCAAGAGTAATTTGTAGACAGGAAGCATGTATTACTAGCATTGGATAAAAAAAAACAAGGCCAGTAAAATATGAGCTTTGGGTTGTTATGCTCCCAATCAAGTGCCACTCAGCATCATATTTAACTACCTCAGAGTTAAGTATCTCCAGACATGTAGTGGTGCAAATGAACAAAGCTGGTGATGAGTATTCTCAATAATAATTATAGACTAAGTGCATTTTAGGACTATGTCTTATACTGAATCAATACTCAATACTATTGCTTAACATCTTTTGACTGGAATTATGAGAAATTGTATTACATTGCCACATCATATACTATGGGTTCAGGAGTTTATCTAGAAGTGATGGCTAACCTTATTAGGTTGACTACATATCCCATGATGCTCAATCAACCATATTGAACATCATGAGATATATTGAGTTCCTGAAGCCATCAATAATCTTCAATGACATTTTGAGGGTAATACTCTCCACACAAGCCATGTATATTTACACTACGAAGTCTGGACTTGCTTACTCTTTACTAGAAACATGTCAGAAATATACGTATTCATCATGTTGCACTCTGGTCATTCCAGGGATAATCTATATTTCACAGTTACTTTAGAAAACGCTAATCTAAAGGCATGTACTCAGTTTCACGGTCACAGTACACTTCTGTGTCCCTGAACAAATAATTCAAAAGACAGATCCTAGTGGACAAACTACTACACTGTATGCTGTATTTAAACCGGCCTACAGCAGTGGAAAATGGGTCAACTATGGTAAGCGCTCCTGAAGGATATTTTCTGTCTAGATTTTTATAATCACATAAGTGCCAATCCAACGGATGGTCAGAACCTTTTGTTTGATTTGCTCCTCTGGTTCTTAAAGGGAAATAGCTCTCTGGAAGAAGGCAGGTGGCGTTGTAAGGTTGATTTTCCTGGCACGTCATCAGTCGGCATCTTTGACAATAATCGATCAATAGATTTCAATATTTTAATCTAGTGGAGCTTTTAATTGTGTCACTTGGGGTATGGATGCAAGGTAAAAACAGTGCTGTTGTGGCTAACCAGCTGGCAAAATAATGTTTTAAAGCTAAAATTTATTGCTCCAGGTTTAACCCGTATAAGTGCAGGTGGTTGGCAACCCATTGCCTGTCAACGAGCTGCTTACCACCCTGACACTCCAGAGGGTTAAGTTGCAGAATCACACTGCTGTGTACAAACTGTTAATCTTCATATAGGTGCTCAGACATGATTGTCTCCTTGTGTCTAAACGCACAAAATACAAGCTGCTATCTGTACAGTTTACAGTACTGAAACACATATTTGGAAATGAAGTATAGATATGTTTTTGTTTGTTTTCAAAGTTACATCATTTTACAGCAGGGGTTTACCTAAAAGGTTCCTGTTCCAGTCACTTTAAAGTAGACAACAATTTCACTGTTAATTATAGCTAAATTACATTAAAGAAAGAACCTGTGTAATAAGTAAACCGGCCAATCCCTAGGCTCAGGTGGATATTTCTTTTTTTCTGTTGTTTTTTCTTCAGACTTTTTTTGAGGAAACCCCTGTACATCAATGAAAATAATGTCTCAGTATATTCTTCAGTCGAGGACTTTGCAGTTCCCAAAACAAGACCAGTGCTTGTCAATCACTAAAGAATGCCTTGAAAATAAGATATATAACTGCTTAAAAGAACCATCGGAATGCTTCAGCGCTGGGGACCGGTGTTCTCTGAAAACAAAAAAGAAAGAAAAACATGTTACTAGGTTTATGTTTCATTAACAGACAATTAAAATCATGCAAAATTATACGTGAAAGGTCATATATTTTTATGTTTATGGTGAGGCCCAATACTTGACAGGCTTAGGCCTACAATATTTGCTACAAAGTAATCCCTCTTCTTTAGTAAATCAATGCACACCACAATTTGGAGGCAAACAATATTGTTCTATAAAAACATAGATTAGAAACTATTGGAGTACAGAGGCTTGCAACTTTCTATTGACCTTCAGACATCTAGTATTCAGCTTCTCAAAAAGTCAGCATGCTAAGTCAAAATTTGTTCATAGCACCCAGACGACCCTGTCTAACTAGAGTAGTCAGAATGAGGTGGTGCAAGGTTCGTGACCCTCACTATTTTGAAATATGAGAAACCGGAGCGTAAATCCTAGGCTGGGAAAGGAGATGAAACATATTAGCGCACTAAGCATAATGGGGATGGTAGTACAGTTGCTGATCATTAGCATTCCTATGATACACACATAGCATTGGAGCAACAAATGTCCACAGCAACTAGGCTGCCAAATGTAACCTATGCTTTTAAAATTACCATGGGGATCAGCCAGTATCTTGGCTGACAGAAAAGAGGAGTGGATGGATCATCTGTGGATGGATCATCTGTGGATGATTACACTACCTTCTTTGTCTGACTAAGTATTTAAATTGATAAAATCTATACTGTACCATCTGCAGCTGGAAAACAATATAACAGGCACTTCCTGTGGTTGACCTATTATATGCCGTGATACAGTATTCTAACAGTATATATTTATCCAGCAAATAGACAATACAGATATCAAATATACTCCCTGCTTATTTATTATATACAAACTAACCATTTTATGATATCTGAGATTTGCTAATTCTCTACTCATAGGTCTTTATTCATTAAAAGTAGATTGTGAATTGAGTAGGGAATTTCCAAAGAAGTTGGAGAATTTTACCAACTTGGCTAACTGTGGCCTTAAGATTAAAATGATCTTCTCAATTCCCTGCAATGATCTGTTTCATGAACAAAGCCATAGAAACTATGCTGTACTTCCTATAATTAAGTAATTGGGAAGGATTCTCAATTTTCAAAAAAAGTCTGCACCCGGATGTCAATGACTCTTGGCCCCACTGAATTAGAAGTACATATTTAGGAATGATTACAATTCTCTGTCACACCGATCTTACATTACATTATTTCACCATTGGAAAGCTTAAAGTATACAAATGCATTCTAGTTTTTTTGAGGAAACACAAATTTACCTTTATTATTACATTACTATTGTAAAATGGAGAAATACCAAAATATTTGATCAGTAAAGAATCAATGAAAACTATTTTCTTAGTATGGGAATAAATTAGCAATGTAAATAGCTGGAGGACTGCAGCATACTGAGCCAGTCAAATGGATTTACAATCCTAATGCTCAGGAACACTTAAAGAACTTTAAAAAGTTCATATGTTATTCCATAGGGGGGCAATATTAATAATTCACTAAAAAAAAAAAAACGCTCTGCTACTACAAATTTTGCATCAATTAGCTGTTTTTTTTTTCACTTGGACACAAATAAAACATTTTAGTTATTAACAATAAGAGCAAGAAAATCGAATATTTTTCAGCAAAATGAAACATTTAAAAACGTCTTGCTGGGAGAAAACTAATGTGTGTGTTTTCGGTGAAGTCACTTCAGAAAGACTGATAACGATTCCATGTCCTGGATGATGCATAACCACATATCCAGCACAGGAGTAATATGAGAGCATAAACAGGTTGCCCTAGCAAATATTGTTATGTGTACACAAAGCTCATCCATTCTGCCTCCATAATCTGCAAACACAAACAATATCCATAACCAGCTAGATGCTCTAGATTTTAAAAAGAAGCCATAGACATATGTATCAATGATATGTTGTATGTGTTCTGTAAGTGTGCTGTACAAACTGGAAATTAAAGGTTAGAGAATCTTCAAATCTGAGGTCAAACTATATAGATATAAAGATATATGCTGCACATCTTATGTATTTATGTCTGACAACTATATACTTGGAAGCTATGTGGCACCATATGAATGCATTTGGGAAACTATGCCCCTTTAATTGTACCTTGTCTGTGACTAATTAAAGGTTTTTGTGCACGCATTAATTAAATGCTGTACTGTGCCTCCATCATTATCTGGCTAACTATATCCAGATGAAAATGATTATGTATCTGACTAACTACAAACCGATTGGAACTATATTATATAACTATGACTGGTATGAGAACATTAGACAGAGGTGGCAAAGATCATCTATGCTTAAGGTGGGTAAAGAATTGGAAGAGGGAATAAAAAATAAGAAAGCTATAGAAACACACACTAGGGTGATCACATGTCCTGGATTGCCCAGGGCAGTCCTACAATGGGTCCCAGACACCCTCAATCCCAGACAGTGAAAAGTCCTGAAATGAGAGCTCTGAGAGAATAAGGTCTCAACCACTCAGCAATAAAGTGTTAATTTTCTGAAATTGACTTTGTCTGCTAAAAGAGGGGTTAATTCTCTGAAATTGCCTGCCTGCTAATAATGGGGTTAATTATCTAAAACTGAATGTCTGGTAATAGTGGGGTTAATTATCTTAAACTGCATGTCTGGTAATAAAAGGGCTAATTCTGTAAAACTGCCTATCTGCTAATAGAGAGGTTAATTCTTTGACTGCCTAACTAGTAATAAAGGGCATAATTCTCTTACACTGCACGTGTAGTCATGGAGGGGTTAATTCTCTGAAACTGCATGCCTGCTAATAGAGGGCTTTATTCTCTCAAACTGCCAATCTGCTAATAGAGGGATTCATTCTCTCACACTGCCTACAGGTTAATTCTCTGAAACGGCTCCTGTCTAATAAAGACTGTATGTATATTAAAAATATATTATCCAATATGAAATGTACATGCTTCCCAAGGCTTCCTAATAATTTACACAATATAAAAAATGTGTCCCTGAATACAGAAATAAAATATGATCACCCTAATGCACACATAAACTGAGGGGGTGTCAAAATGAATGTTGGCATAGAGTGCCAAAATTGCCTGTCTAGCCATCACTACTTTGACCTTATTACTTCCTGACTGCAGTTCTCATGATGCTCAGCTAACTAGATTACCAGATGAGTAATATGGGAACTGCTTTTTACAGCAGCTGGGGTGCTAAAGCTAGCCATCACTGCTGCACTGTCCATATTGTGAGCTCCAGATCAGTAAAACAACACAAGTTCACAAGAGAACTTAAAAAATCAGGCGTTAAACATTGTGATAGAAAACCTCTCCAACTTACCTACCCAAGGATAATCATAGTTGGGTCTATGCACTAAAATTCGACTTTGGAGGTGGACTTTCATTTTGAAACCCGAGTTTGACTTAGAAAAAAACCCAGGTACCAAACGTCCCCACTGAAAGTAATGAAAGGGATCAAAGCTACTTTCGAGGCTAAGTCAAATTTGGCACCCAAAAAATAGCTTCAGTCAATGTACTTTCCATTACTGGGTTCAAATTGGGTGCCGAATTTGACTTAGTCTCAAAATGAAAGTCGACCTCCAAAGTCAAATTTTAGTGAATAGACCCAATAAACGTTATATTCAACAGAGTAGGTTAAATACTTTTTTTCATATTGCACATGAAAAATAATGACAAATTTATTGTATGTATATTCAACTTTTATGTCAGGCGAAGTACATTGAAATTCTTCATAATGTTTAATCTTGGGCATACATTTTACTTTTTGCAGATATATGAAATGAAATCCATGTTAATCAATTAATCCTAGTTTTATTAAATAAATAGGTATTTTTCCCTGGCTGCTTTTAGGTAACATTTATAAATGTCAGGAATTATTATTTTTTCCAATACATTGGAATTTAAAGCACCTGTTTTTACAATTTGCCCATTCCTCAATTGTTTTGGGCATATGTAGGAGCTTAGCTAAACATCTGGAAGTCCATCTGCAAAATAAGTAACCATTTATACCTACAGTGGGATGCAACGCTAATGGGGTTTTTTTTTTTCTGTCTCTTCTGCTGGCAGTACGGTCAAATATAAAGGACAACTGATGTATTAATTAAAACATAAGGGGAAACTATACAGAGGTAAACAAATAAAATAATACAAATATTGCAGTATGTACAAGTTCCTAGTGTTGGTATGGGTGGTAGATTTTACACTCACAAACAAACGATATATGTGCGCCTTGAAAATGCAGAAATCTTGAATATTCCCTTGGGTACGATGGCAGGTAGATCTGTATCAGAACTTCTCCCACAGGGTGTACAGCTCCGAGTGCATCAAACAAGGGACATATGTCAAGGTAAGTGCATATATATATATATATATATATATATATATATATATATATATATATATATATATATATATATATATATATAGTATAAAATATATATAGTATCTTACATTCAAATTTGCTGCTCAAAATGATTATTCTGAGCCAGGAGGAAGCCCGCTGCGACGGGCGAAAAGCATTGCTTATCCAGTACTTCCTGTCACTTTGACCAGCAAATTTTAATGTAAGATCCGATATATATTAAATACTACTTTTATGGAACCCCAAAACTAGAACCACTTCAATAGTGCCTCCAGTGGTAGGTTGAGATGTTGTGTTGCCACTATATATATATATATATATATATATATATATATATATATATATCCTGGTCCGTGCAGTCCAAACACAATGGGGTCAGTGCCCTGTGCAATTTTGGCAGACAATGAAGTAGTTGGAGAAAGAAGCACTCAGGGAACTTGATATCATGAAGAATCAGATATTTATTTTACAAAGATAAACGTTTCAGTCCCACACTGAAACTTAGGGACGGATATGGCATTGGTAAGTTGTCTGGGGATTGACATGGCACTGGCAATCTGTGTGGCAACATAAATGACACCAGTAAGTTGTATGGGGAAGAAATATCACTAGCAAGCTGTTTGGGAACATATATGGCAATGGTAATCTGTTTGCGGACAGAGGTTGCAATGACAGGCTATTTGGGGGCAGATTAGGCACTGACAAGCACAAACACACAAAACACTCTCCTATACACACACATGAAGAACAGTCACGCAGACATACACACAGGGAACTACCATATTGGGCAGACTAGATGGACCGAATGGTTCTTATCTGCCCACACATTCTATGTTTCTATGTTTCTATATTTATATATTCACTAACATGTTAGTTGAGATGAGATGAACATTTCATCTCACCAATTCTGCTATACATTGTGCAGGGACAAACTTGGTGAGTTCTCTTAGCAGGGGAAGCTAAAAAGGTTTGTTCCTGCACAATGTAGTGCATCTCACCTAAATTCAGCTCATGTCACTTGCAACTCACCTTTTAGTGAATAACCCCCACAGTGTGGTTTCTTACCTGGTGCTGGCTGAAGCTCCATTTGACAGAGGACCAATTTGGAGCAGTGGTGTATCTTGGTTTTGTGCTGCCCTAGGCAGACAAATTTTGGGCACCCCCCCCTACCCACGATGCACACCTACGACATGACCCATAACCCACGTTGCACACCAAGGACATGCCCCATCACCCCATTTACATGCCTCTATTACCCCATTACATACACATTGCCAATATTATTTGCCCATAATATTCCCCAGCTAATTTGCCCAATAATTTGCCAGTATCATTTGCCATTAATATGCCCTAGCCAATTTGCCCAATATTATGCCAGTGTTATTCTGCCATTTACCAGTAATATGCCCCAGCTAATTTGCCCAATATTATGCCAGTGTTATTCTGCCATTTACCAGTAATATGCCCCTGCCTATTTGCCCAATGATATGTTAGTGTTATTTGCCATTTAATATGCCCCTGCCAATTTGCCCAATGATATGTTAGTGTTATTTGCCATGTTATATCCCGCAGCCAATTCGCCCAATAATATGCCAGTGTTATTTGCCATTTAATATGCCCCTGACAATTTGCCCAACAATATGCCAGTGTTATTTGCCATTTAATATGCCCCTGCAATTTACCCAACAATATGCCAGTGTTATTTGCCATTTAATATGCCCCTGACAATTTGCCCAATAATAAGCCAGTGTTACTTGCCATTTAATATGCCCCTGACAATTTGCCCAATAATATGCCAGTGTTATTTGCCATTTAATATGCCCCTGCTAATTTGCCCAATAATATGCCAGTGTTATTTGCCATTTAATATGCCCCTGACAATTTGGCCAATAATATGCCAGTGTAATTTGCCATTTAATGTGCCCCTGCCAATTTGCCCAATGATATGTTAGTGTTATTTGCCATGTTATATCCCGCAGCCAATTCGCCCAATAATATGCAAGTGTTATTTGCAATTTAATATGCCCCTGACAATTTGCCCAACAATATGCCAGTGTTATTTGCCATTTAATATGCCCCTGACAATTTACCCAACAATATGCCAGTGTTATTTGCCATTTAATATGCCCCTGACAATTTGCCCAATAATAAGCCAGTGTTAGTTGCCATTTAATATGCACCTGCTAATTTGCCCAATATGCCAGTGTTATTTGCCATTTAATAAGCCCCTGCTTATTTGCCCAATAATATGCCAGTGTTATTTGCCATTTAATATGCCCCTGACAATTTGCCCAATAATATGCCAGTGTCATTTGCCATTTAATATGCCCCTGCTAATTTGCCCAATAATATGCCAGTGTCATTTGCCATTTAATATGCCCCTGCCAATTTGCCCAATAATATGCCAGTGTGATTTGCCATTTAATGTTTCCAGCCAATTTGCCCAATAATATGCCAGTTATTTGCCATTTAATGTGCCCCTAACAATTTGCCCAATAATATGCCAGTGTCATTTGCCATTTAATATGCCCCTGCTAATTTGCCCAATAATATGCCAGTGTTATTTGCCATTTAATAAGCCCCTGCTTATTTCTCCAGCACTTAGCTTTCCCTGGTGGCCAGTGGCAGGCAGCATGGAGTCCTCCATGCTGCCTGTTCGGCTCCCCGGCGGTTGTGCTGACAGGTCATGTGACCCGGCGCGCATATGACGTCAGCGCGCCGGTCACGTGACTGTCGGCACTTCCGTGTCACACTGCACGGAGAGCCGAACAAGCAGCACGGAGGTTTCTCTGTGCTGCCTGTTCGGCTCCCCGTGCAGCCTGGCAGGCAGAGCGATGGTGAGGGGGGATCTTCCGATCCCCCGTCACCTCCGTCTCTGCCTGCAAGCGCGGTAATTTTTGTTTTCTTCTTAAAGGGCCGGATTTTTTTATTTAATTATTTTTTTTATAGATTTTTTTTTCAGTGCTGGGCGGCGCTGCCCCCCAAAATTTGCCGCCCTAAGCATCCACCTAGGATGCCTCACGGTAAATACAGCACTGATTGGGAGAGGTATTTGAACTCTCAGTCAAGCAGAATAGTTTCTCTCTTCCTTTACTCACAGCTCTCATTCTGGGACTTTACATTATCCCGGATTGAGGCTGCTCGGAACCCGGGACATTATGTCCTATTGCAGGATTGTCGTGGGCAATCTGGTGCATGTGGTCACCCTATTGTCAAGCCAGTAACAAATTCAATTGAAGTCAATGTTAATTGGATGGCCTGTAACTCATTATGAAAATGTGACAATACTAGCAGGCACTAACAGAGTTAGGTCAGCCTGACCATCCTATTTTCTGGTATAAAGCAGAAAATAAGTGCTTCACATTAACAGAAGAAACCATCTTTCAAAAGATGTAAATCTTTAATTTACACCATTCCTATCTACACTATGCAGTATAACATGTAGTGTATTGGTAAATGGAGTGTAATTTCTTTGCATTGCATCTGTAGTGCATGCTTGTTACCTTTACATGATGTACATGCATGTAGCATTGTTTCTCCATTTTGTAGAAATGTGAGGCAAAATTCCCTTTTGGTTTATATATTTATAATTATCCACCATTATGTATGTGTTAGTGCTATAATAAAAGTATTATGTCTCAAAAATTGAAAGGATTTCCATAATCAAGGTCCTTCCCCTCATGAATTAAATGCACCTTATGTAAAAATAATTTGTATCACTTTATAAAGGATTACTGCATTTTGTTTTATGCCTTGTTGCTATGCTGCATGGGATGATGACATCATCATTTGGCAGTGAGCAGATATCCGCTAATGCATTTCACTTTCATGTTAGCGGATACAGACAGCAATGATGCAGGAGGCAGCAGTTCCCTCAGGTAACTACATCTTTTAATCTACATATTTGCTGACAATTTCCCAAGCAATTGTATAGATTAAGAACATGCAACTATCTGATTTATGTGTCAGGTGTTTACAATCTAAAAAGTGGCATAATGCATCACAAGGGTTAATGTAATAGACAAAACAATTTCCCATTCTAATGCCATGTTCATTCATTCAGCAGCAACGAGATTGTTAATATTTAAGACATTAAACGTTGTGCTTCCTCACATTAAATATATGCTGTCTTTGTTACCATTCTTGTTTACACAGAAAAGGGTTTATTCACTAAACAGTGAAATGTGGATAACTTAGGACAGATTTTAAAAAGATTCTTGGCCCAATTACATTTTTTTCAATTAATCTTGTTTTATGTAGATTTATCAGTTCACCGCAATAAACTCTTTTATGAATAAATAAAAACAAATACACGTGTAAACAAATTTCTAAGCAGTCAGTGTTTCCTGTGGCATCAGATCTTTTAAATATGACTGCAGCCAATTTGAAACACATGAGGGTCAACTCAATATGCAGCACTAAAATGATGCCTCCGCATTACTGACTGATTCGTGGCACATTGATGGCATCGTGACTTGATGTCGAGCTACTCAAGTAGATGTGCCTCTGAATACATTCACAAATTGGAAATCATAGCCGATTTCACGTCGATATCTGCAGAAACCAAATGCAGGCGAAATACACCTCAAATGCACCTAACCAAAGTGGTAGTCTCAAAATTCCCATTATATTCTATGGGAGATTTTGCACAAACACAAAATAGTATATAAATACCAAATATTCAAATCGAAATATATCCAATCGAAATAAATCAAACCTCCATAGAAAATAGGCCCAGTTTCAAGAAATGAATACAAAAAATGATTGAATCAACTTACAGCCAATCACTGTTGAGGAATCTGTGTATAAATACTGAGAACATGTCAAGGCCACCATTTGACAGCAGGTTCACCAGCCAGCAGGCAAAACAACAAACTACTATAAATAACAAAACGAGGCAAGCCAAGGTTCAGAGCAGGGGGCGGGGTGCACCTGAACACTGATAGCAGGAGGCAAGGGCAAAACGCTATGCCTGAGTTTTTCAGCAGAAGAAAACATGACACTTGTCAGGAAGATGTGCCAACACTACAAATGGGTGACAAGGGCAGCAGCCAAGAAGACAAGCCTTAGGAGGAGGGATAATATTTGACTGGAGGTCGTGGATTATGTCAATGAAGTTTGTGGGAACAACCGGTCAGTGGAGGTGGTGAAGAAAAGTTTATAAGTTCATTTAAAATACTCCTACACTATAGGCTGCATGTAAAATTGCACTACATCCATAGCTCACATACTTCTAGTTAGTGTAACAGATAAAAGCTGTGTCAAGGACTGTACATATAGGGAATGTTGCATGTGGCCTTACATGTTAAAATGGCTGCCACACATGGAGAAGCTGTAAGGGTGTGTGTGGAGAATTGGAGCCGTGCAAATAATGTGAATCTGGTGGGAGGGTAGGCAAGCAGCACTTAATATGTACAAACAAATGCTGCAAATAGCTAAGGGCAATGGGTGTTGCAGTCCACAGCTGTCAATGTGATAGCACATGAACATAGATATGTGTATATATGTTGATATAAATATGTACATGCATGGATAGATATATGGATAGATTTGTGTAGACAGATGTATATGTGTAAATAGGATAACATGTGAAGATAATCATTGATAGTAAACCAATTGTAATGTTGTACTCATATCTTTCAGATATTCTGATATCAAGAGGCAGGTGAAGAGGAAGCTACCCAGGGCAGCTGGATTGCATGGCAGAGCCGGCTGACCTGATGGACTTCGAAGAGCAGCTACTATGGGCCATGGGGACTGAAATGGGGTTTAAGGGGAACAAAACACAGAAATAACTGGTTGTAAGTATTGAAAGCCCCTTTCATGTTTTCATGTTATTTCAGATGTAGTAACACTGTTCTCTCACTTTACTCCTAACATCTTCTGTTGTATCTCCTCAACCCCCAGCAACAAGTGATAACGGGGCCCCTTGGCCTGCACAAGCCACACAACAACTAGCAGCTCCTCCTCAGAATACAACAGGTCTGGGTGCAAATACTGATATGATATGTTCTGCCCCCAACTAGTGCATTCTTCTCCATCTCCAACAGGGGTATTTTCACCACCTCCCAGACTTGGGATCTAGTAGGACATCGCCTGGATGAACCAGCAACTCACCATGAGTAATCAGGATCAGTTCCTTAGCCAGTTAGTACTGGTAAGGTACAAGTACACTAAATTGACCCTAAAGCATGCTAAGTTAGAGGGTTCCACTGCTCCAGAGGCAACTCCCCCACCTAACCTACTTCCACAGGTGATTGGAAGTCAGGCAGGAGGGCGATGATACCGAGAGAGCTAGATGGTTGCCTAGTTCATCATCCTCTGCCTTTTCAGATGACGATGTGTAGAGGCAAGCGAGGGGGTACTTGTCCCCCCGGGGAATTGCAACAGGCCCACTGGAGCAGAGGCAACGGAGAGAGAAGCAGTAGGCAATTTAGAGTAGGTTAACGAGACATAGAGAGCAGAAAAAAGCGCCTGACAGGTGGGGTATAGCAGCATAAAATATTTTTATTAAATTCTATACAGTCAGAGTGGTTTGGTCTGCTCTCTTCCTCTCCTTCTAGCTGACTCTATTCAAATGTATTGAGTTCCTATCTGGGCAAACATATAGCCTGCATGCTGTAGACACAAGGACAATCACACATGTATTACAACTATGGTTAGTTAATACTACAGCTTTTAAGACAAAACAAAATTCCCATATCTCCAAGCCAGTGCTATGTTAAACATCAAGGCAAAGTGAGTATTAATCAACTGGAGTGCCATAGGTAAGCTATTATATCATTAGTGATTGGCACTGCAGCTGCTGTGGAATGCACAACTAATCATACTCAGCCATCCATTTAGTCAAATGTTAGCCACTACTACTGCATAACTACCAAGTGGCTATTTTGGTTTCAAGCCTAAATTTAAAACGTCCCATCTCAATCCCCTGCAACTGTCGCCTTAATTGAATAGACAATTGAACTGCTGAAATTTTACACCAAAATGCAGCATATATTGAGTAGCCACAATTTGGAGATTTGTTCAATTTGGCTATAATGTCAGATCCAAATCCAACTTGGAATGAATCGGTCTATATTGAGTAGACCCCTTAATGTTATGATATTTAACATATGTGTGCTGTATTTTTATGTATGCATTATAGATTTAATAGATGGATAATTATTTCTATTTCTTTGAAATAGAAAATATGGCACAGACCAGAAGGGAAAATAAGATAAAAAGCAAAGCATTGCTAAAGCCTTTCAGTGTGACATTTTTCACAAGGTATCATACTGTCCTTTGTCTCCCCAGAGTAAAGACTGGTCTAATATCACATTATTTCTCTTCTTCCTTAATGTTATAAAACAGATAGCTGAAAATTGCATTTTATTGATTTTTCCTCTATTCAATAAAATAAGAACCTTTGAATGAGGAACGTGGAGGACGAGGTTAGAATTTTTTTCCCTTGCTGACCAATATTTCCTGTGTCTCTCTCTTTAAACATGGAGGAGGTTACCCAAGTAAAAGATCTCACAGCCTGCCTGCGCTGCAGCGCATTAGCGTATATGTGTCGGCCATCTCCTTTCAAGCTGTATAAATTCACGAGACCCAGCTGGGGAATCAAGCTATTGATGAGATTACGGTGAATTTCTGGATCTCGGTTATGCTTGCAGGGAATCATTATCCTGAGTGACAGGGAAGACAGATTCCCCTGGAAAGGAAAGTGAGGGAGGAGGGGGAGATATAAGATCCTAGCAGATCGGTATTGTCTGAAGCAGCCTTCAGTGCTCACGCAGGTGCAAATACTGGCAACGGGAGCATTGCTCCCTTGGGAGAAAACACATGAGACCTGCAGGCATGGCTCCCACTAAGAGGTAATGCTGTGAAGCAGGGTCAATGAATATATTATGCTCTGAGAACCTGAGCGGAATTGACCTTCACAGACTTGACAGACATAACCAGCTTTTCTCCAAAATTAAAAACCTTGGATTCTACCCAGCTAGTACATATTACTTCTATCTATGACACTGATTGTGAAAATACACAGAGGTTTCTAAAGCTACAGTGCTATTAACAATACCTTTTATAAGAATATTTGAGCAATATATGAGCAATTTTTTATTTTTTATTTTAGTCCTTTTTTCACATCCATATCCTAAATGTTTGTTGTTTAAGTGTTTTTATTCATTAACGGGACCCACACTTTTCAGTTTATAGAAATATACAGTATGTGTGTAAAACATGGCTACGGTTCCCCCCAGAATGCTATATCATGTGTATTACGCTTAGGGTTGCCCCCTCCCGCCCCGGTATTTTACCAGCAGGCCATTAAAATAATGACTTGCTGCCATTATTAAGTCTTTGGAAGTAATAGTAAGGCCGATATTTTTTTGTGGAAAAGTTGGCAACCCTAATTACACTCACCTCTCTAAATTATACGTTCAGTGTTACAAACATCAATAAATACAGAATTTATACCTTGAAACGTCTTCCCTCAACAATGCAGTGCGCTGGGAACGGGACTTGAGGGAGTGGGTCAGCGCTATTGTGCATGCCGGTAAAAAGCTGGCTTGTGGCCAGTGTTAAGTCTATGGAGACAATCTATGGTATTTTTTTATGAATAGATGGCATCCTTAACAGGTAATCTATTTCTGGTAAGTTTTACCCAGGAAATAAATGGAGCTAAGGATGTTAGAGCTCTTAAAGTTAGAGCCGACTAAACTCATGATGCACCTGACTCTCACATAGGGTTGCCTCCTGGCCGGTATTTTACAGGCAGGCCGGTAATAAATTGGCATCAGGCCAATGTTAAGTCTATGAAGACAGTATCAAAGCCAGTATTTTTTTGAAGAAAAGGTGGCAACCCTACTCTCACAGAGTTTGAGGTGTCTAACATAGTACCTGAAACTCAGCATATCTAGTTAAATGAACTAATATGCTTTAGGTCATACTATGCTGACTAAGAGAATCCGACAGATTTAGTTCTATTTATTATTGTTATTTATATGCATCATGAAGTTCTGTACAATAAGAAAACAAAATAAACATGTGCTCTGTGTGAAAAATAGGTCAAATTATTCAAAAAATTCATTATTTTGACATAAACATGGAACATACAGAACCTAAAGACTTGCATCTGGTTAAGACAAATAAAATTGATAGTGTAAATGTATCACATATTACAAAAAAGCCTCATACAACATGAAAACAGTTAAACTGATTCCAGGATTTTCAGGAATCAGCAGAGTTACGAACAAGGCTCTGACACCTTCATTAATACACCTACATTTTCATTACTGTAAATATTCTGTAACAATTCTCAATGCACACTTGCTTCCTACTTACAAGCATAATTCCACACTAAATTAATGGTAGTGATATATTTAATGGATTAAATGCTTGTGTTTCTTTGATTTTAGAGATAATGTGATAGGATTTATGTACACTTTTATATCTCAGAATCACTACATAAATAACAAAGAGAGGTAGCAGATACATGAGAGAATCTAAATGCTGTTATAAAAGGTACACACAACAAAATTACAGTGGGGGTAAACACACAACGGACAAGTCAGAAGACTTGCCGTGCCCAAAGAAATCCTAAACTTGCAGTGCTCACACCGCTGCAAGGGATTCTGGGATTAACAAAGATCACCCAATTACTGGGATAATGTCCCACTGAGTGCCCCCCCCCCCCCAAAAAAAAAAAAAAAAAATATTGACAGACACCGTTATTGAGAAAATAAGTATAAGTTATCACATGGCAATGACGCCCCAACAATTATATATAATTTCTCAAACGACAAAAGCTTGCAATTACAATATAACATAAATAACATTAACACAAAGGACACGGTTTGAGCTTTCAACCTGCTCAGAACCACCAACCACATAAGCAACCAACTTATTAACATATTTAAACACACAGAAAACTGTCCCTGAACTAAACTCCCCATGGAAACTCTTCCTAGCGGTGACAATTACATAATAACCAGGAGGTTGAGAGGGAAGATCAAGGTAGGTGAATCTTTTAAACAAAAATGTCTGATTCATAAAATCGCAGTTCTCCCTTTTATATGGCCAAACCCCATCCCCTGTAGGCCCTTTACTCAATCACTAACTCCAGGGCATTAACCCTATCCTAACCCAGTCAAGGCTTAACCCTAACCTAACCCAGTTAAGCTTTCCTGCCCTCCAGGGGCTCCATTATATACACGGACCTCTTGAAGCAAATGCCATCCCTTCTCTAGAACTCCTTTCATTATTGCCCCACATCCCTTACTACTGCAAGTCCAGACACTTTGTCAATCCCAGTTTCTGTTAAAGATGAAACAGCACTCCATTAGTGGTTATCTTGTTTCTGCACCTGTGTCCTGGGCTATGTTTAAAGGCTCTCTAAGTACAGTAGGCATTTGCTCCAAGGAGTCATCATTGTTAAATGTATTTGCATATGCATCCCCAAAATCCCTTGTAGCGGTGTGAGCACTGCACGTTTCAGATTTCTGTTATTAGAAGAGCTAGGCAAAAAAGTATTCATTTCACAGAGCTTTAGTTTTTGTAAAAATGAAATATACTCATAAATATCTGCCTTTTTTATGATAAAACTGTGTTGATTTCAATAAAATGCTCAAAGCACAATTGGTAGGTCATAAGGTTTTGCGATCCAAAACAGGTGAACGTGGTAATCTATAGCTATGTCAAACAAGATGATCACATAGAAAATAACAACACTGTTTTCATAACATAGACTACCTGGAGCCAGAAGCTCCACATTGGACACGTCATTGCTACCAGTTTGAAAAAATAACGGAAGAGGAAAACGCACTCTAGTCAACAGCAATCTGGGAAAGGACCTTAATTAAACATAACAATTATGTATGAAACATATTTATACCAAATATATTAACCCCTTGACGACAAAGGACGTGCCAGGCACGTCCTGGGAGAAACTCCCTTAACGACAAAGGACGTGCCTGACACGTCCTGCATTGAATGAAGCGGTTTTCGCGATCAACGATCGCGAAAACCGCTTTAACAGTGCTGGTCTATTGCCTCGATGTCGAGGCAATAGCCAGCACCAAAATTTCGATTTCGGGACCCCCACGATCGCCCCACGGAGCGATCGTGGGGAGCCATATTGACGGAGCATGCTGAATATGCTACTTGACTACCCCTAGTGGTAGTTTAGTAGCATTGCAATGGGAAATATTTTAAATAAATATTGAATTAATTAAAAACAGGTTATTTAGCTATATTAGCCTAAAGGGTTAAAATTAAATATTTTTTAGCATAAGGGATAGGGTTAAAATTAAATTAAAGTTAAAAAATATTAAGGGATATAATAAGGATTAGAGTTGGGGTTAAATTTAGTGTTAGGGATAAATTTTGGGTTCGGGTTGGGGTCAAAAGATCAATATAGGAAAAAACCAAAAAACACTATTTTTGGTTTTTGCCCCATAAATCGCAAAAAAATACCGAAAAATATGGAAACATGCATATTTTTGAACTCGGGAGAACATTTAGAAACTATTTAGACGGGGTCTTTTTTAATGATTTTATTTGTGTAAATTATATTTTAGGTCAAAGTTAGAAAAAGTGTGTTTTTTTAAATTTTTCATCATATTTTATGATTTTTTTTGTAGTAAATTATAAGATATGATGAACATAATGGTATCTAATGAAAGCCCTTCTTATGACGATAAAAACAACATATAATTTGTGTGGGTACTGTATGTGAGAAAGAAAAAAATTACAGCTAAACACAAACACCCTAGAAATGTCAAAACAGCCATTGTCACCAAGGGAAAGTCAAGGTGAAAATGTCTTGTCACTAAGGGGTTAATATATGCAAGATAAATAAAAATAACCACCCATAGGAACACAAAAGAATATAATGCAAATGCATTAAAAGCTGAAACTGTATAGCTAATACACAAAACAGTAAATGGAAAACTATGATTGCTGAACAGGACTGGCAAATGATAAGTCAAGCACACAATAGTGCAACAAACATGAATTGATTACGGCTGTGCAACAGAAAAAGCACAGGCAGAAACAAAGTGCAATCACTGGTAGTGCGATAGAAGATGTAAAGGTTATGACAGGATGAGGCAGCACATAAACCTGAATGAAATGCACAGTACTCCAGTCACCATGCCGGAGCTTTCCTGAGTAAAACAGTCCATCGGGCTGGAGGGTGGGCAATACATTACCCCCATATTGAAAGTACAGGACTCAAACGTGAGTGCTCTCACCACAGATGACAGTTTCTTGATATAGCCATATAGTTGAAACGTGCCAGTAGTGACTCACTAGTAGTGTTACTAACTCCCAATATATACGCACATGAGCCATAAAAATTATGCCAGCCGCTCAAGAAAGGCGGTCCCAGGGCAAAAAACAGGGGATATCCTCTAGGATGCGAGATTAAAATTCAAAAACGCCAACACGCATATCACCGGTTCCTCTTCCGAAGGCTCATTGATACCAGGATACACAGCACTCCCACACAGTGTTATCACAGATTTGGTTTGTTACAGTTAAAATGTCCATCAGAAAAGCAAGATGGCTTTATTATTGTTATGATATGTTTAAAGTTGTATATTTGTTTATAATACCTGTTCATTAGCTGGCATCATTTTATCATGATCTCTGTACATGACTTTGGTATCAGGTTTGTTCAGTAATAGTTCTGTGGTACATTATGCGCAGTGAGCAATGCTTCACATATTTGTTCATAGAATTCTGAAGTACATATTCTTTCACAAGAGCCCATTTTGCTCATGCCAATTTAAAAGTGTTCATTCATGCATGAATTTTCAAAAAGTACAGGAGAGATGAGCAAGTGAACAAGTGAATTAAGATGTAAAATGAAAAAATATATTCAAAAGGAGCAAAGGAATATACATAAATATATATATATATATATATATATATATATATAAAATTTCTCCTTTTTAATATATGTGTTCATCATACAAACAAGCAGACAGTCGTGTACACACACAGTTACACAAACACACACATAGAGATTCACACACAGACACACAGAGAGACACACAAATATAGACAGAGACAGACACATACAGAGACTGTCACATACAGAGACAGACACACAATCACATATAGTGACATGCAGACAGAGACCTACAGACAGACATATACAGAGACATGCAGACAGAGACACACACACATAGACTGCCACAAACCAGCCATTTATTTATTTTAAAGAAAATACTCCCTGCTGCTTTACCTTATTGCAAGGGAGGGGGCACTTCTATTCAAGCCTGCTCTGTGCCAAACAGCCATAGTGCATCTTCAAATGTTGTACTGCCGAGGGTCAGGATGACACCCGGTGCTCTGACGTTAATGTGCAATGCTTCAAGAGCTGACAGACTATGAGCTCTCGTGCTTCCTCTGCATGGACAAAAAAAAGTCCCAGCGGTGAGAGACATGGCAAAACCCTGGCGCCAGGGATTTGTCCAGCCCTGATATACATTGTATAAATTTGTGTGTATTAATATAAAAATGTCTTCCATTATTCCCCTTTTTGCCCTTTTGCTTCTTGTCTCTTTTGTGAGGTTTCATACTTGAAACATTAAGTATCTATGATATTCTACTTCAATTCACCGGTTATATTGCCTGTTAATACGGTGGTCAGCTTTGTTTGTGTATCCAAGTGGAGTAGGGTATTATAGATTTAGCTGTTTGTTCAGTGGTCATCTTAGTGCTTAGCAAATTATGCCTAGGTGTATGATTGCTGTAATGAATGCTCATTAACACCTCATTGATGTTTCATTTTTTGAGACATATAAGTGTGTTTTCCTGGCATGATGGTGGCTGCTGGAGATTCAGATCTATCTTTTTCTAGGAACCAGAACTGTATATTACAGTGTTCCAAAAGTCAAAGTTCACAATAATAAGCCTTTAAGTGTGTATATAATATAGATATGATGTAATTTACATAAATAAAAATACATTACCCTTGTTCTATGGTGATCACAAAATTATAACATTACAAAAAAAGTTATGTCTCTTCCCTGTAGCTATGCCCAATAAAATTACATTTTGGCTATTTAAAATATTGCAATTTTTTTTCCACCTTAAATAGATTTATTTTTTTTAACAGATAACATTTCTTTCTCACAAGTAACATTAGTGGTGTTCTTTAAATCCTCAGCCTCTACTGTTTGATAGGTTTAATGTAATTTGATTTTTTAAATGAACTAGAGCTTCCAATAAAATGGGCCCAGTATACTTGACTAGTTTAGATTGACGTGAGTAATTGGGACTACTGTCTGGAGTTAAAAATAAACATGTATGAATTGTATTCTTTCTAACCCACAATATTTTGAAGCATCTGTGAAATTCACTGAACAAAAGTCAAAGAAAATATAACAGGAGTTTAGAGAAAAATCTGGCACAGCAACAAAACAGAGACACTTGTCCTCTATTATATAAAGAAACAATACAACTAATTTCTAACCTATGCAGGGAAAAGGATGGAAAAAACTTGTATTCAACACAAATGGATTTAAAAAAAGATAAATACAATATACCGCTTCTTGCTGATACTAGTGGTGTACTAGTATTAATTAACTAGCCATAGAAAAACATTACATGGCCAGATGAGTATGGAGGATGTCTTTAAATAAAGAAGCTGTGTAAGTTGATCCAGATACCCACTGTCCCTGTCATAGTGAGAAACTCATTTTTTTCATAAAATCAATAGGATCTCTATCTCATGTACCGGTATGTGTTTGTTCATCTAACATAGTTTGTAGTTCCCTTCTATGTTTTACATTATTTTCATTAAAATAATCTCTGATTATTGCATGTTTGTACAGAATAAAAAAATGATGTTGTATGCGTGATTAACCCCTTCTCGACATGTGATTTGCCAGGCACGTCACGCAAAAATGTGTGCTTAGTGACACATGAGGTGCCTGGCACGTCACGCACGAAAAAGAGCAAAGAGGCATTGTGCAACACTGAACTAAAGTGCAGGGGCTTTGGAGTGACCATAGCTGGCATTTAAAAATGGCAGCGCCAGCTGCACATGTGCTTAGGAAGCAAACGAAAGTTCGCTTTCTAAGCACCGTTCATGTTGCTAAAGTGCCTCGCTAGCTAGGCACTCAGCAACACCTAAAGATCTGTTGGTGGTCTCTCTGCCAAGCAACCACATAAGCCAACTAGAAGGGAGCGCATCACTTCCCTTCTACTGGCAAGAGCAATGGAAGTGATTTTTTTTTCACTTACGTTGCTCTACGGGGCGCTAGTGGATGCCGGCACAGCAGATCAGTGTGATCTGTGTGCCGGCAAGTATGGTAAGAGCTCAGATGATCTCTTACCATACAGTAGTAGATATTTTTAGTGAGGGAGAGAGACAGATCAGATAAAGTGAAATATAATAGTGATAAATTAAATATTTAACAAAATATTAACAACCAAAGGCTTTTATGAAAGCCATTTACAGTGTTTAACCCCTTCCCTGCCATTGATCACTGTGTACACAGTAATCTTACACTGCAGCACATTTTTGGTGTATGCAGTGATCTTAAACTTTTTTGTCTGTGCATTTTTTTATGGGTGAATTTTTTTACTGTAATTTATTACAGTATAACAAAGGCTCTTTTAAGGGTTATTAACCCCCTGCTTGCCGTAGATCACTGCCTAAGCAGGGATCTGCAACAGAAGCCTTTTTTGCTCTCTGCATTTTTTGTTTTGTTCCCCCCACTAGGGGATTATGTGTACTGTAAACATTTTTTTAAGCTGTCTGAGAGCATATATAGTGCTCACATGAGCATCACCATTTGCTTGGTCAGATCAACATTGGTAAATATTGATCTGACCCACTTGCATCTTCCGTCCTCTCCTCACTTGATTTTTAGTGAGGGAGAGTGACAGATATTTATAATGTAAGTTTTTAATTGTAATAAATTAAATAAAATGTTAACAAATCGTGAGACCCAAGGGCTTTTATAAAAGCCATACCCTTTGTATAGTGTACCCTGCCCTTTCTTATCTGTGCATTTTTAGGGGTTAATTTTTTTGTACAGTACTACAAAGGCTCTTATAAGAGCCATTAACCCCTTCTTTGCTCTACATGTCCAAATTCCAAGTTGGAAAATCAAAATATACACCTCTCAAATGTGGCATTTTAGCCCCCAAACAAGCTGACAAACATTTGCATGGGTGGTATCCCTGTACTCGGGAGATGGTGCCGAACACATATTGTGGTGTTGTTTTACAGCAACACATACCACAATCTGTGAATTTGTGTCTAAAGTACAATGTATTTGGGAAAAAAATACACAATAAAATTACTACCACAAAATTTGACAAAGGCCGGTGGTGGAATTAGTGCATGGAAAGTGTTAAAATACCACCATCTGAAATAACCTAGGGTGTCTGCCTTTAAAACATATATGGTTTTATGGTGTAAAAAACACTGGCCGGCTTACAAATGGCCCAAATTGGACATGGGCGCTGGTTGGCTACATGTCAAAATTACAAGCTGGAAAACCAAAAAGCACACCTCTCAAATGTGGCCTTTTAACCTCCAAACAAGCTGACAAACATATGCATTGGTGGTATCCCTCTAATCAGGAGAAACAGTAGAATCTATTTACCAGTTTCTTTCATGAGCTTTTGTAGATGAGTAAAAGATTTTTTCAAATAAAAGTCAGACAATATGAGTTTTTTTCACCATATTTAATATGTTTTTTATATTATGCTGTAGGGTATGATCAAAATGATGGTATCTAAAGAAAGCCCTTCTTGTGCCGATAAAAATATTATATCATTTGTGTGGGTACAGGAAATGACAAAGAAGAAAATTACAGCTAAACACAAACCGCACAGAAATGTTAAGCTAGCCATTGTCCAGAATGGCCAAAAATGATTCAAACGGTCTGTCCTTAAGGGGTTAATATTTTCTAGCCAGCATGTTAGCACCATTCCAAATGTATTGATAATCACTGCGTGCAGACTCTTGTCCTCCGGACAACACCAGTTGTACTGGAAAATACTATATGGATATTCAGTTATTAATAATTAATGCAATAATAACTACATTCTGAGATGTATAGATTAATATCAGATACAAGATCAGTTTGTATCTGTTAACACTTTACTGGTTGACTCCCAAAGTTAATCCTGCAAAAAAAAAAAAAAGAGGGTATCCAAAATGGAGTCTCCAATTCATCAGATGGAGAAAACCAAAATGGAGTAACACACTGCTGTGTTATGAAATAGGTTCTCCACACGGTGAATGAATACTCTATTTTGGACTCCCTCTATTTTGTTTTTACATGAGTAACTTTAGAGCCAACATGTATAGTGTTAACATATCTAGTATTAATTTAGATATTTGGGGATTTAGTGAACTCAGGATTATTGCAGCAAATATTATATCTAATAATTAATAAGAGACTCGACATATATTATTTTCCAATACAACTGACGTAGTCGGCAAGATTAGTGCATTAACTGTTCCATATAACAATTTACAACCAAATTCCCATTTCTACTGCAACTCCTCTGGCATCTTCAATAAGATGTAGGTTCTTATGTATTATCTTGAATAATGGATACAGTCCTATCTAGCTGAATATAGTATATTCAAGACATGTCAAGGATATTGATTAGTCCACCAACAACACGGTTGCCAGAGGCCATTGTCTCCATCCCGAGAATCTTAAAGTCAATATTATTTCAAAGAAAAATAAAGTGAAACTGAAGGGATTTGTGATATGATCATTCATCGAATGATTATGTCCAATTTATTTTGGTTTCTACAAACAAATTTCAAGAAAACAGAAGTTTTAATATTTTCTGTACCACACGAATAATAGTTCTTCTCAAAGTTAAAAGAGAGAACACATAATATATACACACACACACATTCCAATGACTTGAGGAGGAGCCTAAGAAGTACTGCCAAAAGGAGGTGCCAGGAGGGCAAATCCCTGCAGACCTGGACCAACACGTGACACTGAATAGGGCAGTTGGGCATCTACATGTGGGGGGTCATCCCCGGTAAAGGATGTTTTCCCAATAGCATTTGTGAAGAGAACCATTTTGTGGCTTGAAAGGTTAATAAAAAGGAATTCTTAATGTGATCATCTGATGTACCTATAAAATGGACCACCTGGTGAAAAAAAGACTTTGCTTTGGTTTATCTATGTAGTGAGGACTCCAACCAGTTAATTTGAAACAGAAATTGGAGCATGGAAAACACCATGGACAAAAGTGGGGCTTGGGGTTTAATCCATTGTGACAAGATTGCCTTCTTAGACGTAGCGGAAACAAGTAATAAGGTTTTTACTTTAGATGGAAGTCTGTGATCTGAATCGGAGGTTAACAAGTTAAATAAAGCCCATTGTTTAGATAAATGAAATGTTATTTTGAGTTTTTTGGGTTACATATGTATAAACTTCTTTCCAGAAAGTCTGAATATAAGTACAGGACCAGAGGCAATGTAATAGATCTGCATCTTGTTGCGCACATTTAGGACAATTAGAGTCTTCCCTAACCCGATTTGATCTCAGTTTCCTAGGTTGGCCTTATTAGGATATATAATGTGGAAATTTTGGAGCATGGGGTAACATTAACTATAGTAAGGTTGTCTAGCGGGTGAGATTTGTCCATATCATTTAACTTGGGGAAGATATAGTAATACCTCGAAAGCTGCAAATAATGTAGGGGGTGAATATTGATACTTGGAACCCGGTCATGCAGTTTTGACAAAAGAAGCAATCTATCTGTGTTTTTATCTAGGAAGTGGAATAATAATCTTCCATTATGTTTTCGCAACATTTTAAAAATGAAGTCAGTCTTTCTATTTTGAATCTTTGGATTGTCGCCTAAGGGCTGTTTTCCGGCCATGTATGACTCAGTAATGGATTTTGGAGTTGTTCTGTGGCCCACATGGCTCTCGGGAGGTGCAGGAGGGAGGATAAGTGTGTGCCAGGAGAGAATTATTGTTCTAGCTCAGGCCATGTGAACGTGCAGCCCTCCGAAATCCAATTCAGAACTATTCTGTACATAGCTGCCAAGTTATAACCCTGCAGAATCAGCAAGTTCAATCCCCTCGGCTGGTAGGTTGTTGAAGTTTAAATAAGGTGTATTGATACTGATAATAGCAGGTTTTGGAGTCCAGTAGCAGCCACTTATTACCCAGGTGGTTGAGCCCCTGAGCTTTGAGTGACAATCTGGTCTTTAACAGAGCTGAGAGGCTGGAACAAAAAATACAAGCATAGAAGGCAAGCTGAGGTCAGGAGGTAGAAGACAGAGTAGTCAGATGGTCCAAAATCAGTAACAGGTCAATAGAACCACAATAATCTGGCAAAGGTATCATGACAGGAAGTCTCTTTATATAGGCCGAGAGTCAGCACATGACCAGACACAGCTGAGGAGAGTTGACTGGTATAACAAGGCTTGTAGATTCATGGTTACTAGAAGAGAGGCTGAACAGTAAACGACAGGCTGGTGAACTATTAAAGAAGAGCGCCAGGAACATTGGGGTCAGGGTTCAAGTCCAGGTACAGTCAGTTCCTCATATAAGGCGACCCTACCCTTTTTATTTTGTTAATGATCTATTAACCCCTTCGCGACAATGGACGTGTCAGGCATGTCCTGCCGGAACTCCGTTCCCGACAATGGACGTGCCTGGCACGTCCTGTGGTGAATCAGCATAGCAATGTTAAAAAAAAATAAAAAAATATTTAATTAGCTTAAAACTGGTTTTATAGTTAGATTAGTCTATAGGGTTAAAATTAAATAATGTTATAGCATAAGGGATAGGGTTAAAATTACATTAAAATATATTAAGGGATAGCATAAGGGTTAGAGTTGGGGTTAAATTTAGTGTTAGGGTTAAATTTAGGGTTCGGGTTGGGGTCAAAAAGTCAATACAGGGGGAAAAAATTGTTTTTGTCCCCATAACTAGCAAAAAAATACTGAAAAATATGGAAACATGCATATTTCTGAACTCAGGACAACATTTAGAAACTATTTAGACGGGGTCTTTTTTAATGATTGTATTTGTCTAAATTATATTTTAGGTCAAAGTTAGAAAAAGTGGGTGTTTTTTTAAATTTTTCATCATATTTTATGATTTTTTTTTTTAGTAAATTATAAGATATGATGAACATAGTGGTACCTAATGAAAGCCCTTCTTATGACGATAAAAACAACATATAATTTGTGTGAGTACAGTATGTGAGAAAGAAGAAAATTACAGCTAAACACAAACCCCCCAGAAATGTCAAAACAGCATTTGTCACCAGTCAAGGTGAAAATGTCTTGTCACTAAGGTTGTGTTGCGTCCTTTTTATAAAAAAATAACAGGGAGCATGTGCAGGGGGTAAAGCATTGTAGAAAAGGTAACCATTTTATATAAGTGGCAGATAAGTTAAATTTCTCCCAGTTTCTAAAATCCCCCTCCATTCGATGCATGAGCAGTGTCATATTCAATTTGTAAAGATGAGAAAGATTTGTTGGGATTTGTAACCCCAGTTAAAACAGGGGTTGAAATCCAATTAAAAGGAAAGCGGGTACCCCAACTCTTTTTGACCAACGGGAAGATCGGTACTGCCTCTGTCTTTGGTTGATTAAAGCCAGAGGTGCTTTTAAATTGGTGCAGAATGTCTATGCAAATAATCTTAATTTATATTTTTGGTTACAATAAAAGTTGTTTATTCACTAAACAGTGAATTGTTATGAAGTGACTAAGTTACACATTTTAGGCCAAAATACACAGGCGGGTGGGGGGCTGGGTATTAACCAGGTGAAATACATTGAGATTTGTCTTGTTTCCAAGTATGTTCTAGGGACCTAATCTAAGTTACACATATTACAATTTTACAAAAACAACACATATATATTTATGCAAGGATGGTGCAAAATGTCTTTGCCACTGCATATTTGATGCCTTAAATATGTATATACCATATAGGTCACTTCTATGGATTACAGCTTTTGGTGCATGAAAAAAAAGAAATACAAGCATAAAAAAGTTTCCACCGAAGTAAAGATGGAAACATCTTAAATCTATTATTTGCGATAAATTCCATGGAATGTAGTGATACCAGTATGATTTTTTTCCATGAATGACAATGTTGTTTAACAACATATGTTTCAAGAACTGACAATAGAAGGATCGTTTTAGCCAGCAGTGTTCTGTAGAAAAAGGATAAAAAGGTGTTTTTAAGGAAATGACATCTGTTTATGAGTCAAACAGCAAGAATACTTTCTTTCCTATTTTTCAGTATGTAAAATTACCATTATCAGTTCTATTTTCTGAGCTGTTCTGAAGAAGCCTTTAGACAGCAGTAGCTAGGTAATGACTTATTCACATGATTGAGACATCAGAGGTATTCTGCCATCATGTTTGTTAATTAGGACTATTCCACAGAGCAGATATCAGCTGAAAATCTTGCTACTATAACATTTACAATATATGAGTGTAGCAATATTGTATTAGAGCATTATGTAGATATGACATTAAATTGTGCACTTTTAAACATTTTTAAAGTTTCTAATGATTTATGTACCATGGCAGAAGGAAACTACTACCAAAAATGTATTAAAATGTTACTTTTAGCATGCGGCATCTCAAACACCGGAAAATGTGATCAGGACCGTAGGAATGCGGTCCTGAATCCTTCTCTCCTGGCAAGCGCAACTTTTGTCCTGAAAATAGGGACAGAGGTCAAGCTTGATGGGACAGCTGTGGTGGGACAGCTGGACAGACCCCCCAAATCAGGACTGTACCACGCATATTGGGACAGCTGGGGAGTTTGTTGTGCTCCACGGAAATTACATTCAACAAAACCTACACAAAACATCATCAATTTACTGTTGATGTATTAAAAGATACTCTTCTCGTGATGAGCATACTTTGAAGGGTGGTCCACAGTAAATAGAGCTATAAACAAGGGCTTACCAGAGCATTTAGCACCCAGGCGGATCCTGTTTTTGGCACCCCCTAAAATCTCTAAAATGTAAAAAAAACACCCACAAATGTGTTGCCCCTGACCCTATGCACTTGCGTCCTCATGGCTCTGCTCTGAGACAAACTCATACACATCTAAAATTCAGAGCTGCATGAAAATAGGTTACCAGAGGAGGAATGTGAGGCAAAAATAGGGACATTTGTGATGCGTGCCATATAAAACAATGAACTGTTCCTGCTGACTGCTTCACTTTATAAACAACCACACATATTTATAAGTATGGTCATAAATAAGTAGTTACAATAACCACATTCCATTTTAATAAAATTGTTTGTTTGTTTTTTCAAATATGCAATAGTTAGTCAGTTGTGGCTCACAAGTTTTCATATTATTCCAATCACTGTGCTAAAATTATAATATTGAACTTTTAGCTAAAGAGAAATATGGATTTATGATGAGCAATACAATCAATCTCGAGGTATAATCGATAGAAACTCATAATAATTATTTACAATAGAATCCCACACAAATCCCTCTTAAGTCCACCAGTTTATTTACAAATGAGCTTGGCTTACATTAGGGTTGCCACCCAGCAAGGATTTTACCCACAGGCTGGTAAAAAAAAAAAAAAAGAAGACTGGAACCTAATTTTAAGTATTTGTTGAAGAAAAGGTGACAATCATACTTAACATTTTAGTATAGTGAATGGGGATTAGAGTTATCACCATTTATTCAAAAAAAATACAAGCCATGGTATTTCCTCCATAGAGTTAACACTGATCACAAGCCATATTTTTTGTGCTACATCAGAATAATCTTGCAGTTAACACAAGAACAAATTATTGCTGGCCTTTTAGTGATTATAATACAATTCTAATACAAAATACATTTTTGTTAAAAGTACACATACTTTTAACATTGTGCAATGTTTTTGGCTCCAAGTATAGATTGCTTTTATAAGGCATCCCCCATCATCTGGCTAGATGTGTCAACAAAAACATTATTGATGAAAGGGTACACACATGTACAGTGTTCCTTTATGTGTAAATTAATACCATTCTATAGCCAAAACACCTGGATACATTCCTACAGTCTTATAGAAAAACTAGACATTCCTAGTGTGCCTTCATTAATAGGGGGATTCTATGGGTTTTACTGGCTACCACTGGCAGAAAACCAATGGATCCATAGTGATCAGACAACTATAGCATGACATCTGTGGTAGGGAAACTGTTTGAAGGACTGCTAAAGGAAGTTATTCAAGATTTCATACTAAACAGGGATTTCATTAGCATGAGCCAACATGGCTTTGTGAGAGATAGATCTTAATTACATTCTATGAAGAAGTGAGTAAAAATATAGATATGGGTGCTGCAGTGGATGTGATATAGTAAGACTTTGCTAAGGCATTTGATACAGATCCACACAAAAGGTTACTATACAAATTGACTGAGATGGGCTTTGGGCCAAATGTTTGTTTGTGGGTTGGCAGTTGGTTGACGGATAGAACGCAAAGGGTGGTGGTAAATGGGGACTTCTCAAATTGGACAGATGTGATAAGTGGAGTACCTCAGGGATCTGATCTGTCACACAGGAGGTAAGTACTGGGGAAAGGGGGAGGAGGGTGACAAACCCTCTGTGGCATATTAATGTTCATAGAGTGGCATATTAATGGGCATACTAGCTGTGGCATATTAATGGGCATACTAGCTGTGGCATATTAATGGGCACCAATGGGGTGAATTTAAATCATTGGCATGATATACAAAGACCTGGATAAAATAACTTTGGGGGGAAAGGGGGGTCGAGAGTGAGGTATAGGGATGGGAGCAGAATTGTTTTTCTGTAAAGGGCTCCAAAATTTCTGATGGCGGCCCTGCCTGTCAGTACCTGAGAATGCTGGATTCTCTTCTTTTAGAACTACACATCCAAACATTCTGTTGTGCACAGAGGAATTCCAGAGGAGACATCCGCACACGTGCACTGAATGCAGTGGCCACAAATTAAAAGCAAAGCTGAAAATGCGAGGTCACGCCGAGAATCTTCAACTCGCCATATCGCTGAGAGGGAGAGGAGGCAAGATAGCAGACGTGTTTCATGTCCCAACAGGGGGACGAGTAGATAAAAGAAAGAGAAACATTCATCTGCCATGTGAGAAATGATCTAGACAAATGATGCGTGCTGAGGAAATGCATTGTTATAGGGGTATATTGATTGTAAGATAAAATAGACAGATTAGGTCTGCACCCTCTTTTTTCTGTAATAGATACAGAGGGCAGCACTGCAGAGGGCAATCCCTCTCAACATCAGGGATTGTTATCAAAGAATAGAAAACGATTCAGGCGCCTAGATAATTATTAAAACAGTTTCAAGCACAATATTTGAAATACAACAATTTAAAATCAACAATTTTAGTTATTGATACAAATAAAAATGACATCACAATTGGATCACCTAATACTCATAATTTGAAGAAATTGATTCTGATGATAAAATACTTCCATGGAATGTGTTATTTTGTGTTATTTTATCATCAGTTACTATTTCTTCAAATTATAATTATTAAGTGAACCAAATGTGATGTCATTTATATTTCTATCATTAATTGAAATTGTGTGTTTAATTGTTGTATTTCAAATATTTTTCTTGAAACTGTTTAAATATTTATCCAGGTGTCTGCAACATTTTCTATTCTTTGGTATATTGATTGTAAAGTTTAGTTGTCCTTTAAGAACCACAGTGATTTTAGCTGAGATTAGGCATTTGGGTGGAATTAACTCTGCAACCAATTAATCTTTATTTTATTTGAAAAAAATATACAAGCAACATACTAATAATGCTACTGGATTTATTAAAGCAGCATTGGTGACTTGAGTTTCCCTGAAATCACAAAAGGCTAGAGAGATAATTTCAGTAAATGTGTTATCCATAAGTCATGTTATAATATTAATGGCAGATAATCAATAAGAGACAGTGTTCAAAATGATTTAAATTGAGAGAAATGGCAAACAACAAATTTCAATGTGGCAAGTAGGGTTTATAAGCTGGTATTTAAGCTAGACTTTGCAGCTGCTGCCAGCAGAACTAGAATACCGGTAATGCAATGTCTGGTGTTTGACTTTTGAAGTGTATGGGAGGCAGCTGGGAGCCTGTACACTTTGCAGCCTTTGTGTGCCAGTGGTCCGCTCTAGTGCTGTGGTGGGAGGTGTCATCAGCAGGGAAGCGCAGGCAGTTGCAGGTGTGATCATGTGTGCCAGTCTCAGATCTCAGACAAGCACTACCTCGCACTTCCTGTGCCTAGTGAAAACTCAGAGCACCGGAAAATGATAACTCCTAAAGCTCCCAGGAATTTAAACCCTGCAAGGAATTTGAAGGCTGTGTATATGCATGAGTGAGAGACTGTGTGTACGTCTGGGTATGTGTGAGTGAGAGTGTGTGTGTAATGGATAATGGGTTCTCTAAGTGTCGATCTATATAGTAACAGAGGGGTTCAATTAAAGTTCTCTGAAAGTGCCTATCTATCTAGCAACTAGGGATGCCACCTTTTCTTCAAAAAAATACCAGCCTTGGTACTGCCTCCATAGACTTAACATTAGGGTCAAGCCAAGTTTTTACCGGCCTGCCGGTAAAATACCGGCCAGGTGGCAACCCTACTAGCAACAGATGAGTTAAGTTCTCTGAAATTGCCTATCTAGCAATATACGGGTTAAATTAAAGTTCTCTGAAAGGGCCTATCTGCTAACAGAGAGCTTACGTTCAAGTTATCTGCTAATAAAATGTGGTCACCGTACTTGTAGCTGCTGCAGAAATAAGGGTAGATGGGGGAGAGACTCACAGAATGGAGGATGGGAAAGAGAGACAAAATGGGGGTTAGGAAAGAGAGATAGACAAAAGGGGAGATGGGGGAAAGAGACAACATAAGGAGAGAGACAGTCATAAGGCGATAACAGGGATTACCTAATATAAGGACATATGTGCTTCAGGATGAACCACAATTCTTTAAAAGAATTTAGGTCTAGGTACCCAGTGCCTGAACCAAGGAGCCTGAAGCTTAATCTGGTAGGGACATTGAGTGACTCTACCCTTTGTGGCCCCCACCGCTTTGTGGCTCTTCCCTCTATGGCTAGTATTTTTTGTGGAAAAGGTGGCAACCCCTAGTGACAAGTTTATGTATGTCCATAGCCATTGTTTATAGTATAAGTTTAGGTATTAATTACCGGTGCTCATTAACTAACTCAATGGCTTCCTAAGCACATGCCTTCAATGTACAACATCAAATCTGGCCTTGGGTCAGAACTGAGTTGGTAATTTTTGAATACAGTTTGACAAGATTTATGTACGTTTAAGGTTTCAGTCGTGAAAGGAAACTTCAGGGAATTGAAAAGGTAATTGCTAAATTAAGGACAAAATAGAGAAAAGTTTGAAGTATAGCTGAACTGAAGTAGTTTTCCAGTTCGGCTACTTTGGCCTTAGGTTTGCAATTCCCTTGTAATTTCCCTCTGATACCTCTTTCACGAATCATGCCCTTAGTGTTACTAGTTTAGACTCCTGTATTTGGTAAAATAGTATGCAAACCTATACATGTCTGATTTCAGTGTTGACTCTGTAATTATAATCATCTTGTGAAAGAAAGCCTGATGACAATTTGTGAGTATACCAGTATTTTCTGTCAAGGTATATGACATAAACCTTCCCTCCTTTTCCACCTCTTATATATCACTATACTCCACATTTCAATCTATTAATATTAAGGGTACTAACATGTATGTATTCAGCACCAGTAATACCTCAATTAAATAGACATTTATCGTGCTCTGCTGTTTACAAATTAAAACAAAGGAGCATAAAAAACACCAGAAAAGGAAATGTAAGGAGGATTTTGTGCCATTGATGAAAATTTGAAAACTGTGTCAATAAGAAGAATCACCAGAACAGATTTAAAGTGGGCTTTCAGTTGAATAGTTTTGATGGACATCTGCAAAATGTTCAGTCAATATAGGGAAAAGGTGATAAGTAAATAGCTTAAACTTTTTTTTTAAAGGCCTTTTTTTTTGATTCTTGCTTCATTAGAAGACGCAAGCTTTAAAAAAAAAATATTGCCTCCTTCTCCCAAGTAAACCCTACGTGTATCATTACATATTCATACGAGTTTGCTTTCGGCTCTGCCTCAGAGTTGGAGCAGAGCTGAGTGAATGCCCCACTCCCCTACAAGCAGGTAATACATAAGGGAGGAGGGACACATTGGGAAAGAGAAGAGTCACTAGAGTTGGTGTCACCCGGTGCAGTAACTCATGGTGTCACCCCCCTGGATTTCCTCCAATACCATGTCAAACAGATTCCTTAGTAATGCCAGTCAGATGGCCCATTAAATATGCCACATACAGGAGCCCCACAAATTATGTCACACACAATAATAATATGCCAGTATTATTTTGCCGTTAATAAGCCAAAAAATTTGCCTAATATGCCAGTAATATTGTGCCATTAAGATGCCCCAGCCAATCTGCCTTTCGAGATGCCAGTAATATTGTGCCACTAAGATGCCCCAGCCAATTTGCCCATCAAGATGCCAGTAATATTGCACCATTCAGATGCCAGTATTATTGTGCCATTAAGATGCCAGTAATATTGTGCCATTAAGATGCCAGTAATATTGTGCCATTCAGATGCCAGTATTATTGTGCCATTCAGATGCCAGTAATATTATGCCATTTATATGCCAGTAATTTTGTGCCATTCAGATGCCCCAGCCACTTTGTCCATTAAGATGCCAGTAATATTGTGCCATTAAGATGCCAGTAATATTGTGCTATTCAGATGCCAGTAATATGGTGCCGTTCAGATGCCTGTATTATTGTGCCATTCAGATACCAGTAATATTGTGCCATTCAAATGCCAGTAATATTGTGCTATTCAGATGCCTGTATTATTGTGCCATTCAGAAACCAGTAATATTGTGTCATTCAGATGCCAGTAATACTGTGCCATTCAGATGACTGTATTATTGTGCCATTCAGATGCCAGTAATATTGTGCCATTCAGATGCCAGTAATATTGTGCCATTCAGATACCAGTATTATTGTGCCATTCAAATGCCAGCAATATTGTGCCATTCAGATGCCAGTAATATTGTGCCATTCAGATACCAGTAATATTGTGCCATTCAGATGCCAATAATATTGTGCCATTCTAATGCCAGTAATATTGTGTCATTCAAATGCCAGTAATATTGTGCCATTCAGATGCCTGTATAATTGTGCCATTCAAATGCCAGTAATATTGTGCCATTCAGATGACAGTAATATTGTGCCATTCAGATGCCTGTATTATTGTGTCATTCAGATACCAGTAATATTGTGCCATTCAAATGCCAGTAATATTGTGCCATTCAAATGCCAGGAATATTGTGCCATTCAGATGCCTGTAATATTGTGCCATTTAGATGTCAGTACCGTATTTGCTCGAATATAAGACAATGTTTTTTTCAGAGCAAATGCTGTGAAAAATACCCCTCGTCTTACATTCAAGGTCGTCTTATTATCTGACCTCAAATTGAGGTCAGATTATAAGACTGGGATCCAGGTCCCCCGCAGAGCTGCAGGGGACCTGGATCCCCCTCTCTAACAGCAGGGGAATGTCTTCCGGCTTTGTCATAAAAGTCCCGGCGGTCATGCCGGGCGGCAGCAGGGGAGGTCTCCGCTCATCGCGCAGACATCCTCCGCTGCCCCGCTAGCCACCAGGGAGAATCGGGCAGCCGGGGGATGTCTGCACGATACGTGCAGACATCCTCCATGCTTCCCGACACGGCAGTCTATTATGACGGACCAGCTGTCCGTCATAATAGACGGAGGTGTCGGGCAGCATGGAGGATGTCTGCACGTATCGTGCAGACATCCCCCGGCTTCCCCCACTAGCCACCAGGGAGCAAGAAACCAGGTGAGGGGGGGGGATACATAGACAGACAAGCGGAGGGAGGGGGAGACAGACAAGGGGAGGGAGGGAGGGAGGGAGGGGAAGAGAGAAAAGGGGAGGGGGGACAGAGAGAAAAGGGGAAGGGGATAGATAGAGACAAGGGGGGATAGAGAGAGACAAGGGGAGGGGGATAGAGATAGACAAGGGGAGGGGGGAAGAGACGAGGGAGGTGGAGAGAGAGAAGTTTGGGGGGGGAGAGAGACAGCTGGGGGAGGGGGAGAGAGGCCGCATTGGCACATAAAAGAAAATAAAAACAAGAAATGCATTTGTATAATATCAATTTTTTATTAAATATTAAAAAGCAATTTACATATATACAAGTTAAACTTTTTTTCCTATAGGGTAGTCTTATATTCAGGCTTTTAGTTTTTTTCCTAAAGGAATAAACAATGTTTGGGGAGTCATCTTATAATCAGAGTCTTCTTATAATCGAGCAAATACGGTAATATTGTGCCATTCTGATACCTGTATTATTGTGCCATTCAGATGCCAGTAATATTGTGTCGTTACCATGCTCGTTTTATCCCTCCCAAGTAGGGAGGGATAAAACGAGCATGGTAACGACATAATATTACATAATATTACTGGCATCTGAATGGCACAATAATACATTGTAACGTCACATCCGGTCGCAGGGATTTTTTATTTTTTTTACTTTTTTTATCCGGCGGCCGAACTCAGCAGATGCAGCTGCCAGAAAAAATAAATAAAAGTACAACGCAATGCGCTGCGGGGTATGCCACGCTGGGGGTGTCACCTGGTGCGGTCTGCACCCCCCATGGGACGCTACTGGTGAGAATGTCACTGTGTGTGTGTGTGACTGTCACTGTGTGTGTGTGAGACTGTCACTGTGTGTGTGTGAATTTCCCGGTGTGTGTGAGAGAGGGACTGTCACTGTGTGTGTGTCACTGTGTGTCAACTGTCCCTGTGTGTGTGTGAGACTGGCACAGTGTGTGGGTGACTGTCACTGTGTGTGTATTGTGGCCCCACCCCTTTGTGACTATGCCCACAGCTATGGCCGGTATTTATTTTAGGAAAAGGGGGAAACCCTAGTTCAATGCATTTCAGCATCAAGCTCTGTGCTTATAAACTGTAAAAAAAAAAAAAAAAAAAAAACAGCTCATGGTGGTATTTGCTATTTATTTAGCATAATTAAAAGCATATATATATAAAAATAATGCATATTTTAAAATGCATTTACAAAAATAGTTTTGACTGTTCTTTTAAAAGACAACTGTTGGCATGATATTAAGTTTTACTTAATTTAAACTGCATCAAGTGTAGGCATTTTAAATAGAATTTCTTTAATGAAAAAATCTATCAAGAGCATGATGTTTCGAATCCTGGGTCAGATAAAGCAAGATCTTTGTCCCCTGCTATTAATAATCCCCAGGGGAAAGGTTTGCCGAAAAGGCTCAGTGAGGGACTTTATTATTATACTTTGAATTATTTCATTAAAGCATTTCTAATTAAAATGTTAACACGATGGAATCTTTGAATTAAACATAACTTAATTAAACATAAATTCATTTTTTTCCCCAAATATTTTCCTTTAAGATACTGCCCCAGAGAAGCTGCAATAAACTGCCAAATCCTGAGCTTCTGGGACAAATCTGGAGAGTTCCATGCTCAGTATGCTACTAGAGGTGCCCACATCTGTTAACACACAGCCATACTTAACAAACACTTCAAATAGCCACCTAGGTGGAATTTTTCCTATGACACAAATCCCATAATTTAACTGCTATATGCAGTACCAGTGCACTTCAATGGCATCCCTCTGTTAATTACTGTATGTTAAATGTTACATATACATATCTTTAATATGACAAATACATAAAATACATAGGAATGGGTGGAATGGGTGGAATGTTACTGATTTTAACAGCTAATAAAATGCTCTTAGAGTTAGACATTTTCTTTTAGAGGCAGGCCAAGGTAATTCATACCAAAAGCTAAAATGTAGTATCTATGGAAACCTGGTCCCTGGGATTTTTTTATCCAGCCCTGAACAAACATACAATTAATGAGGTGGTCAAATTACCTTTTATTAAGTAGATGACAAATTATTTCCAAATTGATCTCATTATATAATTTCCTTTCATTCATTACATGAGGAAGTGCACTGTGATTGCGCCCATCCTTAAAATTAAGCAAATGAATTGAAACCACACAAGAGGTGTTATTTCCTCTAGAATGTAACATGTGGATTTAAATCTCTGGTGAGAGGATTAAGGTCAACGTGGCATATTACATAGGTGATATATGTTGGAGCTTGGAGACATGACTACACTCATAAATCATAGACGTAGATAACCAGGCCTGAGAATTCAGTGTGTGGAATTTACAAGGTTCCATAAATGTAAAGGTAAAAATCCAACCGCTTTCTACGTGTCAGTGGGAGATGGAATCAACTAGAAGGATTTGCACTTTGGTTTCTGAAACATGGCCTGTGGCTACACAGAGACTAGACCTCCTACTTAGCTAGAACAGAAAAGGACTACAGAACTGTGTGTGGGCCTTCAACCATGCAGACAGCAGATACAGGAATCAACTCAAGAAATACAACTGCTTCTCTGTTTAATCGTAACATTTTACAATGTTAGAGCAGGCTCTAAATGAATAGAAAGTATTCAAACACGGTATTGTATTACATCAATTTACACTGATGTTTGTTTTGCCAAATTAGAGCAATTACATTATTTCTAGACAGCGTTTAATATTTCAAATTATTATTAAAGGTACACTTCATACATCAAACTAACTCCGATGCAGTTTTTAACCTGTACATTATACAGTTTTTAATACAAATTCATACAGGGAGTCCTTAGAAATGTTTTTCAATGTTTCCTGTTTTAGCCCTCCGTTTGCTTTTGTTTACTTGCAAGTGTATCAGTGCAAATGATACTCTAGCACAGAGTATGTACAGTAACATTCAAGTAACTGCCTCCCTGTTTGTTGAGCAATATAAAGGAATATGTACAGTAGGCACGTGTCTCCATAGAAATCCTACTCATTGATTTCCAGGGAAATCCCACCTTTTGCTTGAACTGCTTATGCCATTGTTGGGAGGATTTATCCCCAGAAGAAAGCCCAAGATACATTTTGCAAAAACTAAAAAACGTAAACTGTAACAAATAAAGAGTGAAATTTAACCCCTTCCCACCTGATTGTGCTTTAGCAGTTAAGGACCAAAACAGCGTGTTCACAGAGTGATCGTGAGCCATCTACAAATAATCAGAGATCTGAGAAGACCTGAGGGTCCCTGCAGAAACAGCACGTGGAACATGGAAGTTTGGGCATGCCACATTTTAGTAAAATGTAGTCAGATCTCACTGTAGTGGTCTCATCTGACAGAGTGCATCTTGTCCTACAGGCTTATGGGCACTGTAAATTAGGACGGCAGAGAACCTCCTTCAAGTGCCAAGGGGTTTATATGCATTTGTGTATACTTTGCAGTGGTGTCAGAGAGTTGTGGTGCTTTAATAATACTAGGGAATTGGCTTTATTTGACAAGTGTAAATAAAATTAAAAACTTTCTTAAGTTTTAAAGAAATGCAAAAAATATATAATGATGACTCTTAGCATCAATGCCAAATGTTGTTAGTATGCTCAATGCTATAATTAAATATGTACATTTGTAATACACTAAACTCTGTAAGATTATCAGAATACTAGAAATAAACAAGTATTTTTTAAAATTCTCTAAATTTACAGATGTGCATTTGTATTAACTCTCTTATGACCAGACTGTTTTGAAAATGTTGTGACAATGGCTGTTTTAAAACTCCTGCAGTGTTTGTTTAGCTGTAATTTTCCTCTTTTGACTTAAATGTAGCCACACAAATTACATATTGTTTTTTTTAGCGTAATAAGGGCTTTGTTTGATACCATATTTTTGTTCATATCATATCAGTTACTATAAAAAACATCAAATCCTAACTTTTACATTAAAATTCTTTGACACGTTACCTAATATTTGTCGTAAGTTTATAAATGTCCAGTGTTTACAGGGTTTTTTGCAAGTTATAAGTCAATAACTATAATTGGCGCATTGATTTTACTAACAATTTTTTCTACAGTCAACCAAAACCTAACGCTAACCCAAACCCTAAGGGCAGTCTAGCAAAAATAAATCAGCCAGGGAAGAAATCACTGATCAACTATTGCCAACAACAGATTTCGGCCTCAGATAACCACAATTTTGACCCAATATGACTTACAATAATTCAAAACACATAAAATTATAATTATCACCTTATCTTAATGTGTTAAAGACCCACTGCAAACAAAAACATATTTTCTCCTTTTTTTACTTACCCATAGCACCAATACCTCTCAACCATACCTTCTTATTTGCTACATTTCCTTGTAATTAGACTGAATAGATTGTACTTTAACTCCAGTTACTAATGCTATAATTGGTCATTTCTGAGGGACACATATCTTTTACATACTGTCCTGCGGGATGTATTCCTATGTGTTCAACCAATTAGTCCTATGACAGGCTGTGTCAGAAATGCATTTCAGATGCCAAATTTGGCCACTTGGTTCATTTGAGTCGGCAACACAACCAGTGGTGTATCTTGGTTTTGTGCTGCCCTAGGCACACAAAATTTGAGCATCCCTCTACCCATGTTGCACATCCACAACATGCCCCATAACCCACATTGCACACCCAGGACATACCCCATCACCCCCAATACATGCCCCCATCACATGCTTCCATCACCCCCATTACATGCCCCCATCACATCCCCCATTACATGCCTTCATCACCCCATTACATGCCTCATCACCCCCATTATAGCCCCTATCACCCAATAGTCCCTTCATTCCATTACATGTCCCCATCACCTGCCCCCATCACCCCCATTATAGTCCCTATCACCCCATTACATAAGCCCCATCATGCCATTACATGGCTCCATCACAGCCATTACATGCCTCCATCCCCCATTACATGACCCCCATCACCACATTACATGCCTTATTCAGCCTTCTTTATTTCATTTTGTTCTCTCAGGGGGCAGACATGTTGTTTAGAGTCTTGGGTCAGTTCTCCACTCACCTTGGTTCAGATGAAGAAAGATCTGACCCATCTTACCAAAGATTGTAAACAAAATGTCTGCCTCCTGGTAGAGCTATTTGGAATATAGAGGGCTCAATAAGGTACTTTAATTGTATATTTTAAATAAAGCATGTATATACAAAAAGCCTTCACTTGATGCAATCGTTCAATTAAACATAACTTCATTTTTTGATACAGTTGTCCTTTAAGAAGCACTGTTTCTCTATGATCACTCCTAAATAATTCAAACTCACTGCTTTTGGCATACAACCATCTTTAATAAGGTGCAAAAGAGAATCTATCATTGAACCATTTTAAAAAAAAAAACGTATTCCCCTTCAGGTTCACTTAATTCAGCAAAATCACAATGCACATTAACCTTCATTTTTGAAGTTAAGAGGCTGGCGAACCTTAGATTTTAAACTCTCATTTTCTAATAAAAATAAACATTATCGATTAATTGTACATCATCAGTCAAAATGGACATCTATGGAGACAAGGTAAGAATCTCTAGTATTAACTTATAATTCATAAGGTAAAATAATGATTAATATAAAATAAGCCAAGTTTCCACAACCACTATTAACAAGAGGGGAGGGGAAGAAGTATGTGCAGGTTGCAGGGTTCCCCAGCACTTCTGTTTAACTACGGAGGTCAGTAGGATGGATGACGTTCCAATTACTCCAACAGATGTGCATTAGATTGTAGGGTCAAAGTAAACAATATATAGGCAATGGATTCATCCCAGTTGCACAAGAAAGAACACTTTAAGGGGTCTAATAAACAGAGAATTGCAATGAAATCACAAGGGAATTTAAACTTTAGGCCAATGTAGCCGAGTTGGAAAAATTCTCCAATGCAGCTGAATGGAAGAATTTTTCCGACTTGGCAGAATTAAAGGGACTTTGTAACGCTACTTTTACTGGAAATGTAGAGAGTAAAAAATGATGAACAATTATCCATACATTGGATAATTGCATCAAATAAGAGAAATGTATATTTTAAATGTGTCTGTGGTGTATCCCACTTATGACATTACCTTGTGGCTTCATTTGCAAATTACACATTTCCCATTGTAATAAATCTGACGCATATAAAAATATAAAAACAAGCAAACAGAGAGTCAGTATATATTTGTTGAGTTATAATGGCAAAACCAACTCATCAAACGTTATTATTACAAATATTATACTTTTTATGTTGCATTCCCTTTAATGTTTTTACACGTTTGTCAGTAGATGAGGGGATGCACAGAACTATGATTTGACCTGGACAAAAATGACACTGATTTAAATGGTCATTAAATTAAATCCACTAAGGTATTGATAATATGTTTTATTTTAAAAAAGAAGAAAGAAAGAAAGAAAGAAAGAAGGAAAGAAAGAAAGAAAGAAAGAAAGAAAGAAAGAAAGAAAGAAAGAAAGAAAGAAAGAAAGAAAGAAAGAAAGAAAGAAAGAAAGAAAAGGTACATTTCCTTAATCCCATTTCAGAGTCCAAAACCTAATACAGGTTCTTAGAAAAAAAAAAAATAATAATAATAAATGAAAATACATTGACACAGACCAAGCTTAGCAGAGTATGGTTCAAAGTTAATAGCTGGGAATGGTTTCCAAGTGGCACCTTGTGTGTCATTCAGTCGAGAAATACAGTATTGAACAAATTGCGAAAATGCAAAACACTGAAACCATAGAGGAGCTTTTTATAGCTATGAAATAAATTAAGTAGAAGTCTAGGAAAAGGGAAAAAAAGTATTCCCATAATATTCGTGACTAGAAGTTAACAAGCCTGCTGGGATCTTTTTAGCCCCTGCAGAGCTGAGACTTCAACATTATTAAATGTCTGTCGCATGTGAAGTATGGTGCAACATAACTCAATAAACAACGGAAAGCATATAATGCTGAATAGAGGGGTAGGATTTAGATTATGCTGCAGAATAATTCAGTTTCAGGTCAGGTGTTTGTTCATGAATGCGAGAACAGTGGACTTGGTATAATAAAGTGTTAAAACGGCAAATGCCAAAATGTCAAGCGCTCAACGGTTACTACCAGCTTGGTAAATTGTGAACCCATCACCCGCCAGGGGAGGCAGCTATATAGCAGTCTTTGGCAACTGTAGCAATTAGTCTCTTTGTGTTCTATAACTCCCATCATCCTCAGCATGGGTTGAAAATCACAGGATATATATCACAGGTGGAGATTTGTAGCTTTTCTGCCTTGGGATAAAACATACACTGAAATGTGTTTAGTAGGATGATCACATTGCAGTTTTATTTATGGACGATTTTTGAAAAATGTATACTCCAGGGCTGTAAAATACAGACCGGTTTATAGGCTACTCAATGCAGCCACGGAGTATGCACTTTTTACAGGTGTCCCTGAATAAAGTCATGAGGCAGTCACCCTGCTCTTTGGTTGTAGTTTTATTCCCCCATACTTTTTGGTAGTACTAGGCAAACCTATGGCACGGGTTCCACTTCTGGCACTCAAGAGCCTTTGAGGTGGCACTTAGCATCTGACTGCATTGCAACCATATTCATATATGGCATTATAAGTATATATATATATATATATGGAGACACAAGATGAAGCAACTAAAGGAAAGTAAACAAAAACAGGGAGAAGGGGAAACTAAAAGGAAGTTAGTTTGGAATAAAAATGGGAGACAGCTCATTGCACTTGTATAGGGAGAAATTGCACATTGAGATCTTTAACTTGATTTATTGCATAAAAATGGGCTTAAAAGCCTTTGCCATCACTAGCCCGTATTCACTGTATTATATGCAGAGTTGGAATTACCTACTAAGATACTGGGACACAGTGATATTAACAGCTGAGCACACAGATACAAAGAATATGGGGTGTTAAAAGGAAATATGTATACATAATGAGTAAAGTGTTAGTTCTGTGTTTATTATTGATATAACCATGTCCATCATTGTTTGGTACTACTTAATAATGGTTACAGAAAACCCCAAGTTGATGGAACATCCTATCAATTTTGGCTGTGTTTCGGCATGGCTCCTGCTTGTGTGACGTTTCATACAATGTACATTTGAGTCTTCTTAAAAACAACATTTATTTTTAAACATTTATTTATGGCTAAGGTAAGATAGAAAAACATAAATATAAAAAATGTGTAGTTTAAGCCACACATTGCCCAGTTTAGACTCCGGTATACATACCAGGTCACAAAGCATCATGTAACCCCATGCCAAATTAGACACACCACCACCATGTCCTGATTCCAAGCATGCAAATGTTAGCATACATAATATAGATATGTAAGTGTACTATAGTTTATCTCGTACATGGTCAGTAAGTGTATCAATAGGTAATTGCTCTATTAATGTCCCATGAGTGAGCACAATGCAATAGTAATGTTCATCTGTTCAAGGAATAACGCATTAACAAAATGTATTTCACATACATCCAAACATCTTAGCTTATGGCACTCTATGTCCAGAAGAGTGAATATCTCTATGTATTAGGGGAGCCCAAATATCAAGAGGAAACCTCAGAAGGGGAACAGGTACTTAAAGATGTTTAATCTTTACTATAAGGGCTTTTATCTATGAGAGGAGACTCAGTCATCCGCAAAAACAGGTTCTGACAAAGGCTGGTAAGTCAATAGACATCCCCGCAACCTAGACAAGATCATCAAGATCAGAGTATACTAAATACCAAAGGAAACAAAACAGAACTATGTCCGCGATTCCTTAATGATCTCCTGTTAAACGAGTATTAAAATAAATGGTTCCTATTGCAGAAGAATACATTATTCATTAATTTACAAATGCTGGTGCCTAACATACATTATATAGACAAAAGTATTGGGACACCTGACAATTACACCAACAGGAACTTGTATGACATTGCATTCTAAATACATAGGCATTAATATGTATTTGGACCCTTTCTTTGCCGCTATAACAGCTTCCACTTATCTGAGATGGCTTTTCACAAGATTTCCGAGTGTTTCTGTGGAAATTTTTGCCCATTCATCCAGCAGAGCATTTGTGAGATCAGACACTGATGTTGGACGAGAAGGCCTCACTGTTCCAGTTCATCCCAATAGTGTTTGATGGAGATGAGGTCAGGGCTTTGTGCGGGCCAGTCAAGTTCTTCCACACCAAACTCATCCAACCATGTCTTTATGGACCTTGCTTTGTGAACTGGGGCACAGTCATGCTGGAATAGAAAAGGGCCTTTCCCAAAATGCACAACGCATTATTTCAAACATTCAAGCCTTACCTCTTGTCAAATAATTTGGGCAAATGTAAGCGCTTCAAAAATGTTAAGAGTTTCCAAGGATTTGGAATCTTTTGATTAAATAGGTCACACTGATTTGTGGATTATACTGGTCACTGCTGTGGCAAATACACATCCATTTCAAATTATGGGGTCTATTCAGAGCACTCATCGGAATGACCCCAAATAATCCAGAAATTAGATGATCTTGACAGAATTCGAGGTTGACATTTAGATGGCCAAATTCATTCTCAATTCGGCTTGAACAAAATGGGGAACTATTATTTATTTCCTGTTTCTTATGTTTCTGAATTTCAACTAGCCCCAAAATTGGCTTGAATAGACCCCTATGTGCCATGTGTCTGTGATTTTTCCAGTTGATCATAAGACCTTTGTAATTAATCAACTTCATAATGATATTAATTGATTTATTGAAAGGACAAAAAACAATGTAATACAGTACCACTATCAAACAAAAGTATATCAAATAAGGATAAGAATGTCTAAAAAGTTAATATGTTAATTCTCAAGTGTAGTAAATCAATCCACAATAAGAGTTTTAAGTAAAGCTGCTCTTATATGTCAAGTCATTGCAAATGGAAATTGAGAGTTACAGGTTCTAATAATATGTACATTTGTATCTACAATCATTTATATCATAGTGCCTGGATCCTGCCTGCTACACACACTAAACAAAAAGAAACCATACGTGTTTCTCATTTTCTTTTACTAGAATTAGTAAAGATCAAATGTGATTTTATGTATTTTCCAAAAGCCCTACTGTGAAAATAGTTTATGTTTTAGTATAAAATGAAATTTCTGTGCTGTGTTAAAAAGTTGTTTCATTGATACATAACATGTCTAACGGTGAGCTAAATCATACACCAGTTGGCAGATAATTTAAATGCAGTTACAACATGTTTTTGCCACACATTTGCCTATAGTCGTAAACAACAGTGAGTCAACCACAAATCTGTTTTCAATTTAGACACTGAAAACAAATGTATATAAAAAAAATACAAACATAATCACCCCTTCGCGACCTTATGACGAGTTAACTCGTCATAAGAGCCGCAGCATTATCGACCTTATGACGAGTTAACTCGTCGTGCAGTCTAGCCTTCGGTGCGCTCCGTGCACACCACCAGCCAGTCTGCAACGGGTCCAGGACTAAGCCTCGCACCCGAGGCAAAGCTCCGTGACCCGATCGGTGCATTTTTGGGCATGTGATCGCGGTGATAACGTGATCACTGTGATAACATGCAAATTAGATGCAAAGTCAATGTGTTCACACAATGACTTTGCCTCTAATTCACTCTCTGTGCTTCACATTCTTATAGTGAAGCACAGAGAGTGACCTGTAAGTATAAATAAATAAAAAAAAACTATCCAAAAAAAAAAAAAATATATATATATATATATATATATTAATCCTTTCATTGCTGATCACAGTTTGTAACTGTGATCAGTTTCCTTCCACTTTATGGCCCTCATTTAGTTTTTTTTAGTTTTTTTACAATTTTTTTTATTTTGCAATTTATGAAGTTTTTTAATAAATAAATGTAATTGTAATATATTTATTTAATAAAATGTAACCCCTGCATGCTTTTTGCATGCTTTTTATGGATCTGACATCGCATTCTTCAGAGTTTTTTTTATGTCTTTTTTGTTTAGGGGGGTTTGGGAACCAATATTTTTCTTTTTTATTAGTTAGTTAGTTAGGTGGGATAAGTGGGTTAGTGTTGCACTAGTTGTGTAGCTTATTATTGGGAAAATAAAAAAAATTTCCTCTTTTATTTGTATTTTTTAATACTAAAATGTAAATAATTTTTATGTATAGGGTATCAAAAGAAAGCTCTAACTGTCCTTTAAAAAACAACATATAACTTGTATGTTTGCGTTAAATGAGAGAGAGGAAAATTATGTTTAAAAAAACGCATATTAAAAATTGCAAAACGCTCTGGTCTTTGGCCTAGGAAAATCCCTGGTCCTTAAAGGGTTAAAGGACAACCAAACTTTTTCACTTATGAGGATAAACATAGACAAACAACAGATTTATGAGAACATAATAAACGTCCTAAAAATAAATAATGTTGGGGCGCTCCTCAAATCCTACGGTGCAAACAAAAAGAAAAAGGAGATGCCCCTATACACAAAACAACAGGTAAAAAAGATGCATTTGCTTGTCTCAGATAGAGACACAGGTGAACATGTGGAAAAAAGAGAGAAGGAACATAGCGTGAATCAGTATAAAGCCAACATGTTGACACCTCTATTGTGCGAAGTGTGCATCAGTGGAATCGCCAATGGGAAAACGGGAACACAGATGGACACAGGTATGCTGATGGACACTGCACAAACTTTGGAGCGATATACTTAAAGACAGGGCCTGACAAATTTAATTTGATTTTAGGAGCCAGAATTTTTTTTTAGGAGCCATACAATCACACAAACATAAACGCAATTCATAAACACACACGCCTACTTCACATATATACAAACAAACCGACTTTACATATACACATATATCCAAACACCTCACACACACACCTACTTTACATATACACATATATACAAACACCTCACACACACCTACTTTACACATACACAAATATCCAAACACATCACACACACACCTACTTTACAATATATACACTAACACACACACACCTCACACAGTCTTTTCTTGGTTTCTTCTTGATGTGTCCCCCCTCCCTGCTGCTTTACCTCACTGTAGGGGAGGGGGACATTCGTGTTGCAGCTGATCTCCGTTGGTCGGCCTGCTGAGTGCCAGGATGTCACATGACGACACCCAGCACTCAGACACGCGTTGCGTGAGGGGGCGGAGCTTGCAGTCTGTGCCATCCGCACAGACTTTACCCCTCGCGCTCCGAAAAAATGTAAAAAAAAAAGAAATCGGATGGCAGCGGCAAGCTTACCATGAGGCTGACAAAACCCAGGCGCCAGGTCTAATCTCCTAGTCGCCATGGCGACCTGGCACCTGGGGTTTGTCGAGCCCTGCGGGGTTTGTCGAGCCCTGCTTAAAGAGCAGTACCAGGCAGAGAAACCACAAAATAATCAACCAACATCACAATATAAAAAACAGACTAGCTATTGCACTTCACCCTCTTCAACCTGTTTTGTCGCATCAGTGTGACTTCCTCAGGAAGTTAATTGCAAGTGCATACAATAAAACCATATAAAACCCTCCTTATATACCCAACCGGGGTGGTTTTATATTTCTCCCCACTGTCCAATTCCTAGCAATTCCAGCTGAAATCAATTAGTAATAGTCCACAACAAGGCTCAAGTGTGTCGTCTTTGTTCAATTCCAAACTGTACATTTTATTAATAATACTTATCCACGCTATTGGGTGTAAGGTTGGATTCCTACTGGCTGTGATGCCATTCTGCCCCCTCCCAATTTCCCTTTAAATACATGTGAGTGTTTGCATCTCAGCTATACGTATAAGTCACAAACGCGTCAGGTGAGCTGATTGCACCAGAGTTGTTTGCCACTATAGAAACTATTGTGCTGCTGCATTTGGATTTTAACAAGATGAAATTAAGATTGAACTTTTATTGAAGCATATCGAGTGGGATTTATCTTTCTATGTCATGGTGAGCAACCCTTTTGTGTTCTCTATTTTATGCTGTAGTTGCCGGGCAGGGTGAGTTACGGAGCGCATCTCCAAGGCTGCTTAAGTGCACCCAATTAAAGAAACGAGCATACAACAACTTGGCACATTAAGATCCGTAAAGAAAATATCATCCCATGTCTCCTATTAAAGGTGATTGAATACAATGTAGAGAATATAGTGCTAGACAGCTGCAAACAGAAAGGCATAGTTAAGATTGAAGACCTGATCCATGACTCTAGGATCAAAACCTTTATTAAACTCCAAGAGGAATTTGGCCTACCACCCAATGAATGCTCCAGGTATTTAAGGGTCAAAAGCTATTTAATGCAAAGATTACACCTAGATGAATCACACATACTTGTAGATATATTAACTAACCTTATGAGAGAGCACCATAAACATTAAATCGACAGAGCATTGAAATTAGTAAGGTATAAGGCAACCAGTAGCACCCCTCCTGCCTTAACAAAATGGGAAAAAGACCTAAAAATTAAGTTTGAAGATAAAGACTGGAATACTTCATTGAATTTGACCTATGCAAATGTGCACTGTCTAAATCTGAATGAAAAACAATTTAAGGTTATGAATAGATGGAGATAACCCCTAAGACAAGGGGAGAGGGTCCGGGCTCCACCGCCCTAGTACAGTGCCTCTCCAGCACGGCAAGGGTGTTTCAGCTGTGCGTGAGATCCAGGTGCCGGCTTCCCACGCTAACCCAGCGTTTTAAAGACCAACAAATTGAAATAGAGAAAAAAGGAAGAATCCGCATTCAGGGTCTTTGGTGATAAATCCGTGATGATTTTAATGGCAAAAAATGGTGATGGATACAATAGCAGTAAACGGAGGGAAAAAACTTGACGCGTTTCGAGTGAACACACGCTTAATCATAAGTCTAAGTTATGAATAGATGGTATTTGGCTCCTGTTCTGTTGGCCAGGATGTACCCAGGAGTCTCTATGACCTGCTGGAGATGCGAGAGCAAAAGAGGAGATATGTTTCATATGTGGTGGGACTGAACCCATTGTGGAAATATATTGGAATAAACTCTCAGTCATCTTATAAGAAAATTTGGTTTATTTGGAATATAACCTCAGAACGGGCCCTGCTACATCTCATTTTGCATAGACAGGATCTCCCGTTGTTGATTCATATATTGACCGCTTCAAAACTAAGCATAACAAAGAAGTGGAAATCTGTAGACACAATAACTTGGGAACCGATAAAAGCACAGATAATCCATCAATGTCAGATGGAGAGAGGCATAGATATGTACACGCGGGGGCAAAGTAACATATATGCATACTGGGATTGGTGGGAAAAACGACTGAAAAACAGTGAATTTGATCCCTTGGGGTGAAACAATGTAAAGACAGGGATGGCGCCCTCCTAGTTTCCGGGTCCTTCGGTCCAGGTCCGAGTCCAGTAAACTCAACTCACAAAATTGACTATAACCAAGTCCATTGTGTTGTGTCCAAGCAGATGAATCCATGCAAAGTGAATTATGTTGGTGATCTTGCCTCATTCTTCGTCTCCCAAAGATGAATTGAAAGGAGAGGGAGACAGAGAGAAAGAGAAAAAGTGTTTTGTAATATGGGTTGAATCAATATTTATGTATGTCTTTTTTTCTAATTTTGATAAATAAAGATTAAAAAAAAAAAAAGATCCGTAAAGTTTGCTTCTCTTTGTAATAGCAGAGTTGTCAAACTTCTACAATGTGCCTGTTTTTCCAACTCCGCTATTAATACTTGATTTTTATAGTTTGCTTGTCAAGTCACCACAGTTCACATATAAGTAAATATTCCCCATTATACTGTCCAAAGGAAGGGGATACTGAGCACAATGATCCCAGAGAGAAAAAGCTCATTATAAAGATAGCCGTCAACCAATGCCAACGTTAAGAGTCGATTAGTAGTATACATACAAAAAAAATTAAATAAATAACAGAGATAAAAAAGAATTTAGTAAATAGTGTTTACCAAAAACAATAAATATCCATAAGTGTGCATTAATAATTGACCACAATTTCCATGAAATAATAGTAAAAAGAATTACTTGTAAAGAGAATCGCAGCTTAAAAAAATCCAAATTTGGAAAAATACAGTACAATACAGGCCTCTGCAAAGAGAGAGAAATCTGTCCATGACACACACTGCCTAACAGAATATTCCACCTTTTTTTCACTTTCTCAACTTTGTTTGGCATCTTCTGTATATGCTGTGGATCAGTGCTGTATTTTCAATTATTTATCTTAATAAATACATGACATTTTATACTAGATCCACTGTCATCTTTACTTGTGGTTCTATAACAGAAACCACATAAACTATAAAGTGAAACAAATCTCTTTCCTTAATAAAAATAGGTTTAAAATAAGCAATGCTACATCAGCAAATGTACCGCCTACTACTGTGCCTGCCCCTCACGAATCTGATCACACTTAAAGGGACTATCTAGTGCCCAAAATGCATCTTCCAAATAGTAATGCATATTAATGTGATTTCAAAAATATTTTACATTTTGCATTGCTTAAAATATAAAATACTTACAGCTAGATGAAATTGTGAAATTACAGTTTGCAAGAAGTCAGGCCTGACCACAGATGAATAAAAGTAATTTCATTTTTTTTTTTTTTTGCTGCAGGAACCAATGAGAATAATTTCAAAAGAATGTCATTTCATGTATCTCTAGTGAGGTAATCAGACAATGTGTTGCACTGTTAAGAGATCCTACTGTGTACAAGAGCAAGGTCACTTAGAGTCCACATAATGTATTCAATTGGACGAGCACAGGAAGTAATCACTGGGGAGGACTTGAGTGAAATATTAAATATGTGATTTATGCAGAATGCGTGCATGAAATCACTCTGGGAAAAAAAAGTCTGTGCCCTATACAAGCAGTAATATTCATCTTTCATCAAAGTGAGTATGGGGACTAGACTGTCCCTTCAGAGCCCTTGACCAAGGTATGCCAGATGATTCATCCACCCACACAAATAACACAGACTCTGGAGTAGCTAGAAAGGTTGCAGTATTTATTATTATAAAATTGCTGCAACATTAAATAACAGCTAAAAATAGCTGTAAAAAATAACAGGTAATAATATACTAATACATATGTTTAGCAATTGTATACTGGGTATAATAACATATTATAAACAATACATATTATTCATAAGCAATAAGCAGTAGTGTGTAACTTATCCCAGCCCACCTAGTGACACATAACAGGATCTATAAATTAATGCCTGAAGTGCAATGGATATGGAAAAAAATTACTACTCAAAAATTTGACATAGGCTGGTGGTGGAATTAGTGCATGGAAGTGTTAAAATACCACCATTTGAAATACCCTGGGGTGTCTAGTTTTCAAAAACATATGGTTTTGTGGGGTAAAATACACTGTCTGACTTCAAAGATGTCCCAGATGGGACATGGGCGTAGGTTTTCTGCATGTCAAAATTCCAAGTTGAATGTGAATGTGAAAAAAATTACTACCCAAAACTTTGACATAGGCTGGTGGTGGAATTAGTGCATGGAAAGTGTTAAAACACTTTTAACCATTTAAAATACCCTAGGGCAGGGGTCCTCAATGCGGCCCGCCGAGGACATTTATACGGCCCGCCCGGAAAGATGGCCCCGTCCGGATTTAAAAAAAAAAAAAAAAAACTTCCTGTCATTGCCACCGGATTTGACAGCATGTCATATCCGGTGGCATTTTCCCTCCTCTGTGCAGGAGGGAAGAAGACTGCACGGAGGAGCTGGACGGAGACAGGGAGCACCAAGGAGATGGTGAGTACTTACCTCCTTGTTGCTCTCTGTCTCCGGTCTTCTCCTCCGTGCATCTTCCTCTGTCTGTGGCTGTGAGGGAAGCGTTGTGCACTACCCTCCAGCCAATGCGCATTCAATAAAGTTTGTTTAAAAAAAAAGTTTAAACAAACTTTATTGAATGCGATTTGGCTGTTAGATGGGAGCGCACAACGCTTCCCTCAAAGCCACAGACGGGCAGATCAGAGCACCGGGAGACGGAGACAGAGCAGCAGCAAGGAGGTAAGTAAGGGGGAAGGGGGGAGGATCCTGGCATATTGGGTGGCTAAGTCCTGGCATATTGTGGGGGAAAATCCTGGCATATTGAGGGGCATAATCCTGGGATATTGGGTGGTATAATCCTGGGATACTGAGAGGCATAATCCTGGGATATTGAGGGGCATAATCCTGGGATATTGAGGGGCATAATCCTGGGATATTGAGAGGCATAATCCTGGTATATTGTGGGGAATAATCCTGGCATATTGAGGGGCATAATAATCCTGGCATATTGAGGGACATAATCCTGGGATATTGAGGGGCATAATCCTGGGATATTGAGGGGCGTAATCCTGGCACATTGAGAGGCATAATCCTGGCATATTGAGGGGCCTTGTTACGACTAGCAGTGACAAATATGGAACCGGACATTAACCATCTCATTAGCCAAAAGCAGGCCCATAGTTCCCATTGAAATACTGGTAAGTTTGTTGATTTAACTTTACTTCATTTTAAATATTGTATTTGTTCCCGTTTTGTTTCTTCACTTCAAAATAAGATATATGCAGTGTGCATAGGAATTTGTTCATAGTTTTTGTTTTTACTATAGTCCGGCCCTCCAACGGTCTGAGGGACAGTGAACTGGCCCTTTGTTTAAAAAGTTTGAGGACCCCTGCTTTAGGGTGTGTAGTTTTCAAAAATATTTTATTTTTTTGTGGGGGGTTTGCTGAAAACTTTGGCAAAGGTTGGTGGTAAAATGGTTACATGAAAAGTGTCAAAATACCCCAAGTTAAATGCCCTGAGTTGTCTAGTTTTTAAAAAAAATATGTACATATGGGGGTCATTCATGGGTTTGTATCACTCATGTATCAGTGTTACAATGTCAATGTTGAAGAAAAAAAAAGGATTCTGAAATAGCTTTGCACTACTTATAGTTCTTGCCCTTTAACTTGAATAAAAAAGCACAAAAACATAAAACATGGGCTATTTCTGAACTCAGGACAAAGGTTAGAAACTATTTAGCAGTGTTTGTGTCGTCTTTTGTAGATGAGTATACAAAGACAGAAAGAAAATGTTTTTTTCAATTTGTTTGTCATATTTTATTTTTTTTATATAAAATGATTTACTATTATCAAAATAATGGTATCAAAAGAAAGCCCTTCTTCTTCCGATAAAAACAATATATAGTTTGTGTGGGTACACTAAATGAGAAAGAAATAAATTACCGCAAAACACAAACACCACAGAAATGTTAAAACAGCCATGTCACCAAGCGGCACACAAGCCAAAAAAGGCATGTCATTAAGGGGTTAAATCACACATATTATGGTATCTAAATAAAGCCCATTATTTCCTAAAACGAAAAAATGCATATAATGTACATAGCTGAACAAAATAAGAAAGCGATGAACAAACATATTGCAAAAATGTCAACTTCTTGTTGTTTTATATATTTGTTCCTTATGGGGTTAACAAGTACATCTCTAGTACACAGCAGGAAAGGGATAATCCACACATAGTCTACACCTGCACTGTCAATGTGAAATAATTAGTCAATGAATTAATGTTCAATCATTGCAGACTACTGGGTTTCTCCCCTAAGGTCAGCAGCATTTAACATATATCCTTATAATGTACTTAAAAAGCAATGCAGGGCAGATGCCTACAGATGTTCCAGTATTTTCATGTAATCAGGGTTTATGTGATGTCAGCAGTACTTCAATTCTGCTGCTTTTTTTTGTTCAGACTTTTTAATTTAATTGCATAAGACATCTGTGATTTTAAAAATGTGTTTTGATGCCAATGTTAGGTCTATGGAGGCAAAAGCAAGGAAAGTAGTTTTTCAAATAAAATGTGGCAGCCCTATTATAGACAGACAAACCAGTGATAGACAGATAGATGGATGGATGGATAGATAGAGAAATGCACTATAATAATAAGGCCCCGAATTATTTACATAATTATTGCCATTGTCAGAGGCACATAAACACTATTATTTAGCATACACCTAAGACTTTCCATACATTTGAGTGTTTCCAGTTTTTTTTCATAACTGTGGAATCAATTTATCGATACCTGATGTTGTTCAAAAAATTTTTACAAAGATTGGCCATGACCACTCATGTATTACTGTGTGTACGGCTTAATTCTGCATGCCTTCCAACTGTTCCTCTTTGAGCTGGGCAGTCAAAATCTTGGTTAGGCAATCCCACTGTCCTGCCAAGCTCTACCTCTGTCCCGCTTTCTACTCGGTGGGACAGGGGAATTTAAGCCTGCAGTATAAATGCAAGTCTACAGTGTCTTGGATACCGAAGACTGGTTACTGTGCATGCAAAATAGCACAGCTAGTGTGCGTGACATGAGCTACCACACATGACACTCGACCTCCCAAGCTCCACCCCCGGCATTGTAATTTCCCTGGGCAAGAGTTGAGGGTACTGACACCCTCAACTTGCTATTTTTTTTTTTCTATTTTTTTTGCCACGTCCAATTTCTGGATTATATCTTGGGGGTATACTCTTTATCCATCATGCCTACAGACACCCCATCAGGAGGCATGTGTCATGGAGTATGTCCAATCTTCTCACAGCTGGAATCAATCGCAGATTATGTTTTCTAAAAAGAAAAGGGTCGGTGCCATTTAACTACTTCACCAGGGTGTTCTATGCTGTCCTAAATGACAGGGCTCAAACCATGGTAGGACGTCATAAAACGTACTTAGTTTACCAGCTCATCACAGCCCTCTGGTCTCAGTCTGGCAGGGAAAATGTACCCAATGCTCAATGTGAACCTAACGTGAGAAGCAAAACAACCTAATGTGTTTCGCATCCACTCCAATGGTTAATCATATGTGGTTTAATCATAAAATTAAGATTAATTGTGGACACGAAACGTTAAGTTCTTTCACCTTTCTTGGTATGCACAATGTACAAGTTTAGGCTAGAAGCTGATAATGGAGTACACAGCCTTTTTTCCTCTATGCTTGAATAGCACTGGTCTAGCCAAAACCAACCCATTACAGTTTTGAGGCCCTGTTTCACTAACTTCAATATCTATATATTAACAGATATATTGTAATGCACTCCTGATAATGCTGACACGTTATAAATAAAATATATTATTAAAGCAAGATTTGTATTTAGTTACGCATCTTAGGTTTCCTTATGTGGTAGGTAGCTTTGTAATGTACAAAAGTTTAAAAAACATATATAAAAGCAAAGATATGCAGCCCTGCTTACAAGTATACTAAAAGGAAATAATCAAGGTAGTAAATGGTCCATTCTGCATTCGGAGATCTGAAGCTCAAAATGTGAATGTGAAAAGCATAAAGAATATTTCAAAGTTTTCTTAATTCTTTTGAATGCTGTAAGAGGAATGACAAACGAATACCAAAGTGTTCCTGGCATTCAGCCATCGCATAAACGCTCCTTAGCAATGCCTTGATCACAATGTCGCCCTACTCTCGCCTGGCATGGGAACAAAAGGTGGAATACAAATGGAAGGCTTTTCGGTTTGCAGCTAACAGCATTTCCTCATCATTTAGCCATAGTTCTGGGACCATTTCGATTTTCTAGATTTAAATGACCATTACAGACAACATTTCTCCTAAAGGAAAAAGATTGAAAGCTTCAACCAAAGTTGGTCATATGTGCCTGGGAACATAGAACCTTAAAAACGCATTTTAAAACCCTAAAATTATTTTTTTAATAAAGCAAAAGGCAAAACTGTGCACTATCCAAGTAGTAGTATTCAACATGGAACAAAGTGGGTTTGGGGACTAGACAGTCCATCTATTGTGTTCTATATAACAGGATAAGAGGTATGACATACCATGAACTAAAAAGTACTGTATAATTACAAAATGTATGATTGGGCATGCAAAGATTAAACCGATGATAGTTTCTTGAAATGAAAAAATTCTGCAGGTAAGAAAACAAAATCAAAAAACAAATGTCCTTATAATTTTGTTCCAAACCTTCTTTGCTTACTTTCCTATGTACAACCATATCTCCTGTACTGGGTAATTACTAATTAATACATGTGATATTGCTCTTTCAATTAAGCAGTAGGGGCATCACAGACTCATTGTGCAAGTTTTAATTATGGTTTATTATTTTTTTATCTTTTTATTATGTATAATTAAACTTTGAAATTCTTTGTAACTTGTTGTCTGTACAGTGGTACACTTTGTGCACTGTATTATGCATGCATATATGCTTCTCACCAGAGACCGGGTTTACAGACAATGTACTCACTGGATACCTTTGCAGACATAAAGCCATATGTTATGTCTTAATTAACAATATAAAAAATTATATTTAGTGATAGCTATGGCATTGGAAAGAAAAGCACTTGATTCAACATTCACTCTTCACTTTCTTTTATCTTTAGTAAATTAAACCTAATCTCTACTATAATCTTTGTACATCCACCAACATTCTATCCTGGGAAGTTGTCCATAATATTTAGTAATATTAAAAATTCTTACACAATCTATCCAAGTAGCAATTCGAATTGTGAAAGGATTTTAGTAATACCTTGGAATGTGAATCTTGCCTTTGATAACTATACACAGGGTATATGATTCATAGATGTACATGGTCAGGTTTGTAATACAATAAGGAGTAAGTTTGCTATATTCAGCAACGAAAGCTTTACAAATCATATTTTTACACATCTGTTAATACTAGCCATATGAAGGTTTGCTTTGGTGACATAATTCTTCAGCGTGACGAGTGACATTGTCACAATTCTAAAGTCATGTAATACATGACAGTGGTATGCCAGATAATACATCCCCCCACACCAATAAATTACACAAACACAGGCGTGGCTAGAAAGCTTGCAGGATTTATTTATCAGAAAAAATGCTGCAATATAAAACGAACAGCTTAAGAACGCTGTAAACATAAACAGGTAATAATATACTGACAAAATCTTTAATAACAACCGGGTATCAATAAACCGTAACCATAGTACCGTATTTGCTTGAATAAGAGACGACCCTGATTATAAGATGACCCCCCCAAAACTAAAAGCCTGAATATAAGACTACCCTATGGGGAAAAAGTTTAACTTGTATATATATATATATATATGTAAATTGCTTTTTCATATTTAATAAAAATGATGATATAAAAAATGCATTTCTTGTTTTTATTTCCATTTATGCTGCCTCTCTCCCCCCAAACGGTGTCTCTCTCTCCCCCTGCCTCCCCCCAGTGTTGTCTCTCTCTCTCTCTCTCACCCCAGTGTTGTCTCTCTCTCTCCCCCCAGTGTTGTCTCTCTCACCGCCCCCTCCCTTAGCATTGTCTCTGTCCCCCCTCCCCCCAGCGTTGTTTCTGTCTGTCCCCTGTGTTGTCTCCCCTCTCCCTGGTGGCTAGTGGGGGCAGCCGGAGGATGTCTGCACGTATCGTGCAGACATCCAATGGCTGCCCAAATCTCCCTGGTGGGTAGTGGGGGCAGCCGAGGATGTTTTCACGATACATGCAGACATTCTCCATGCTGCCAGACACTTCCATCTATTATGACAGATCTAGTGTAGTTGTAATCCATGTCCTTGTGACTACTGGCGTCGGTATTATACACATTAGCGATACTTCGCTCTCCCAGGGACGAGCCCATGGGGAGCCTGTGCAGAAAACTCCCACAGCTATCCGCTATACCCCAAGACGGCCAACCCCTGCACTGGCACCAAACCTCGGGGACCCCTACACACAAGACAGAAAAACACTCAGAAAAGGGGAGGGAATTGCCATAATTTTTTCAAACAGGAAGTTTGATTGTTATGCATAACAATATATAGCTCAAGCCCAGCCCCTTATTGAGATACCAACCACCCCTTGCTGTGCCCTTACTGGTCACAGGATATGATTGACAAGGCGTGTTTTGATGACTGACAACCTCTGTCATGATGGCCTTTTATATATTCTTTATTCTAGGCCAATACTGGAGGTGCACACACCAAAAAAACAGAACAACTAACCACGATATTATATGCCAAGTGATTTATTGTGAGTAATTAAACATAATATACAAAAAAGATGGCAATGTGGTACAGGCTGAGTATCCCTTATCCAAAGGGCTTGGGACAGTAAGCATTTTGGATAACGATCATTTTCACCAATAAGATATATTAAAGCCTCTCAGCACTCATGAAATATGGTAATATCAACTTAAATACTGTATAGAGTAAATAAACCACTTTTACAGTGCTGTAGCTGTGATGTGAGGCATTGTTGAAAACCTGCCGTTGGCATGTCAGACCTGCACACATGCCACTGTATCATCCTTTGTGGATATGAGGACGTCTAAGCATGCATCTCAGCTTAAAGGGGTTGGACGTTGAATAAATTGTTGTGTAAGCTTGCAGAGTAATAACTGGGGGGGCTTGAGTCAAATATTAAAAATGTGATTTATGCAGAATGCTGACATCAAATTACACTGGAAAAAAGCCAATGCACTATGCAAGCAGTAATCTTCATCTTGCACCGCAGTGTGTGTCCCTTCAATGCAATTTATGTTTTAGATTACTAACTAGGATATTGCATCGAATATATAGCCAGTGCCATTTCAGGTAATGATCAGTTGCTCATTAGTAAGCTAACCTGCTCCATTTATTTAGATTTACAATTTGGAGTCTATTTACTATACAGTGAATTGTGGGAAACCAACAACTAAGACCTATTTCTTTAGTTCCTTGATAATTGTTAATTCACTTACAGGCCCAAGCTAAGTCAAGTCTAGCAGCTGAGGCAGAATGTCTTCCTCAAGGTAAGCAACTGCATTTTCAATGTATTTTTCATTCAACTGGGGTGGTCAAAACTTGCTAAGTCGGAACCACATTTATTGTCTAGAGTTCTCAAACCCAGCTCAAGTGATGGTTAACCCCTTCCCGACGCAAGGACGTACCCTCCTTATTTTAAAAACCGCTAGGACGGCATAGAACGTCTTAGCGTTTAACATCTCAACGCGGCTCCCCGCGATGAGCTGTGCTCTGATCCCGCTGCAGGGACTTGCAACGGGAGACTACCTGTCAGATGAGGTCCCTTTGAGTGGCCTCAGTCTGACAAGGAAAATGTAGCCGGAAAATTTAGCACCGGCTACATTTCAATAAATTTGCACTGTGCCTGAACTTCGAGGTTCTGGCATACCTTTGTGAGGTCACATGTGACGTCCGGAGGTCTCGTGATCTTTTGGCAGGGACCCACAGGGTCTAGTAAGACCCTGCTCGGGTCTCTGCCATTGTGTTCCTGGCTACAGGAACAAAACGTGGCATTTTTGTGCTTGCTTCGTCGGGGACGCAAGCACCATGATTCACAAAGGGGTTAAAAGGGGCAGTTCCACTTACAGTTTGTTCTTCAATGCTTCCTATCTCCTAAACACTACAAATAAAGTGTAAAAGACTGCTGTTGCTACAGAAACTGTTCTGCCTTTCTCTCCAAGCTCTCTCTATTGGATGTCACTGAATTTAGAGAGCCCAGTGAAATAATTTTCAATGTAAAACTACAGGAGAACTGTAAATTGCTTTAGAGTAAAAATAAGTGCTCAAGTAATAATGAAGATTAAACATATATTTGAAATACACAGCTCCAAATATAACACTTTAACACTAACCAATCACAGGAGGAGCACAGGAAGATTCAAGTTATGCTGAAAATGCTGTCTACAGGAAAGAGAGCTGTCTGCAGGTTATGAGAGCTCCCACAATAGCAAGCATGCGGGCATAAACCATTTATTGCTCACTTGGCAGTATATTAGTTTGGTTTAACTACAAATGTTTTGTATGGAAGGGGTTAATGTGAGCTTTATCCTCTTTGTGACGCTAGGACGTTCTATGCCGTCCTGATGGTAGCGTACCTAAAAGATAGTAGGATGGCATAGAACGTCCTGCGTTTACAGCTCATCGTGGCTCCCCGCGATGAGCTGTGCTCGGATCCCACTACAGGGACTTGCAGCGGGAGCCTACCTGTCAGATGAGGCCACTTTGAGTGGCCTCAGTCTGACAGGGAAAATGTAGCCGGTGCTCAAAGCGAGCACCGGCTACATTTAGCTTAATCGCGCTGTGCCTGAACTTCTGGGTTTGGGCACACCTCAGTGTCGTCACACGTGATGTCCGGAAGTATCGCAATCTTTTGGCAGGGACCCACACATGTATGCAAATGTTATCTTGCAGTCAATTAAAAAATAATCCCTATAGGATATGTGTGTGTGTATATATATATATATTTTTTTTTTTAAATAATATATATATATATAAATCACAGGTATCATACATAAAATATTCCTGTTGGATATATATATATATATATATATATATATATATATATATATATATATATATATATATATATATATATATATATATATATATATATATATTTATAGAAATATAAAAAAAAATTATACTAAACTTTATTTGTTTTAGCTTTTATTAACTTGTAAAGTGCATTCCTTATAGATACAGCCTGTGTTTCCTTGTGATTACAGTCTTGACCTTCTCTCATGCCTCCTGCAAGGCTGCAAAGAAAGTTCTATTTCCCATAATTCTTGGTTCACAAGACAGCTTGAAGCTGACAGAGGAAGAATGCAGCTCATCTCTGCAGAACAATTAACAGCTGTCTGCAACTACAGGAGAAGGAAAGGGCTTCCGTCCCCATTCACAAAATGTAGGCACTTTGCTAATTGGGTGGAAAGTAGAAAACAAAAGAATAACCAACAGAAAATATGGAAATTAACGTGCAATTTTAAGATTTACATTTTTGTTTCAACATTCCACTAATTTCCTATTTGTTTAGACTTCATATACACCCGTTTATCGATTGTCATATTATAAAATAAAAAACAGCTCATTTAAAAGCCTCATTTAAAGGGACAGTCTAGTCCCCAAACTCACTTTGGTGCAAGTTGAAGACTACAGCTTTTATAGTGTGAAGGATTTTTTCCAGTGTGATTTGACATTGAGGATATAAAGTTGTGTTTAATTTATGATCTGTTACATTGCCATGATTTAATGTAAGAAAAAAATATCTGTTATACGGTTTGGTTTAGATTTATTTTACAGTTGTGAAAATAGTCACTTATTTCTAAATATTTCCGAGTATCAAATCAGAGTACAAACAATAGTTTACATTGACTTTAAAGGGAAAAATCATCTCAAAACAACAAAGTTTGCAATCTTAAAATGAAAAATGTCATATTATATGGCACTGTGAGCATTTGAGTCTCCGGAGGAATAGACGAGAGTAAACTGTTGGATTTAATCCTGAAAATTCTGAAAAGGAGACACTATTTTTTTACTTTTTGTAAGGAAACATAATAACTTAAAGGTGAGTTGCAGATGCGTTGAGCATTTCGTCCCACAGACTTAACTATATATTGTGCAAGGACAAACTTGGTGCACGGCATCTGTGACATCCAACATACCACTAGAACGTTGGAGATGCTCACTTTCTCTCCCGCTATTGGTTGGCGCACACCAATGGTATAGAGAGGCGGTCACTGGATCGTCTCTCTGCAAACATTTGAAGTTTAGTACTTATTTAACAAGATACATTGTGATATTTTCTTTCTTTCAAGTACATTCTATGCAGGAGTTTGATCCAGCACAAATAAATATTCATTCCACCTGCGTAATGCACAGGGATAGTCAAACCACTCCTATGGTCATCATTAGTACATCCCATTGATTGCTAAGCAGAGAAAATTGTACCGTTAATCTTAAGTCTCCTTTTATGAACAAGAAGTCACAGCAGGACAAGAGTAAGAGAGTTTAAAGTAAAGGGATATTATTATTTTTATATATTTTATTATTATTAACCTTTATTAGAATGTTGCAAAGCACTAACAAGTCTCAGACACACACAATTGAGAGGTCACCGCAAGGATGGTGATGATAGACTGATTCCTTCCCATGTAACAGAGCTGTAGGTCTTTTAAACGTTCTTGTTATTAAGCCTGAATGGGCAGTCATATCACACGCAGGACTAATTAGATTATATGAAGCAATATCGCCACACCCCAGCACAACATGCTGCAACCTCTGACTGCATAGATAGAAGCAGGTGTCTGCCTGAAAAAAGCAAAGGCCTATAGCTCCCTCAGCACCACTGATCACTAGATAAGAGTCCACAGACACCAGTGGGGAAATGAGTCGTTTAACTAAATGATTTAATTTTACTACAAAATAACTTCTATGAAATGACAGCAAAAGGGAGTGGGTGCAGATTTCTATTCTTGCCTCGTTGGCTCATTCCATAGAGATGTGTCATTGTATGCTAAATGTAGGATCAGAGTATGTATCCTCAGTGTCTGAACATCAGCCAGTAAGCACATTGTTAGTTAGCAAAAATGTTAAAGAAGGAATTAGCAGAAAGTTGGAAGAGATTGGAACACGGATGACGTAGTCACGCACACCCGTCACGACGCGGAAGTGGATAGGATGTAGGAGCCGCGAGGAAGCAAGGGAGAGCAGGACTCCAAACTGGACGCCAAACTAAAAACCTCGACACGACGATTCCTCCCCCCTTCCTCCGTGACCTCACAGATACCTGCCGAACAACGCAGCTTGGAGACAAACAGGTCCAATACCGGCTCTCACTAGAAGACATTGCGCAAGTCCTCAGTAATACAGCCCTTTGGCTGTCTATCGTTGCAGAAAAACTGATTGCTTCTGTATTGTGGGCTGTACTCCAAAATTATCTCAGCCCAATTAGGGTAATACAACTCTGCATTTGATATATCAATACTATATCTAAACCTGTTAAAATCTACCCTATAAGGACCATTAAGTGAGCAATACACGGGGAACCACCAGGAGGGAGGAAAAAGATCAGAAAAAAGATCAAATAAAGGGCTGTATCCCCTGACAAACAAGACCTTGTTGGCAATATTGCTCATGACAGCAAAAAAATAGATAAAAATAAAGTGAAGAAAGAAATAGATGAATAAAATAAAAACAGCATTTACATATTGCTAGCCTGAGGGAAGGGTTAAAATCCCAATTCTTTGAACTCCCTACTTGGCATATATTTACATCTATCCCATAAGATAAGGCCGGGACCCAAGCAAGACCAAAAATAAGCGTTGACTACCAAAACACAACGATATATAGAGGCAAGGAAGTAGATAGACGAATTACGAAATAAAGGAAAAACTAAAGGAGAGGCTAAAGCGAGCGGGTTAAAGGAGGAAGGGGGAGGAAAGAAGACAAATAATAAAAAACCACATTATATCTGAATAGAAGGATTGGATTCCTCTCATTATCCCTCCAAGAGGAAATAGGAGGGGAGTGAAGGAAAAGTAGGAAGAGAGGAACCACCTTGATCAGTGATACCAAGTAGATAGGGAAAAAGAGAAGAAGATCATAATAGAAGCAAAGTAAATCAGCCATCAGAATCTACAGGCACTAACTAATAAATATCAGAATCAGGCAAATTTGAGAGACTTAAAAATAAAAATGTCACCAAAGGTCAAAGACAAAAAAGAAGATAAAGGCGCAAACAAACCTATTAACATCTTCTGCTCTCCTAAAGCAACTGGGTTACCAGCAAAGCAAAGACGTTCCATAGATCGTACCAATAGTGAACAAATTTCTACAGATCCAATATTAGAACCAGAAAAAGAAGTAGAAAAAATACCACAAGAATCAATGTCTCTCTTAATGGACAATCTATATGACAAAATCAAAAAGGATTTAATCCTAACAAAAGAAGAACTACGGAAAGAAGTAGTTGAATTAGGAGAGAAAATAAACTCCCAAGGAAATCAAATGATTAAAATCCAAGAAAGACAAGATCTTCTCCAACAAGAAAATAAAATCCTGGAAAGTAAACTGAAAAAGTTGGAACAAAAACAAATAGAAATGGAAGACAGATCACGAATGAAAAATCTACATCTAAGAGGAATCCCTGAGAGCATTATCCAGAACGAGATTGGAAGCTACCTAACTGCCTTTTTCAGTACCCTGATCAATATTGATCCATTTCACCCTCACCTATTTGAGAGATATCATAGAATCCCAAAACCAAGAGAAATAAAAAATGATACTCCTAGGGATATAATTGTAAGATTCTCTAACTTCTACACTAAAGATGGTACTAAAAGCGTACAGAAAAAAGACTATAACCGATGAAAAATACCAGAACATTATAATATTTACAGACGTATCTAGAGCTACAAGAATCGCAAGATCAAGATTTAAAGACCAAACGTTCATATTAAGAGGGAAAAATATTCGTCACTTCTGGGGTCCACAGAATCAACTTGTTGTCATCTATGAAGACCAGAGACATTCCTTTTGCGATCCAATTGAGGTCCAGGGAAAACTAAAGGAATGGTTGACCTAATGATTTATGGACAAAATCAGTATGCCTTATACCCCATGACATAGACATGGGAAAAGTAGGGAGGGGGATTTATTCATACATATAGATATAAATACTTATTTATTCTTTTTCATAATATTAATTAAGCACTGCCACATATTTTTATGAGAATAATTACGAATAACCTAATATATTCAATTATTTTAACTAGATTTTTAAATTTTTTATTTTTTTTTCTCTTCCGTTCTTATTACACAAACACCTCACAGAGCTTAAACCCACTGACATCAGATTTCACTGGTCAAGGATCTAGCGGTACTATTAACTATAAGCACTCCACTTTTTTTTTTTTTTTCCTTCCTTTCTCTCTCCCCTCTTTCCTTCTTTCTTCCCAGGACGTATATGCTTGTTTTTCTCCACCCCCTCCACTGCTAACGCTCTTAATGAGACCGAGAGGATCCCCCTCGGGGGGTGGGTGGGCTCCCTTTGGGGGCCCTCCCCTACATTGGTGGGATTTGGCCCCGGGGGAGGAGGGACCTAAAAGGGCAGTATCTGCCCATATCTCCCATCCCGGGTAAAATCTTGAGACTCACCTCGTACTCCTTACAATATAAGAAACAGTTAAAGAAGATGAGAAATGGACGGGGGGAGGGGGGAAGGGAGCAGTTGGAGGGGGGAGGGGGAGGGGGGGAGGAGGGGAGGGGGATGGGGGGAGGGGGGAGGGGGCGAGGGGAGGGGAGGGGAGGGGGAGGAGAGAGGAAAGGGGAATGTAAGAGGTAAAAGGTGACCCTGCTGACGAGAGTTTGGGGAGAAGAGAAAAAGGGTAAAGAGAAGGGTCAATGTCTATTAACATTGTTAAAGGTATAAAACCAAGTATAATCCTCGGGCTTCAGCATTCTATCCATCCGTACTGTATGTATCCTGCGGCGGCTGCAGGACATTTTGAAGTTAATACTTCATTTTTGATTTGAATGAATTGTTTTTATGTTTAATGTGTTTTTGTAATTTGGCATACTAAAAAAGACAGTCATATTGTTAGTTGGGTTGGAGGGTTCTACCTCACGACTCCCCAGATGATGTTTTTAAGTGATTCACCCGGGGATAGTCAGGTCCTAATACAAATAAAATTAGATGACACTTGAGCTTCTATCTCTGAACGCACAGGGCCTCAACTCCCCCTAAAAAGGAGCTGCCTGTATTACCTGCTGAAGGAGAAAAACATTAACATAGCATTTATACAGGAGACTCATTGGCAGCTCCAAGCCGACTTACTCTGGAAATATTCCAGATTTAAAATAGTAAGCCAAGCAAACTTCACAGAAGGTCACAAAAAAAGAGGTGTCGCCATTTTTATCTCTAATAACCTTAAAATAGAGATCCTACATGAAGAAAAAGATCCTAATGGTAGATTCGTCATATTGGTATGTAAGATTAATGAAATGCAATATACATTGGTAAATGTCTATAGTCCCAACCAATCTCCAACTCGCTTCCTTAAAGGCTTGTATGAGAGAGTAGAACAAGTGAGGAAGGGAACTTTGATCTTTGGGGGAGATATGAACTGTGTACTTGATAGTAGATTAGATAAAAGTAAACCCACTGGTACTAGGATTGACCCCGCAGTTATAAGGGCAGCTAAAGCCTTCCAAAATTTCCTGTACAGCAATTCATTATATGACATCTGGAGGACTCAACATCCAAAATCTCGCGACTACACCTTCTTTTCAAAGTACACAGTTCATACTCAAGGATAGATCTTATTATGACCTCAGACTCAAGTCTAGACCAATTTACATCTTCAGACATAGGTCCAATATCTTGGTCAGATCACGCCCCTATTTACTTTTCATTAGAGAATCACCCAGATTATAAGCAAAGGAATAGATGGCGCCTAAACAAATCTTTAATTTATGACGAGGCTGAGATACAAATGATAAAAGTACAAATTTCAGACTTCTTGGACCAAAATGATAACAGCGAAGTTACGGACTTTACCCTGTGGTGTACACTGAAGTGCTTTTTGATAGGGCTATTCATTAAAAAGGGAACAGAGAGGAAAATCAGAAACAATAAATCCCTAGCAGACCTCTATATAGAATTAGCTATACAGGAAAGGAAGAACAAGTTGGCTCCAAACGCAACCCTTTCACAAACAATTCAAGATATCCAGAATGCAATAAAAGGAAAATTAGATGAAAAAGGGAAAAAAGCTCTACGTATCCTTAGGCAAAAGTGGTACTCTGGGGCTAACCGTGCTGATAAGATCTTAACTAACAAACTTAAAGACAATAGGAAAAGGAATATTATTAATAAAATAATTACAGGATCAGAGACCCACCTATCCCCTAAAAATATTTCGAGAGCATTTAAAAATTATTACCATACCCTCTATTCGTTAAAACAAGAAAGCGGGACCCGACATGGAACTATAGCTTTTCTTCAAAAATTAAATCTACCTCAATTAAGTAAAACAAAACTGGCAATACTGAACGCCCCTTTTACCTTGGAAGAAATTAAAACAATTATAACATCTCTAAAGAAAAGGAAAGCCCCAGGACCAGATGGTTACCCAAACAAATTCTACCAGACCTTTGCCCAAGAAATAGCTCCACTACTTCTAAGGGTATTTTCAAGAATCTCAGAGGGTCATCAGTTCCCACAAGAAATGCTCCAAGCCACTATTTCGCCCATTCCTAAGCCAGGAAAAGATCCAGCCACCCTGTCGAACTACAGACCAATTTCCCTTATAAACGTAGACATAAAAATATACTCTAAGATCTTAGCCGATAGACTAAAAATAGTTATGACTGACTTAATTCACAACAATCAATCAGGTTTTATGAAGGGAAGAGATGCGGGAGACAATATAAGGAAAATCATTAACATCATTGACCATATAAATAAAACAAAAACTCCTTCAATCATTATTGCGGTAGATGCCGAAAAGGCTTTCGACAGGGTGAGCTGGATCTTCCTGGAAGAGGTAATAGAGGCCTTTGGACTCATTGGCCCTTTTAAAACAAATACAATGGCACTATATACTAATCCACAGGCAAAAGTGGTAGGTCCCAACCTAGAATCATCCTGGTTTAACATTAGTAACGGCACTCGCCAGGGATGCCCATTGGCTCCACTTCTATACTTATTATCCATAGAACCCCTTGCAGCCCTGATAAGGCAATCAAATAACATACAGGGGATAAAGATTGCGAACTAGGATATGAGAATTACCCTATTTGCTAATGATGTCCTCTTTACATTTAGCAACCCGATTATGTCTCTGAATTCGGCAATGGAAGTGATCTCCCAATATAGTCAATATTCGAACTATAAATTAAACTTAAATAAAACCCAAACCATTATAGCTAACATAGATGAAAAAACAAAGAAACTATTGACTCACTTCCACCATTGGAAATGGGACAACCAAGTAATCGATTACCTTGGGATAAAATTGAAATTAGACCTGGATGATATGGTAAAAACTAACTACCAATCGTTGACAGAGTGTTTCAGAGACAGCTTCACTAGGTGGAGAGCACTGGAAATCTCGTGGATGGGTCGACTACACTCAGTTAAATCTTACTTAATACCAAAATTAACTTATCTATTCAGATCAATCCCTCTCCGGGTCCCGAACTCAATACTAAAAATACTAAATACCTTAATCATGGATTTTATATGGAACGGTAGGAAACCTAGAATCTCCCTTTCTTCCATGATGAGGAAATCAAAAAATGGGGGTCTGGCAGTCCCCAACATAGACTACCTCCACGAGATTTCAATGTTCTCCCACTTTCTGAAGTGGGGCAACAATATATCAAGAAACACCAATTGGTATAAGATTGAAAAAGAACAAAGTGGTAATTTAGACCCTTATCATATTTTCTGGTATAAAGATCTCCATACTCTCAAATTTTCCAAAGCCATTATCGTAGATATTATAAAGACACTGATTAAATTTAAGAAGATTACCAAAATCCAAGATGGACTCCTACGATCCTCCCCCCTCAGTATTATATTCTGGGAAATGGAAAACATAAATATTAAGGGATGGGAGGCGGGAGGTATAACACATCTCTCCCAAATCTTACAACAAGATATAATCATGCCATTCTCAGAATTACAGACTAATTTTAATTTACCAATAACGGAATATTACACATATTTAAGATTAAGGCACAAAATAAAATATACAAAGATACTCCAAAGCCCACTCATTGAAAAATTCTTGGAAACCCAGCATGATAAAAACTTAATTGGCAAAATAACGCAACTAATGGATACCAATATGGAAATCTCTAAAGACACCCTTTGGTGTAAATGGGAAGCCGATATGGGCAAAGAATTTACACTAAAAGAGTGGTTGCAGACTCAAAAAATGATGAAAAAAAGTATCCACAATTTAACCTTGCATGAGACGTACTACAAAACAATTTATAGGTGGTATATAACTCCAACTAAATTAAATAAATTCTCTCCTCAACATTCTAGACTATGCTGGAGATGCCATAAAAGCGAGGGGACACAACTACATATGTGGTGGACATGTGAGGAGCTACAACCCATATTAAAAAAGATCCATTTCCTTTTGATAAAACTAAATAGTGAGTTGGGCCTCCTTACTCCACAAATGTTCTTGTTACATCTGGATATTCCCAAATGCGAAAAAGACATACAGTATCTGATAATACACATCCTCTCCGCAGCAAAATTATGCATAGCTAGGAAGTGAAAAAGCCCAGAAGTAACCAATTGGATAGATCTAAAAATACAAATAGAATACCAATGTACAATGGAAGAAGGATTCTATAATTCTAGGGACCAATATAAATACTATAAAAAAATGTGGAAAAAATGGGGGGAGTTGAAAGATCTATGAGCACTCAGAGAATAGCCACAGAAGTGAATAAACGAATTACCTCGAGTGTGTCACTACGCAAAAAATTGTAATTTCTATTAGGTGGTGAAGGATAAAACAAATATAGACTTAAACTAAAAAACAATAAAATAACCACCAACATCTATGGCAATAGTCCAGAGGGAGTCCACTAACTACAACTATAAAATTAATTAACCAACCCAACTAACTTATAAATAATACTGTATATAGATTGATCTAAAAGAAATGTATGCCAACATTGTGTCATGTCTAAATCTGTATTGTCTTTTATATGTTTATAATAAAAAAAAAAAAAAAAAGGAATTAGCAAAATAATTAGAGAACTTTAAAATACAATTTATTGTGTCAGATAATACTTCCCCTTTTAAGATTCCATCTAATTAATTATTCATAGAAGCTGAGAAGATAACTTTTATATCAGATCACACAGTATTATTTTTCATTTATCAACATACATTTACTATTAGAGATGTTTTTCCACTATGAGGCGGTTATAAAATGAGAATCTAGCTATTAAAACTATTAATAAGCTTCTGAGTGCAAAACCTTGCTTTATATTTCCTCGTGCCTTGCTCTCTGGTAAACATCTTTCTTGTTACTAGGGCTAGCTATTAGTCTGATAAGACTGCTGTGTATAGATCACAATGAAAATCCATCTTAAAATCTCTGCCTGGGAGTAACATTAGTCTGCCGTTAATCAATGACTATTTCCACGCTACTGACGCATTGGCCTTTTGTAACACATTTTCTAGTCATTCCCTTTAACTCTTCAATGCATTGTTTGTGATAACCTATGATTCACTAGGTATTAACAAAATGAAATAATGGAAGCACACAGAAAATAATTATAAATTAAAAACTCTAAATTAACATGCCTGAAAAATGTAATTACCGTATTTATTGGCGTATAACACGCACTTTTTCTCCCTGAAAATAGGGGGCAAATGATGTGTGCGTGTTATACGCCGATATAATGAAAAAATAAAAAAAATCTAAAACTTACCTCGTTCCTGCTCTGTCCCCCGGTGCTCTGAAGGTGCGTGGCTGTGAGGGAAGCGTTGTGCGCTCCCCTCCAGCCGCGCGGTCAAAAAAGTTTTTTTTTTTTTAAACAAACGTTATTGTTCCGCGCGGCTGGAGGGAAGCTCACAACGCTTCCCTCACAGCCAAGCACCTTCAGAGCACCGGGGGACAGAGCAGTAACGAGGTAAGTGCTGGGTCTGGGGAAGGGGGGGGGAGGAGGGTGGCATACCGAGCATACTAATGGGCAATATCCTGGCATATTGGGGGCAATATCATGGCATATTAAATGGCATATTGGGGGCAATATCCTGGCATATTAAAATGGCATATTGGGGGCAATATCCTGGCATATTAAAATGGCATATTGGGGGCAATATCCTGGCATATTAAATGGCATATTGGGGGCAAAATCCTGGCATATTAAATGGCATATTGGGGGCAATATCCTGACATATTAAATGGCATATTGGGGGCAATATCCTGGCATATTAAATGGCATACTGGGGGCAATATCCTGGCATATTAAATGGCATATTGGAGGCAATATCCTGGCATATTAAATGGCATATTGGGGGCTATATCCTGGCATATTAAATGGCATATTGGGGGCAATATCCTGGCATATTAAATGGCATATTTGGGGAAATATCCTGCCATATTAAAATGGCATATTGGGCTTCAAAGTTCTTTATTTGAAATTTAAGTTTTTTTTCCTGAAATTTCCTTCTTAAAATGAGGTGCGTGTTATACGCTGGCGCGTGTTATACGCCGATAAATACGGTATATTGTTACCTCCACCTCCAAATCTTAGACAACATTTCTTGTTGCATATACCCAAAGATCAAAGATCATTTAGATCCATCTATAAAGAGCTTAATTTGGTGGGGAATAATTTGAGAAATGCTTAACCCCTTCAGGATAATGGTTTTCTTTGTCCTTTCTAGACAATCGCTATTTTTAATTTAACTTTAGCTACGTGTACATTTCAATAAAAGTGTAAAATTGTTTCTTAAATGAATCCCTGCATATTATATACAGTTTTTTTAAGGACAGAAAGGGCTTTCTTTTGAGACCATTTTTTGACAATTTTTGTGGCCTCAGTCTCAGTGACTCAGTCAAAGTGAGATACATTTTACTAAAAATAACCTGCAGGACGGCATAGACCAGCGGTGGCGAAGCTATGGCAAGAGTGCCACAACTGGCATGCCAAGCTTTCAGTTGTGGCACGTGACCAGGTTCAGCTCTCACTGCTTGTCTGCTTCGTCGGAGATGAGCAGGCATCAGTGGTTAAAAGACGGGCGCTGCCGCTCGTCTGCTTCTTCTCCAGATAAGAGGGCGCATGAACACTGTGTGTGTGTGTGTGAGTATGAGTATAAGCATGTGTATGAGTATGAGTATAAGTGTGTGAGTATAAGTTTGTGTGTGTGGGTATGAGTATAAGCATGTGTGTGGGTATGAGTATAAGCATTTGTGAGTGTGTGGGTATGAGTATAAGTATAAGTAAGTGTGTGTGTATGCGGTGTTGGCACTTTGAGGTCTGCAAATCTGTTTTGGCCAAAAATTGGGCACTCGTTCGCCATCACTGGCATAGACCATCCTGACAGTCACAGTTCATCGTGGCTCCCTGCAATGAGTTGTACTGCAGATCCTGCTCAGGGAATTGCAGCCGGTTCGCCAGTGGCCTCAATCTGACATCTAAATTGTAGAGACAGTTACATTTCATTGAAGCCCTGCGTGCCCAAACGTCCGTGTTAGTCATACTTTCTACCTCCAAAGGTGTGGGACTGAAATGGGGGCCAAATTTACGGCCTCATTTGCTAACCTTTTTTGGGGTTGCTGGGAAGTGGGGTTGTCAGCTTTTCTTCCCAAAAATACCAGCCATGCTACTACCTCCATAGACATTGCGGTCAAGCCAATTTTTTACCAACCTGCCGGTAAAATACTGGCCATGCGGCAACCCTAGTGGGAAGCATTCCACATCTTTAGAGGTAGGAATATGTTTTGATCATCATTTGCTGTATACTATAGAAACACTGGGGACCTGATAGTCCTATGGAAAGACGATGAAAGCAAAGCTCACTAATTCACAATAACAATAACAACCTAAATTTACAATTTACATTTTATTTGATCGAGAAATAAGTTAGCTACTTAGATCATACCCTTATATGAAAGTACTCAAACAAATAGTTGAACCTGGCTTTAGGTTGTCAAGTAGAAGAGCTAAAACTCTCCAGAACACTTTGTCTCCCAGTTGTTTTGAAAGTGACAGACCTCAACCCCATAAATGGCTGCTAACAATTAGAAATGTTAATGTGGAAGTATGTGTTTGCAGTAAACCTATTCCGTTTGCAAACAAATTTGGTCCATCTACCACAGGATAGCAATTCAAATTAACAGAATAAACTAATGGTAACACCTTATCTATTGCCTGTGTTGCAGCAAGCAACATGTAGTCCACACAGAACAACCCCTTTGACCCCTTGGCGACACAGGACGGACTAGGTTCGTCATGTGTCAAAACGAGCACTGAAAGCGGAGCTTTTCCGCTTTCAGTGCTCTAAGGGCATTGTAACGATGCTTCCGTGTGGAAGCATCGTACAATGCTAAAAAAAATGCCCGTCGGCATTTCGATAGCTCCGGAGAGCGATCGAAATGCCGGTTTTAAAGGCACAGAGCCTTTAAAACACGTGCATTAAAAAAGTGAGCATAGGAAGCGAATTTTTCGCTTCCTATGCTCAGAAAGTGTTTCTGATTGCCTCGCAAGTCGAGGCAATCAGAAACACAAAAAAAAAATGCACGATCTTGGTCACTGGGTGACCAAGATGGCGCTGCCCTTCTAAGGGCAAGAGCACAGGAGGCAGGAAGTACCTGCTTCCTGTGCTCTCTGGCTGTCACACGATTGCCTCTTCACAGAGGCAATCAGTGACTGCCAGGCACACTGACAGGCAGTGGGGATGCTCTCCTGAACATCCCCACTGACTGGTCAGATCAATATTAACTCTATATTGATCTGACCAGTTATGATCTGCCTCCCTCTCCTCACATTATTTTTTAGTGAGGGAGAGAGACAGATCAAAGTTCTAAAAGTAAGTAAAAGTAAAAAAAAACAATAAACACACAACACACAAATAATAAAACAATAAAAAAAATTTTATTAAAGCAATTCCCTGCGTTTAACCCCTTCCCTGCCACTGATCTTGCATAAGCAGTGATCGTGCACATCAGCGCATTTATTTTTGCCGTTTGTGCATTTTTTAGGGGTTCATTTTTTTTGTACTGTAATTTATTACAGTACTAAAAAGGCTCTTCTAAGAGTTATTAACCCCTTCTTTGCCGTCGATCACTGCTTATGCAATGATATTGACCCCAAAGCAATTTTTATCTGTCTGCATATTTTTATTTTATTTTTTTTACACATACCCGCTAGGGGATTACATGTAAAGTAAAAATATTTGAGGTTTTTTTTTTTAAGCTGCCTGAGCGCATAGCGATCAGTAACAGCGAATTAGTGGCAAAGGCGGTTTGGTGATTTCTCAATTAAGCTCACCATTCGCCCTGGTCAGATCAAAATTGGTCGGATCAATATTCACAAATATTGATCTGCCTCCCTCTCCTCACTTACATTTTTGTGACGGAAAGAGACAGATCAGTATAAGTGATATAAAATAACATTTTATAAAATTGTCAGGTTTTATGAAAGTCTTTCACTGTGTATTAACCCCTTCCCTGCCATTCATCACTGTGTAAGCAGCAATCTTGCACAGCAACAGTATGTTTTTCTGTCTGCACTGTTTTATGGATTAATTTCTTTGTACTGTAATGTATTACAGTACTAGATATGCTCTTCTAAGAGCTATTAACCCCTTCTTTGCTCGAGATCACTGCTTACGCACTGATTCTGAGGCCGCGGACTCAGGGTTCGATTTTGACCCTATTCAGCTTTCTGATACATCATCTAGCGATGTATCGGTGGCTGCTGAGCCCTTGCCACAAGTAGTGATGGGGGTCTACCGATAAAAAAATATATGGTTTGGTGGGGGTAAATTACATTGGCTGGCTTCAAAGATATATCCCATAAAGGACACGGACGCAGGTTGACTACATGTCAAAATTCCAAGTTGGAATTTTGAGATGCGCATCTCACAAATGTTGCCTTCTAGCCAAAAACAAACCAACAAACCTATGCATGGGTGCTATCCCTGTACTCGGGAGATGTTGCTGAACACATATTGGGTTGTTGTTTGGCAGTGACATATACCAGAATCTGTGAATTCATGCCTGAAGTACAATGCATGTGGAAAAAAACCTCCCAAAAAAGTACTACCACAAACTTTTACAAAAGGCTGGTGGTAGAATTAGTACCTATACAGTATTAAAATACCACCATTTGAAATACCTTAGGATGTCTATTTTCCAAAAATATATGGTTTGATGGGGTAAAATTCATTGGACGGCTTCAAAAATGTTCCAAATGGAACATGGGCGCAGGCTGACTACATGTCAAAATTCCAGGTTGGAATTGCGCACCCCCTAAATGTGGAATTTTAGACCCAATACAAACCAACAAACCTATGCATGGGGGGTATCCCTGTACTCAGGAGATGTTGCTGAACACATATTGAGGTGTTGGTTGGCAGTGGCAAATACCAGAATCTGAAAATTCCTGCCTGAACTACAATGTGTGTGGGGAAAAAATGACATCCCAACCCTTTGACATAGGTTGGTGGTAGAATTAGCACTTGGAAAGTGTTAAAATACCACAATTTTAAATACCCTAGGATGTCTAGTTTTCCAAAATATATGGTTTTATGGGGTAAAATACTTTGACAGGCTTCAAAAGTGTCCCAAATGGAACATGGGCGCAGGCTGACTACATGTCAAAATTCCAAGTTGGAAATGCACCCCCCCTAAACGTGGCCTTTTAGCCCCCAAATAATCTAACTAACCTACACATGGGTGGTATCCCTGTACTCAGGAGATGTTGCTGAACACATATTAAGGTGTTGTTTGGCACTGACACATAATAGGATCTGTGAATTCATGCCCGATGTACAATGAATTTGAAAAACAAATTACTATCCATAACATTGACATAGGCTGGTGGTAGAATTAGTGCATGAAAAGTGTTAAAATACTACCATTTGAAATACCCTAGGGTGTCTAGTTTTCAAAAATATATGGTTTTGTGGGGTAGAATACACTTTTTGGCTTCAAAAATGTCCCAAATGGGACATGGGCGCAGGTTTTCTGCACGTCAGAATTCCAAGTTGGAAAACCAAAAAGTGCACCTCTCAAATGTGGCATTTTAACCCCCAAATAACCTAACCAACCTATAGATGGGGGGTATCCCTGTACTCAGGAGATGTTGCTGAACACATATTGAGGTGTTGTTTGGCACTGACATATAACAGGATCTGTGAATTCATGCCCAAAGTACAATGTATGTGAAAAAAAATTACTACCCAAAACATTGACATAGGCTGGTAGTATAATTAGTGCATGGAAGTGTTAAAATACCACCATTTGAAATACCCTGGGTTGTCTAGTTTTCAAAAACATATGGTTTCCCTGTACTCAGGAGATGTTGCTGAACACATATTGAGGTGTTATTTGGAAATACCCCTTCACATGTTAAGGTAATGTTTGCCTAAATTGCAATATATGTGAAAAATTTAAAAAAAAGATTTTTTTCTGCAAACTTTGGCATAGATTGGTGGTAAAATGGCTACATGAAATGTGTCAAAATACCCCAAGTTAAATGCCCTGAGTTGTCTAGTTTTCAAAAATATGTACATGTTGGGGGTCATTCATGGATTTAGTACAGAAATCAGTGTTACAATGTCACTATCGCTAATTTTGAAAGAAAGGATTTTAAAATAGCTTTGCACCACTTATAGTTCTGGCCCTGTAACATGAATAAAAAAGCACAAAAACATAAAAACATGGGCTATTTCTGAACTCAGGACATATATTAGAAACTTTTTAGCAGTGTTTTTTTGTTGTCTCTTGTACATGAGTATACGATTTTTCAAATAAAAGTCATAAAAAAATAATTTTTTCAATTTTTTTGCCATATTTTATTATTTTTTTTACATCAAATTATATGCTATTATCAAAAAAATGGTATCAAAAGAAAGCCCTTCTTATAACGATAAAAACGATATATAGTTTGTGCGGGTACACTAAATGAGACAGAAATAAATTACAGCAAAACACAAACACCTCAGAAATGTTAAAACAGCCCATGTCACCAAGCGTCGGACAAGCCAAAAAAGTCATGTCACTAAGGGGTTAAAGAGAGATTGAGAGGACATACTGGGGCTACCCAGAAAGAAAATACAAAATCCATTTTCAATCCCCTCTCCCCTTTTTTTTCTTTTCCCCTTCCTCAGGCACAAATCTTGTATGCAGACTCCTGTATAAAAATGTTCGTATATATTTGTTTGTCCGTGTTCTGCCATAGAGTCAGATGTAGAGGTTCCGTCGAGTAATATATTGTACATTTGCACCCCTTCCTTTTGTGCATATTACCATAACCCTCTAATTACTTTATATCCAGGTAGGATATGTCTGCTTATTGTGTATGTATATATATATATATATATATATATATATATATATATATATATATATATATATATATATATATATTAAGGCCACCTAGTCATGCTTATTTTATTTTTTTAATTGAATTGTAAATTCTACTCTGCTTCTGCTGTCTTTTTATTGTTTTGTTTCTATTTATAAATCCTATAACTTATTTAAAGTTTACAGTAACAGCTAAAGACAGCACTTACATAAAGAGGAGCATTAAAACTACTGCAGAGGGAGACAGCCTGTCTTCTCTGTCAATTGTACATCAACTGTACATCACATTTTGTATACACCCTCTTCCCCTTCATAGCTGGATGGCAGTGGACAGGAAGTTGTGCCTATGACTAAGCCCCCATATGGCCGATGAAATGCGTTAGGCGAGCTATGGTGTTCTGCTTTTGATTTTCATATTTTGTTAGTGCCCCTACATTTTATATAACTGTCCCGCCTTGGTGAGGTTCTGTTCCGTATGTTCCTGTTTTGACCCGGCTGTGGATTGTTTCTTACTGCTTTCCATTTGCTTATAACGCTTATCCGTTTGGAAGTTGTTAGGACAATGTTTATACAGCAGAGGATTTCTTACAGACACATTGGCACCTTGGGTCATTCCTCACAAAGTACAAATTCTTTAAAGATTGCATCAAGTGCAAATGCTTCAAATATCCATTTTTAATGAAAGAATACTAAGAAGGTACCTTAATGAATTATTATTGCTCTATTTAGCTGTATCATGATGTGGACATATTGTTCTGAATCTTGTGTCAGATCTCCTCCATCTAACATAAGATTTAACTTAAGATACAACAATAAAGAGCAAAGAGGAGCTAAGGGGCACTACATTAACTAAATAGTGTTTAGAGATTGGATGAAGAGGAAAAAAAGTATTAAAAATTATCATATTGTTGGCATAGTGTTGGCAGAATTTCAAGCAAATACATTGATCAAGATAAAAGGTGAGGTCTGATATGCAAATAAACTACTTAGAAATGCAAAAGTGTGATTTGTATATCAAGCCACTATGTGATGTCATAAACAATAGATGCCACAGACACATTTTTCGCTAAATTTATGAATTTGCTTACAATTCTGTATAAACAATGTTTAGGTGTCAAAATTCTTTAAGTAAGGTAATTTATTAATATTCTGTCATTTAAAAATGTTTATTTATAACTACACTTGATTTAACATAAGTTATTTTTTTTCTACTGTGTTTAGGAAAATTACCTGTAGACAATTGTATTTGGAAGATCTACCTTTAAAAAAACATTGAAAACCATATAAAGCAGGAAGACAGTTTTCTACAAGTTTCATAAAACCGAGAAGTAGCATGGGGCCAAGTTGGATAATTTAAGCAGAATGTGCAAGACACCCAATTACTTTTTTTATACCATCTGAAAAGGAGATCACATGGCTTTTTTGAATAACATAAAGTAAAAAAGATAATTAAGTGCGTGAAAGAGGTATATGGATTAAGGACACAATTATACAAAAAAAAAAAAAATTTAAAAACGAATGTCATTTATATTGTTAAATTTCAATATCATTTTTTATTTAATGTTTGGCAGTACTTTCAATTTAAAGAAGCCTATTTCACATTCTGTACTCCACATTTTTGCACTGTCATCAACTACCGTATTTTTCGCTCCATGAGACGCACCTGACCATAACACGCACCTAGTTTTTAGAGGAGGAAAACAAGAAAACCACTCATTATGCCAGGATTTAGCCACTCAATATGCCAGGATTTAGCCATTCAATATGCCAAGATTTAGCCCCTAAATATGCCAGGATTTAGCCACTCAATATGCCAGGATTTAGCCATTCAATATGTCAGGATTTAGCCACTCAATATGCCAGGATTTAGCCACTCAATTTGCCAGGATTTAGCCACTCAATATGCCAGGATTTAGCCACTCAATATGCCAGGATTTTGCCCCTCAGTATGCCAGGATTTAGCCACTCAGTATGCCATGTTTTGTCATTCAATATGCCAGGATTTAGCCACTCAATATGCCAGGATTTAGCCATTTAATATGGCAGGATTTAGCCACTCAATATGCCAGGATTTAGCCATTTAATATGCCAGGATTTTGCTCCTCCTTCCCTAGTACTTACCTGCACAGAGGAAGGAACACCTGTCACTTTTTTTTTTGTTTAACTTTATTGAAGTCGCGCAGGAGACAGAGCAACAAGGAGGTAAGTACTGAAAATGTACTACATTCGCTCCATAAGACGCACTGACATTTCCCCTCACTTTTGAGGGGAAGAATTTGTTTGAGGCCAATGTTAAGTCTATGGAGGCAGTGACATTGCCAGTATTTTTCTGGAGAAAAGGTGGCAACCCTATCAGTTGGTCACAGACTGCTTATAGGTGGGTGGTGTGTTCTTTTGTTCAGAACATTTTACCATAGGTGTTTTTATTTTAAAATTTAAAGTGGACCTATTCTACTCAATCTGGTCAGAAGTAGTATTCATGTGACTAGCTGCCAAAAAGCCATACTTCAGATTTGGAAACAAGGCCAAGCGCTCAACTATGCATGAAAACACAGGAACTGGGGAGCAGAAAAATGACAGCATGTGCTCTGGACTGATTTAACATTTGAAATATTTTGCTTTAGCAGAAGGCAGTTTGTTTGCTGAAGTGCTGGAGAGTGGTAAAATTCAGTGTCTGCAGGGAATAGTGGAGGTTCCTTGCAGGTTTATGGCTGAATTTCTGCTAACGGTGTTGGGGACTCCTCAGTGGTGAGAAGTAGAGGCAGATACTTATCCATAATTCAAAAAAAAAAAACGTCTATTTATTGCCATATATTGTGACTTTCATATAAGCTAGGTGTTTTTAAAAGGATCTAAAATAATTTAAAAAAATAATAATAATGTTAAGATAATATGTTATATGGTTGCACACTGAATTTCTGTATTCCATTGTATGAATTTTGGTAATTCCAGTGGTGCTCTATGTAACATATGCCGCTCCTGGGGTGCTGTCCAAATTCTAGCATTCTTAGCTTACAGCATTTTTTTCACACCAGCCTAAAACTTTTGCACAGCACTGTACATATATACATTACAACTTCACCTTACTGCATTTGCAATAATTTGCCCTTAAATACGTGTTCTGTGATTTCCACGATTTTCTGTACTCTTTATCCCCTTTCTTAGATATTTATTCTGACATTCATAGAAGGAGTAAGGATAAAGAGCAACATAGGAGGAAAGTAATGTATCCAAAGATTTTGCATCAATCACATGAGGTACATTAGTCTCTAACTTTCACTTTGTCCTGTGTCTGGGAGCTTGATGGAAGGAGGTCCCAGCCAATCAGGTGAGACCTCTCACCTATCCTGATTGTCTGAGAGTTCAGAAGCCTCCCGTGGTTGGCTCAGTCCGTCCTTCACACAGGAGCTCAAAGCAAAGAGATGCTTGCAGCAGGTAAATTAAACAGTTAGACAGTGTGTGTGTATGTCAGTGTGAGTGAGTGAGTTAGTGTGTGTGTGTGTGTCAGTGTGAGTGTGTGTGTGTATGTCAGTGTGAGTGTGTGTGTATTTCAGTGTGAGTGAGTGTATATGTCAGTGTGTGTGTGCATGTCAGTGTGAGTGAGTGTGCATTTAAGTGCGAGTGAGGGTGTGTGCATGTCAGTGTGAGTGAGTGTGTGTGTCAGTGTGTGTGAGTGTGTGTGCATGTCAGTGTGTGTGAGTGAGTGAGTGAGTGAGTGAGTGTGTGTATGTCAGTGTGAGCGAGTGTGTGTATGTCAGTGTGAGTGAGTGTGTGTGTGTATGTCAGTGTGAGTGAGTGTGTGTGTATTTCAGTGTGAGTGAGTGTATGTCAGTGTGTGTGAGTGTGTGTGCATTTCAGTGTGAGTGAGTGTGTGTGCATGTCAGTGTGAGTGAGTGTGCATGTCAGTGTGTGTGTGTGTATATATCAGTGTGAGTGAGTGTGTGTGTGTGTGTGTGTATGTGAGTGAGAGTGTGTGTAGGTCAGTGTGAGTGAGAGTCTGTGTGTATGTCAGTGTGAGTGAGAGTGTATGTCAGTGTGAGTGAGAGTGTGTGTGACAGATTGTCATTGTGTGCGAGTGTGTGGATAAAGGAGTTTACTCCTCTGACACTGCCTCGCCACCCAAGGGGTTAACTCCTCTGACACTGGCTTTATCTGTCTCGCCACCCAAAGGGTTAACTCATGTGACACTGCCTAGATCTGTCTAGCCACCCCAGGGGTTAACTCCTCTGATACTGCCAATATCTGTCTTGCCATCCAGGGGTTCACTCATCTGACACTGACTACATCTATGTGGATTTTGTTATAGGTCACTGGTCACATTATGTTTTAGGGAATTTCACATTATTATCATAGAAACATAGAATGTGTCGGCAGATAAGAACCATTCGGTCCATCTAGTCTGTCCAATTTTTCTAAATACTTTTATTAGTCCCCAGTTTCCTATCTTATAGCTAGGATAGCCTTGTGCCTATCTCACGCATGCTTAAACTCCTTTACTGTGTTTACCTCTACCACTTCTGCTGGAAGGCTATTCCATACATCCACTACCCTCTCAGTAAAGTAATACTTCCTGATATTACTTTTAAATCGTTGCCCCTCTAATTTAAGACTATGTCCTCTAGTTGTGGTAGTTCTTCTTCTTTTAAATTTACTCTCTTCCTTTACTATGTTGATTCCCTTTATTTATTTAAATGTTTTTTTATCATATCCCCCGTTACATCTTTCCTCCAACCTATACATGTTAAGATGCTTTAACCTTTCCTGGTAAGTTTGATCATAATAATGTTTTTCCATGACTCTCCTTTCACCTTATGGGTGGGCTCTTTGAAGAAATGATTTTATTATGTATCTAAGAAGTGCTTTAGTGGGCATATAAAAATAAAATATTTTTTTCTAAGAGCTCACCCACAAGGTGAAAAGAAATAAATGGTAAAACAAACATTATATTATAATGAAAATAGGCTGTGCAATTCCCTAAAACATAAGATGTGGCCACTGACCTATAACATGACTCAAGGGTATACATTTTAATCATGGCCTGCCAATACTCACACCATATCATTTTGCGTGTAGAATTATCACTTCCTGATAAGTTTCATTTTAGTTTGAATTATTTATTTATTTATTTATTTTTGTGGGGGGGGGGGGGGGGGGGGCGCAGCATTTTGCTTTTCACCCCAGGCAGCACAATGTCTTGGGCCGGCCCTGGGTTAAAGCAACAATTGCAGAACCTCAGGTTGCAGATTCGAGCTCCCAGCAGGGTAAAACTAGCCTTTTGGTTTTTCATGGTTGATAAAATGACTACCATTTTTGTTAAAAAAAAACAAGTGCAAAAGTGCTTTGAATCCCAAAAGGGAACTGTATGAAAAATATATTATTATTAATCTATATTTTTTATGGCAGTGTTTCTCAAATACAGTCCCTTAAGGACCAAAAATCCAAGTATTTAAAATTGTGTCTTGCAGCACAGGCTGCTCAGTCAGATAAATGGTTATTCTGAAGGGTCCACCTGTGCTACTAAAAGGACAGTTAAATCTATAGAGTCCAAAAAATATTATTAGATATGTGCTATTTCAGGTAAAGAAACAAAAACAGATCTATCTTTTTATTGTTTTGTTTCCAATTCTTTTTACATCCTATAACTTATATAAAGTTTACAGTAACAGCTAAAGACAGCACTTTCACCTTCTCGGTATTCTCTGTCAATTATGTCACTAAGTTTGTATGCTCTGTTGAAAATAATTGTATTTAAAATATACCAAAATCATATACAACATACAGAAAAGTTTAAAAAAAAAAATGTATGTGGAACTGTCTCTTTAATGAGCAATCTTGACATTTCAGAGCATAGCCTGTTGAAGGTCAGCTCTAAAATGTGACTTTGCAAATTGAAAAATCAAATTTTCATCTAAGCACTCAATACCAATTTGATTATCCGACTAGAGTTTAATAATATTAAAGGACAATGAAACTTTTTTTTAACCCATGCTTCCTTTGAGGAATCAAGGGGGCTCTGCTAGCATGGGATCAGCAGAAGGGACCTTATCTGCGCTATCAGATAGAGGAAGTGGCTGACTAGACTGGGCTGCATAGGGAAACAGGGAAGAATGGCAGCTGTCAGTCAGAGGATAAACTGGCATTTACTATCAAAGGTACCTGCCTGTTTATCCTCCGAATAGAGCCAACCATGTTAGACGCACAAGTAAAAAATAAAGTTTAGTTGTCCTTTAATGTTTAAATAGAGCAACATATAGTGTAGTTTTGTTGCATACAAGTACCTATCATTTTCTCTGAAGAAACCTCTTTCCATAAGACTTAGTTTACAGTTTTTACATCTTCAACTTCCATACACACCAACTCTTTGATCTGCCTTTCATTACAGCCTTGCACAACATTGCTAATATTTTATGCCAAATAATTTATACTGCCAAATAAGTAGTAAGAAGACTGGTTATTCTATTGATTCTCTCTCACAAAATTCAGTTTACACACTCAATGGGAAAGGGGAATTTTCAAGCAGCATTTAGACGCATTGCTTCCTTCAGTAGGAGGAGAGTGATACCACTTACAGAGATTAAACAAGGTCCTACATGCAAGAATTGCTGACATTTAATGGGGCACTCCAAGCAACAGCAAAAAAGAAATTACCACAGTTGTATTACTCGTACTCCTAAGCAGCCATTCGTCTCACATTTTCTGTATTGATACTGTTTTCGTACTACAGGTTGAGTATCCCTCAGCCGAAATGCTTGGGATCATAAGGGATACATTTAGTTAATGGATCATTTTGGCAGCACCAGCCTTATAAATGCTATACATTACCTAAATCCAATGTGAGCAACATAATGGCTGGGAGGGTGAAACAAAAGGGTTTCACAATGAGGCTCCAAAAAGATGAGTACCCCTTATCTGAACTGACTTTTATCCCCCCAAAAATTGGATTTTTAGTTATTTCGAATAATGGATCTACAGTAAGGGATAGTCAATCTGTATTAACTATTGACCTGTAGCCTGACTGCTCCTACTTTATGCAACCACATTTGTGAGATACACATTTAAAGTTTACATACAGCCCTGAAGAATGTATAATTCATATGTGTTCAAAGGTAATCAATAAATGTAGTTCCTGGGAATCCATTTGTTGATTAATTAACTGGTTCTCCCTGGACACACTTGCACTCTACATTCTGCGAGGAAGCAAGTAAAGGTTTTATAGGTCCAGAAAAAACAAATGGCTAACATAGCTATACTAGTACAACTAGTGGAAACAAACTGCAGATGTATGCCCGTTTCAATATATCTAATGCACACATTGCAAATATAGTTATAATGTTGGATATTTATTTATATATATATATTGGTTTGGAGCACTTTAAGACGTTAAGACTTCAGTCAAATGCAGAGAGTTAAGTGGGAGAGTCAGAAAAAGCTACACAGTTTATATCGGTGAATACATTAAACATATTTAGTATACTAGTATTTAAATTCTACTGAATACATACATTTTTATAATGACCAATTTTATATGGATGAAAAAAGTTAGGGACCTTTAATGTTTAAATGGTCCTACAAACAGATTAATTACGGAGTTTAAAATTACCATAATACTGTCCTACATGAAGCAATTTAAAGTGACAGTAAACCCCACAGAAAGTATCAGACTTTGATTTAAGCAACCATATACAGGGAGTGCAGAATTATTAGGCAAGTTGTATTTTTGAGGATTAATTTTATTATTGAACAACAACCATGTTCTCAGTGAACCCAAAAAACGCATTAATATCAAAGCTGAATATTTTTGGAAGTAGTTTTTAGTTTGTTTTTAGTTTTAGCTATTTTAGGGGGATATCTGTGTGTGCAGGTGACTATTACTGTGCATAATTATTAGGCAACTTAACAAAAAACAAATATATACCCATTTCAATTATTTATTTTTACCAGTGAAACCAATATAACATCTCAACATTCACAAATATACATTTCTGACATTCAAAAACAAAACAAAAACAAATCAGTGACCAATATAGCCACCTTTCTTTGCAAGGACACTCAAAAGCCTGCCATCCATGGATTATGTCAGTGTTTTGATCTGTTCACCATCAACATTGCGTGCAGCAGCAACCACAGCCTCCCAGACACTGTTCAGAGAGGTGTACTCTTTTCCCTCCTTGTAAATCTCACATTTGATGATGGACCACAGGTTCTCAATGGGGTTCAGATCAGGTGAACAAGGAGGCCATGTCATTAGATTTTCTTCTTTTATACCCTTTCTTGCCAGCCACGCTGTGGAGTACTTGGATGCGTGTGATGGAGCATTGTCCTGCATGAAAATCATGTTTTTCTTGAAGGATGCAGACTTCTTCCTGTACCACTGCTTGAAGAAGGTGTCTTCCAGGAACTGGCAGTAGGACTGGGAGTTGAGCTTGACTCCATCCTCAACCCGAATAGGCCCCACAAGCTCATCTTTGATGATACCAGCCCAAACCAGTACTCCACCTCCACCTTGCTGGCGTCTGAGTCGGACTGGAGCTCTCTGCCCTTTACCAATCCAGCCACGGGCCCATCCATCTGGCCCATCAAGACTCACTCTCATTTCATCAGTCTATAAAACCTTAGAAAAATCAGTCTTGAGATATTTCTTGGCCCAGTCTTGACGTTTCAGCTTGTGTGTCTTGTTCAGTGGTGGTCGTCTTTCAGCCTTTCTTACCTTGGCCATGTCTCTGAGTATTGCACACCTTGTGCTTTTGGGCACTCCAGTGATGTTGCAGCTCTGAAATATGGCCAAACTGGTGGCAAGTGGCATCGTGGCAGCTGCACGCTTGACTTTTCTCAGTTCATGGGCAGTTATTTTGCGCCTTGGTTTTTCCACACGCTTCTTGCGACCCTGTTGACTATTTTGAATGAAACGCTTGATTGTTCGATGATCACGCTTCAGAAGCTTTGCAATTTTAAGAGTGCTGCATCCCTCTGCAAGATATCTCACTATTTTTGACTTTTCTGAGCCTGTCAAGTCCTTCTTTTGACCCATTTTGCCAAAGGAAAGGAAGTTGCCTAATAATTATGCACACCTGATATAGGGTGTTGATGTCATTAGACCACACCCCTTCTCATTACAGAGATGCACATCACCTAATATGCTTAATTGGTAGTAGGCTTTCGAGCCTATACAGCTTGGAGTAAGACAACATGCATAAAGAGGATGATGTGGTCAAAATACTCATTTGCCTAATAATTCTGCACTCCCTGTATGTTAGAAACCTATCAGGCCTTTGTAATATAAGTCATCAATACACACACTCCATGAAGTGTGTCAGGAAACAGAGGAACACCATTTAATTCATGACACAATATGTATCTATTGTAAATACCTGTAGCACAATACCGTCCTTTGAGCTGTAAACTTGACATCCCAAGAAAAGTCCACAAAAGCGCTTTAGCGTTGAAACCATATGGTATATATCTTAAGTATTCTTAATATTAGTGTCAGACAGTCCATGGGGCTTCTACCTATTTTATGACACAATCATGCTAGGTCACGTTGGCTAATCTTGATCCTGCAGATTGAGGACTACATATCCCATGAGTCTCCGACAACCTTAAAGAGACTGCTGCATGTCTCCAAATAGATCTCTCCAAAGAGGTGGAACAACTTTAGTTGCTTAAAAACTGTGTTGTTTACTTCTGTTTGAGAACTAACATGTGTAGTGACTGTATTAATAGTTATTCTTGCCTACTGTTACAATTGTCAGCTATAGAACACACAGTTACATACACACAAAGGCTACCAAACTCTCATAGAAAGGAAAAAGACCACAATGACTTAACAATTTTGTACATTCTTGCCATAAAAAAAAATCAATCCAAAGTATCATAATTTGGTGCATTTCTCATTGCAATTTGGCAATGATAATGATAAAATGCAACTAAGAAACCTATAGTTATTTTGATAGTTCTCAGATCACCACAATTCACTGGTAAGTTGTGATCTAATGGCTAAATATCTGTCAAGTCAGCAGTATTATTCAACAGGTGGGATCCTGCTGAAACCAATACACAGTCTATAGAGAGCATATGTATCATACCTCACAACTGTCCCGGGACAATTCCGGTGTGCATTAGCTTTGCCAGTTTAAGTGACAGAAGTTGAAAGGTATGATGTCATAGCAAGAGACTTTAAAGAGAGACTAAACCCTTCAGATAAACATTTAATCAGACAGAAGACTAAGTGTGTCTGATTAAAAAATCTTTTGATTGTTCCAATGAAGCACCATTCAGAAATGATTCCCATTCAGTCTTGAAGTCAAACAGGGACTTCAAGGCTGCCATGTCACTGCGATTTTCTGGATCAATAAAAGAAAGAAAAATATTATTTATTTTTTTTAACCAGGAAATGGACATTTAAATATACTTTCATTTACAGATCACCAGGATTTGTCATCCTGGGAATGTGACCATTGCCCAGCTTATATAGCCACTAAACCTGTTTTCCCTTTCTGCTTCTAATATGATGATAAACTGCTATATACTTTTGAAGGTACATGGCTGTTTATCTTCTCATCGGCATCCATGGTGCTGGTTAAGGCTAATTGAGTAAAAGCAAAAAACGTGTGCACTATTTTTTGGAAGATTGATTCAGCCTTTACAGAGTGCACACGTTTTTTGCTTTTACTCAATTATCTACATTCACGCTTGACACGCGTGTGGAGCACCTGTTTCTGGCCTCTGTCATGGGAGTAGAGCCGACTTGTACTCATTATTTTGGACCATTACTCGCTGGTTAAGGCTGCTGCCGACAGTCTTTCACTGAAGACTGCACTGACAGCCTCCGATCAGACATGTGGTGCAAAGGTACACATAAGGCTTACACTAATATCCGAAGGTTGCACAAGATTTTTAACTTTTGTTTCTATTATTAAAGTAAAAGGAAACAGGAGGAGTTAATTTAACTAACAGATATTACAGAAGGTGCATTAACCCACTGCATCATCTCAATACCACATATTCACATATATTGAACTGAAAATGTGATATATTATGTTTAATGTCTAGGCTTTAAAGCAAGCTCAACTTCCAAACATGAAGGAGGGATCCAGGAGAATGTTGGCTGAGCATACCCTGCTCAATGAGGAGATGTATGAACTGGTCCTTTTATTAGAGAGTGACAGCGTTACTGATGATACTGAATATAAAGCTCTGGAAAGAGACAAAGCGTTATTGGATGAAAAGATGGTTAACCTCCGCGCCAAACTTAAAGTGATTCAAGCAAAACATTCATATCACCCTGTAATTCCTAACCAAAATCTAATAAACGTGATTAAGACATTAAACAGTATAATGATGATAAGCTGCTGATGGAGAGTGAATTATTGGATGAGTATTTTGATGATGTTCTAGGTCGTATTCAGCATATATTGGAGCTAGATTGGTTAAAAGCAGCTATCAGTGAACTAAAGAACGTGATCATCTCCACTGCCAAAATAACTGCAGAAAAATCTATAACGTGACAAGAGTTCTAGGCCTGCCCAGCATTCCCAGCACCGGGAAGGAAGAGGAAGAGTCCATTCCAGATGCCGGAAATAGTGGTAGCCAATCCACTCCACTCAATACCTCAAATAAGAGGAGATGGTATCAAAGCCTGTGGACCACCAGGAAAAAGCACCAGGCCAAAGTGGCTCCACTGCCAGCTGAGAAAGACAGTGAAGCACCCACCTTACTTGTGACCACGGCAGCACCTGCAGCAACCTCTGTACCTGCAGCACCCATTGCCAGAACAGTATCTGCAGCACAAACTGCACTATCCTCAGCATCTAGAAGGGCGCCATGCAGGCAATGCTTTTCATGGAGCTGCCTCAGAGGCCAGTAATGTATCTACAGTCTAACAATACCCTGTCTTTGTAATGGAGTCTGTGTTATATTTCAGTTCACACAAGTAAATCCGAAGAAAAAGAAGCTCAAAACGGGCACCAAATGAGGTATTCAGTAAAAAAATATATATAAATAACTTTATTGACATCCAAATGGATAAAAGAAATAGCACTAGTATAACTGGAAAAAGTGCAATAGGACAAAACAAAAAAAGAAAAATAAAGGGCTAGGTGCCCATGCTTGACGCGTTTCGTGCGAGGGTGTTTCTTTGTAATGCAATCTGTGTCATTTTAGGATATTTTTTAATGGAATCCGGGGTCTGTGTTAAATTCCAGTTTAATGATATTAGTGGAGGGTGTAGCTTTGTAAAAGGGTGTGTGCAATTTAAGGATATTTTTGTATTCTTTATTTTCAAAGACAATAAATAACATGATTACCATTACATTTGTCAATTTGTTAAAAATATTTAAAATATTGCACATATTTTATTATCTAATAAATAACATGTCAAAAAATATATACTGAACAATTAAAAGAATGATAAAAATATATATTAAATGAGTATTAAAAATACATAAACATATGAAAAGCCAAAAAATGGAACACATACCCCCAACTGTCCCACTTCGGGATACTGGAAAATGAATACTACAAATGTGCATAGGTTTTGCGCATGTACAGTACTGCTGGAACTTTGGCGCTGACACTCTTCATCCCAAGCCACGGCACCACCTTACTACATTGCGGGGGGCACAGGTTGGGAAGCATGGAAAAATGAATGTAAAATTGTAGTAAATTCAAGTATTAGGCAGCTATAAAAAAAAAAATTTACAGATTGGGTTTGTGAACTTTTATCTAATGTTGGGGAGTTGCATTGAATATTTTATAGTTTGTCCCTTCAGACAAACATATACTTGATAGGCATGAATCTAACAGACCTATAGAAAAAGGAAACAATATATTTTTACAGTCAGTGAATAAGTAAAACAACCACTTTATGTGTGATTGAATCATTCTTAGAAAGGCAATTACACTAGAGTTGTTTCCTCCAATTGTTTTCATTTTGGATTTGTGATGTGGGAGTATCCCTTCAAACTGCAACTTAATTCAGAAAAACACATTTTTATTTTTTGAAAGGAAGAAATTAAATCCAAAGTTTTATCAAGGTTAAAAAGAACACATTCTCATTTGAAAGTTATCAATAGTACAAAAAAAAGAAAGAATGGCAATATCTGGCCTGGTCCTAGAGTTGCCAACCAATCCATGGCCGTCCACAAAAATATTTTCAAGAGGGGCATAATTTTATCATCATCCGTATTCCAACCCTTATTGTCAAAGGGCAGGACATGCAAAGGGTTGAGAAAGCTGATGCAAAGGCTTAATCGAAGGATCAAGCCTCCATTGTCTGATTAGCCATTGATAATCTGTTTTTATGTTAACACTACTGAATGCACCACAATAATCATACACATGTGATCAAGGCACTATAACTGAATAAAAAACAAAAACATGTTGCATCTGCATAAATGGATGACAATTAAAATGTATAACAAACATATTTATTTTGAAAATGTATTAACTTAAATATATTAAAATAAATAGACTGCACACACAGCTCCAGCAGCAGACTGCACCTTCAGCATCAGATTGCGCCCACAGCATTTGTCGGAGCTATAAACCCACAGATCTTGCCTTGGCACTGGATGGCACCCACATCACCAGATATAACCCCATTGCACAAGATAATAACCCAATGCACCAAAAATGATGCCACAGCACTTGATATAACACCATACCATCAGATATAACGCCACAGCAAAGGATACACCACCATAGATATAAACCCAAAGCAACAGATTGCACATACATTTCCTACATCCATGCCATCAATTTCCCCTCTTTATTTCTTTCTTCCTCCACCCTGTCACCTCTATCCCCCTTGCATGTGTTATATTCTGTCATAAAATCATAAAATATGATTTAAAAAAATGCAAAGCCACCCCAGAAATCTCCTGAGAAATCTTTTATACAGTTACAAATTGTAAGAAATAAGACCCTGTTTATATAGGTTCTAATAATTGTCCTGAGTTTAGAATTATGCATTTCAAGTTATAGGGCAATAACCAAAAGTAGTGTACACTTTATGGCTAATTGATTTATTTATGCAGTTTGGTTAGTTATATAGATTAAGAATAACGTATTTTATTTATTTTACTTATGCTTATGCAAATTAATACATACACACACATTTACTGCAGATTAAAAACACTTTGAAATAAAAAGTGAGTTTTATTGCTCTTGAACTCTTTGATACACTTATACACCAGAAGTTTTAAGCTCTGAAAAGAGGACAGTAGAGGCAGCTATGCAACTAGTGTGCAGGTGTAATGATGGTGTGGACAGCATTTCCCATTAGTTTCAGTGCACTAAGGACAATCCAGTAAATATAAATGATTATTGGTTGTGTGGGAACTAATAACTAATGTTTGTCTAGAGGCGTCTATGTCCCTTCTATATGCCCCCACCATTTCTTTCCCCCTTTATGTGTTATATCCCCCACCCCACCATCTTTACCCTTTTGTGTTGGGAATCCCCACTCCTGCCATCTCTTTCCCCTTCTATGTTATATTCCCTCACCCCTACCATTTCTTTCCCCTTGTATGTTTTCTACACCCACCCCTTCATTTCATTGTATGCATGTATTTTCTCCCCCCACAGTAAGCTGTCACCTCTATTCCATAGTTGTATTTTCTCCTGCATGCCTGACTGTTACACTCTTTTATTTTATGTTGATTATTTTCTCCTTTTACCCTTTTATTTCTTTTCTTTTCCTTTACGTTTTTGTTTGAATTCCCCCAGCCCATAATCCATGTGTCACCTCTTTTCAATTACCATTATTACCTTTTGGTGAGAAGGAAGGGCAGTGCCTCAGCATTGACGTCTATCTGCTCAGCACGTGAAGCGGTGACAGTGCTGCTGTAGTGATGATGAACTGCTATTGCGTGCAGCTGATGTCGCGTGTTGACGTCATCAACACCGGCAGACTTTCTTTTTTTTTTTTAAAGGGCACATGAAAATATCCAGCGGGGGGGATGCAAGCGCCTTGCCCCTCCCTGCGGCATGGTAAAAAAATTTGGGTGAAACCAAAGATAAGTCTTTGGAGGCAATAGAATGGACATATTTTATTTTTTTGGGGTGGGGGGGGGGGTGTTGAAGAAAAAGGTTGAAAACCTAACTGGTCCCAAACTTATCTGCTAGAGTAACCTATTTATCAACCACATTTGTGGTGGAAGCACAATTTTAAATGCAAAAAGTTACACTTTTAATTGAGCATAACTGAAGAAGTACATTTAATGTCTATATTATTAGCACAATGTATAGGTTAAGTACATAGGTTGTACAGATTGATGGATGATATGTACACGGAAAATATAACCAAAATTCTATGACGATCAGACGCATAGGTCAAATACGCATCAGGATTACTCTCGGCGGGTGGCACCAGATTTCTTACTTTTGCCTCTATTAATTGGCAAAAGGTAAAAAAAACTTTAGTGACACTTTGGTCCTTGTTTTATCAACCACAGGAGGATAAACAGCTAAGTTAATTACACTAGGAATTAAATCTGCAACAGTCAGATATTACAGAAGGTACATTAACCCACTGCATAATCTCAATACCACATATTCACATATATTTGATAGAAAATGTGATATCTTTTTTAACGTCTAGGTTTTAAAAAAGGTTATTAGTTATTTTCTACAGTAACTTCAAGCTATATTGGTTGTGTATGAGCCTCATTTACATATGCATTCCAATTTGAAATAAAAAAAATAAACTGATTAATAAAAAGAATGATAAAAGTTACACTTACTGAGCATCCCTTAATTGTAAATGAGCTTAACTGAATATGTACATTTAATTGCTATATCGCTAGAACAATGTATAGGTTAAATTACATATTTATGGCTGATACTGAATATACACTGAATATATTAGCAAAATTCTACGACACAAGCAGAAAATATCATGGCCACAACGTTTGTCACCATAAAATATTCTCTTATAGCAGGTTCCTATTGAGGGCATTATATGTGTGTCATTTTAGAGATGGAGGAGAGGTAAATAATGTTTAACTTGACTTAATCCCCACCAGTCCCCACAAAAGAGGAAGAGGGATGATGTCATGGCCACCAGGTAGATAACTATCTAAACAAACAGACAGAGAGAAACAGAGACAGAGTATAAAATCAACATACTATTTATTTATGCAGCCAGGAAAGTAAATGTGTACCTTTCATACTATAAATTTCTAGTAAAATTCAATACAATCATAAAAAATATATAAACTGGATAACAACACAAGGTTGTGCAAGCTCTCTCTTACACAACCTATACAGCTACAATAAGAACCACTGTGAGAATTAAGGTTAAACTTAGTAAAGCTGTTTACTGACACTGTGTTCGAAAACTTAGGCCTAAAGCCAGATATTTCAAATGCTGAGGTTTATGACAGGCATACAGAAAAGCACATTACATTTGCTAGTGTGCACCGCGGTTCAGTAGTAGAAACAATATTTGCACCATTTGACATAATAAACCCCTTACCTAGTTTGAAAACAAAATAAAAATGCATCTCACCAGAAGGTGTTCTAGCTGTATTTTAACATTGTTAAAGATATTTTCACAAGAAACTCTGGGTTCATTAAACAGCAAAACCACAAATGGCTTAAGACCACCCTGGTAACATTGCTAACATCTGGATTACACATCATACCAGCACGGTCTGGGAGGCAAGACATATGCTGGCTAAGCACACTGTCTGAGCCTCCGTTTCATTATGTCAAGCACACCTTGTTACTATTACAACTATAATACTTAATAGTCCATTTTTAAAACACAAGTAAACCTGAGAATGATACACAGCAGACAAAAGTGAAACTTTTTGCAAGCCCTGTATGAGTTCAAAGGCGTTTTATTCGCCACAGTGATGTCACACTGTCAATAGGAAGCCATACTGGTGCTTGGCTACAATTCAGGAACAAAATGGCAGCTATGAATTCCCAGGTAAATGCACACAAAAAAAACCACTAGAATGTCAAACAAAGGCAGAAGGCCCAAGATTATCCATTCTACTGGTTTTACATATTGATGCAGAGGTGAATATCTGTATTAGAGCAGGGATATAATTTCACTAAAACAAGACAGATGGGTAACACACTGTTTCCAAAGTGATGCATACCATGTTTTTATATAAACTGAAAATCTATTTTATAAGAATTATCTTTTTTTCACATCATAAAATTTCTCAGCACGGTATAAGCTAAAGTCATGTAACTCATGCACACAGAATTAAACCAGCTTATATATATACATATATTCTGGAGTATCTGAATGGAAATGTTTACCAATGTAACAGAGGAGAGTCTGGAACTCAAGAAGTTAAACATAACAGGGGTACAAGCATCTGTTTGTTTAAGAGACACTAAACTTTTTTTTTCATGTATGCTTCTAACATAAAAGAACAAGTAAAAGGTCCAGTAGCTCTAGTATGTGGATTAATTGGCATGTACTTTTTAAGGTAATTGCCATTTTATCCTCTGATCAGCAGCCACTATGCTTCCCTTTCAAGCATGAAGACTGTTCCACTCCTAGTGCAGTAAGAGATCTTTAAGGGGGGGGGGGGGGGGGTTTCATCCAACGCACAGCCTACTCCCCCCCCCCCCCCCCCCCTATTCATTGCATATAAAAATAAGGGTTTTATCGTCTCACTAGTATTCAACTTCTATGTAGCTTCCTATTCGTAGAATAGAATTTAATTGGCAATGAAAAAAAAGCAAAACAATGAAAAGGTAGTCAACATATTTTTTTTAACTTTAACATCAATGTGGCTTTCCCATCTACCATCCAATATAGACCTCTTTACACTGGTCATGCTAAATTCTCTTGACCATGATCATCAGAAAGTAACCAGGTAACTACCATCTGTTATGGAACCGATTAATTACTTTCAAAAATAAGTTTGCAGAATAATGCTATAAATGTAGTTATACGGATACACCCTAACATTTTAATTTGCCCTTAAATATTTCAGCCTGTTGATTAATATTGCAGAATCCATCCCTATAATAAACACAAGACTGCTAAAATAGAAAGGCCTCAAATAATGTTTTCCACCTTATTTTTCTACACACAAGAACTTCAGTTTCTTTTAATGTTCTTATGAGTATTTCACAACCAAAGAAAACTCACCATATACCGACATTGTTTCAGCTGAGGTTACATTTCCGGTGAATAAACCAGCTCAAACAATAAAATAGAGCAACATAAACTAAGGGCTGCACACAATAAATCATCCTGTCAACCATATATTGATTTTGCAGGGTGGGGAAAAGATGAAATTTCCAACAGTTCAATGGCTTTATTAATACAAATAAAACAATTACCAGTTCACTTTTTTTTAATGTTAGTCATTCAGTATCCTGCACTTTTAGAAAGTCATATTATCATATAAATGCCTTGATATTAGCATGCACACCTCAGCTGCACATTGAATGTGTGAAAAGCCATTGTATGTCATTGACCCAAGTCTCTAGATATAGCAGGTTCCTACAGGGCTGTGGCATACTCTTTATATAACAACCTTTCTATGTCTCCAGAGGAAAGAAAATTACAATGTACCGTTCAGCAGTTCGATCCAGTGAATGGGTCTGAAGCTGCTAATTTATGAATGAATGTAACAACTCTAACCTCCCATGATGTGTTAGCAAGTCATTTGCGCTCTACGTAGTTCCATGGTATGTTTTCATAGGAGGTATTTACCTAAAGACATTTTTTTCTTAGTTCACTATAACTCTCTAGAATATTAACCCTCTGTCTGCCAGTGTAATGCACAACCCTGCAGCAGCCAAAGGATTTAACAAGATGATTTCAAAAACAGACACAAAATGGAAAAAAAAAAAAAAAAGGCGGCAAAAAGAAAGATTGAATGAAGGAAATGAGGGGAGAGCAAATTATGCCAACCCTTTGAGTATCTTTACAATCTAAAAATGCATTTTTTAAATATTCATTTCAGCTTTTTTTTGTTTGTTTTGTTTGATTTAATGGAGAATGCTGTGCGAAACATGTTCAGTTTTTTTGCATGCATAGTTTGTGCATACCAAAACATACAAAAATTAGCATGTTTCACCCGCTGGTTGTGTTTTCAAAATTCCGAATGCACAGCTACATGCTCAGAATTCCACATGACTATTCCCTCCACTATTGAAAATGATGGGGGAAGGGTTTGGCATGGGCACTGGTGACATCAGGTTGACGTTGCATGCACATGTGCAGTGTATACACATGCCTCTATGTGGGAGACCTCTGGCTGGCTCTCTGGTGATGCTGGGAACGCTCCTTTTCACAAGCAGAACAGGATATCAGAAACAATGTAATGGAGAAGTTGTAAAGGTACGTATTGTAAAAAAAAAGATAAATAATCAAACAAATTATTCAATAGGATCCCATTTAGTCAACTGGAAAGGTCCTATAAACCAGGGCAATTAAAAAAATAACAGGACAACATTTTTGTCATAGTAGCTGGATGCACATTGCAAAAAAAAAAAAAAAATTGCTACCATGGCAACAAAAGTGTTAAAAAGTCAGACTAATCAAACTGAGAATCATACTTGTGATGTTATTTTTTCTTCACAATCTCAAAGAGTAATGAATAGTTTGGTTTCTTTACCAGTAGCACTGACATAAAACACATGCTCATCCAAATAAAGCCTGGGACCAAAAGTTCATATTAAAGCAAATTACTGGTTGCTGTTCTGAGAATTAATGAGGGGTAACTTTGTTCTGAGCTACTGACCATGCAAAAGGTCACATGTGGAACTCTGCTGACCCTGGAAAACACACTGAATGAGGCAAGCTTAGCTGAGAAAGAAAAAACAAAGTATGTGGATGTGAAAAGCAGCAGACACAAAAAATGTAAATAAACACACGTGTGTGTGCTCAAATATATAGATTTATCTCTATTATTTTCTTTTTAACATGTATAAATAATTTGCTTTATGTAATGGATGCCAGTGGTTAGGCCCATGCTATATACTTGTTGTTTCCTTTCATACAATAAATAAAATTTCAGCAAACCTTTAAATGTATAATTTAATAGGACCCATATCCAAGAATTAGTAAGTACAGCATGTTAAAACACAAACCGACAAAAACATTTAAAAAAAAATTAAAAAAAATATGTGAATATAGTATAACATCAAGACTTCCATACTTTACAATTCAACAAACCAGGCCTGTTTTTTTGGAAGAGGGTACCCTGAACCCTCTTTTAAAATTACAACAGACAGTACCTGAAGCTCTTTTAATACCCATTATAGTAGTGTACTACAACCTTTAATTAAAAAAAAAAAAAGCAATGAAACATATAAAAAAAAGGGGATTCTCCCCCTCTCATTCTGACATGAGAATACAGGGTTAACACGGTTGTGATATGTGTGAGCAGAAGTTGTAACAGTGTCAACTATCTGCATGCACATAGTCTTTATCCCAGTACATACAGATGTGCATTTAGAATAACCTCACCACCCAAAAGAGCTTTCAGACAAGGGATAGTGCATCTTAAATGTAGACAAGAAGCCCTGAAGGGGTGGAGGGATTGGGGGAAGGCAGGGGAAAAAAGAATCATCTCCTCTGACCTCTAGTGAAGTGCCAGGTTTTTTCTTAAGCTCTTCACATTTCCTAAATTTGCAGATCTGGTGTCCTGTTTTGCGGTTCCTGCAACTGCTGCAGACTCCACAGTTGATGAGCCTCTTGCAAGGGACACAGACCCCACACCTTTTCCTCTTCTTCTTGGCAGGGTTCCCGCCGGCTCCCGAGGAATTATTCTGCGGGCAGTCTGCCAGATTGGCAATTTGAAACGCACTGTCTGTGACGGCTGCCGAGGCTGCTGCGGGGGAGTGAAGGGCTGTCATGACGATGACCCCTGGAGGTAATGAGATGCCCCCTAGAGCCGGAATAGCGGAAAAAGTTCCAACGCGTTCAGGGAGATTCATTATCTCTGCTTCAGCGGCGCCGCATTTGAGCTTGTTCATGCATTCCCCTGCCAAAGGTCTGCAGTGTTCAGGGGATAAGGTGGAAAGGAAATTATTATTTGCCATTTGCAACGACTCTGGCGCCCCGCCAGGCTTCCCCAGCCTCTGGGAGTCGTTTCTGTGCATGCTGGTCCTATTAGGGTTGATAGCGGCTGATTTCCTTCCCCAGAGCATTGCATTATCACAGTTCCACGGGGACATGCCGATCCGGGCACTGGGGAAAATAGGAGTAGTGATCCTCGCAATCTTAGCAGCCTGTGGAAAGCCTCCATTTGTTTTGTAAAAGGTTGCAAACGACCTATACCTCTCCATTTCTGAATTGTAATCCATGAGGCTGTTTAGAGCCCCCTCCACCAGGTTATCCTTGGGGAGCACAGCAGCCTCTGGGTTCTGTCCATTCTCCACACAAACATTAGTGTTCATATTGGACATTTCTGAGGAGGGCAAGTGGAAGGGGGTAGGGGGAGAGAGAGGGGGGAAAGAACTGAAGCTCGGTAACTCAGTCACCTTTGTATTTTGATGAAGCCCCTCCACTTGCAATCAAACTGGCTTCGCTTTCAGTGTATTTGTATTTAAAGGAGATGAGCTTTTTTTTTTCTTTTTTTTTAACTATTATTTCCTTTTAGATGATTTTTCAGCAGACAGCAATTTGTCACGGAGCATCTTCTTAAGCATTGTCAACTGTTCCAAGTAAAACAAAGGGAAATCATTCCAAAAAGGTGCAGGAAAAGGAGAGAGAGAGAAAAGAAATAAATATACTGTCAAGATCATTTCTATCACATTAATAAATACGGTCTCCCATACCCCCTACTTCTCCCCCGTACATAATTGAATTGCATAATAGCATTAATAGCTGGTTGGAATACCTGAAGGTGGCAAGGGGGGGAGGGAGTATAAAATTGGGGGTGTTGACAAATGCCAAGGCAGCGAGAGAGAGAAAGTGAAGATCAAAAGGCATGTAAATCAGAGATGGGAAAAAAAGGTTATAGTACCTCTAACCAGAGGGCATTTAATGTTATAAAAGCATGAACAAAGTCTTGTCAATGCACGGAAACGCTGGAAAGCTGCAAGCAAAATGGTCTTAAGCAAAAAAAAAAAAAAAAGAACAGGAAATTAGCAAATTAAGTGCTGAGAAAGTCGACAATGCATTAGAGTATAAACTGTAGGCAAGCACAATACAACTGAGAATCTTGCCTGTATACATTCTGAACTAAAAAGGCAAGGAAAAATAGGAACTACCAGCTGCCACAGTGTCCTTCTGTGTCTGACGGTCATTAGTTTGAATCCCAGCACAGCTGGCTCGGCTAGGGTCTTAATTCAATGTACCAAGGACAGGTCTCAATTGGAGCAGCCATTTAAATGATGGGGAGTGGGGAGGTGGGCCCCTGCAACGGGAGGGAGGGAGAGAGAAACCGAGAGGGAGAGGAAGGAAGGGAAGAGCGAGAGATGAGAAAGGGGCCAGATAAAAATAAGTCAGGCAATTTCATATTCTTCTGGTGTTATCAAAGAGCCAGCAGCTGTACTGAGGCTCTGAGCTCTTTACAATCACAGTATAAGAAGCCCTCTGCATCCCTGAGCCCTGGTGGCAGCACACTGTGTGAATATGAGGCACCTGCACAAACATGACATGGTTAGGCGGAAGGATGCTTTATTATCATGCATTATCCGTGCCCAATGGAACACTGGAGTCAGGAAAACAAGTACTCCATTTACTCTGGTGAGGGCCAGAGGGGATAATCTAAGCATCCTTTTCTGGACCTCAAAGGGTTAAGATTGCTGCCTTCAATGACTGATTATGTAGAAACTTTTGGTACAACTGTGGATCTGAGATGAAGATGCTATTGTTGTCTTATTCAGGTCAAAATTCATGTATTTATACATATTGTTTTGCTCCAGACTTATTTGTCTTACAAAAGGATGTCACCCTCAACCCACCCAAAATGTGACCAGGTATTTTTAGCTGGAAGTGCAAAATGAGGCCAAGTACAACTGCAGTCTCAAATATTCCAAGTTGGAAATGGTTATCAATTACAGTAATTAGACACATAATTAGATTAATGAACCGTTTAAAGTCCAACTTAGGAGTAAAAGACGTTATCTTCTGCAGATGCTACATGCTAAAAAAAAAAATTGGATTTCTGTAAATAAATCTGTTTTGGGGGTGGAGGACTGAAGATGGGGTTAATTTCCACATGTTTTTGGGGAAGCATCCGATGAGTAGTGATGCTTATTGTTAATCCCATGAAGACCTTACTCTCTATGCCAGGCATCACTGTCTCTGCCCTCTATCAAGGAAAGCAGAGACTCATAACAGTCAGAGGTCTGATAGCAGTACAAAGGCTGCCCCAAAAGGCTTCAGGCTAAATGCATCCAAGAGAGAGAGAAGCTAGGAGGAGGGGGGTTATATGGGACATTCTCAGTTCCCACAAATAAAACAGTAAATCACATGCAATAACTTGCATATGCATACTTCAAACTAGTTATGTCAAATCAGGTGGTGAGATGAATACAACTGCATATTACAGTATTACTGGAAATTAGACCACACCAGGGTTATATTCATGATGTAACCCTTTAGCACACAGACAGGGGGGGATAGCCAGCATTCAATATTATGGTTTTTTTCATGGAATGGAAAGTAAAATATAAAATGGAGAACAGATTAAGTGTGGAACAATACAACAGGTAACAAAATAATAATAATAAAAAAAGAAAATATCAAATACAGTAAGACAGATATAAGATGCTATCAGTAGTAGATGCCCTTCTATAATTATTCTAAGAATAGTTGTTACACTGCTAACCTAATGTGGCTGGGGATTGTTCAATATTTCATGTCTGCTCCAGCAACTGGAGATCAAAGGTCATATTTAACATCAAGGGGGAGGGGCAGGAGCAGATTAATTAATAAATGAATCCACCACCAAGTCGCATTAGCCACATTACAGCAAATCATCTCCACACTCTTAAGGGATAGAAGGGGGGGGGGGGGGGGGCAGACAGGGGTTGTAGGACAGTACCAACAAAATATCTGTACTTACCACTATAGGGTGAATACAACAGGGTTTCTCCCAGCTAGAGCCTGCATTTATTACTCACACATTACCCTGCACAGAGAAAGAAGCCAAGTCCAAGTGCCCTGCCAGTTCCAAGGAGACCCACTTTAATAGTTTGGAAGAAAAATAAATGAATTATGCCCTGCATAAATTTCAAAATAAAATAAAATAAACAATATTAAAAATAAAATATAATAAATAATAATTCAAAAATAGGAAAATTGAGCAAAATGTTGTATATAGGGACAGGTTTAGATATGATGCTGGTTGTGGAAGAGGTAGAAAGAATAAAAGCTGGAAGGGAGGCAGAGGGGGGAGTGTATTGTGCTGCTGGTCTCTCGGTGGTCCCTACTCGCCCCTCTGTGTGTGTCTGGAGCTGGCTCTCCCTGTGCTCTCCAGTCAGTTCCCAGTCGCTCTGTGTGTGTGTGTGTGTGTGTGTGTGTATGTGTGAGGGAGGGAGGCAGCCTGGGAGTCAGTCAGTCTCTCTCTCTCTTTCTCTGCGTGTGGCTGAGAGGCATTAGGGGGGCTGAGGGGAGGGGGGTTGGGAGGAGGCGGGGGGATGGGGGAGGGAGGCAGGGGGAGAGGTGAGGAGGATGCAGGGATGTGGACACCTACTGATGATTGGCTGCAAATTACACCGGGAATCAGAAGCACACACACGGGCACTGCTCTCTCTGTAGCCTTCCCTCCTCCTCCTCCTATTACATCCCCCTTGTCCTCCTCCCGCTTCCAGTTCTGCCTTCCCTTCCCAGAGCAAATCCCCTGCTCAGCTTCACAGAAGCAGCAGCAGCCACGTCTCCTGCTCCCCCCTGCAGCCCTCCACAGGGACATGGCTGGCATGATTATTATTGTCTTGTGGGGTCATTATTAGGGGAGTTTCACTGCCTTGTCCTGCGGTGTGGTACACTATCTCAGTGATGACTAACCATATTGTACTCCTGCTACTGTTAACTACAGTTCCAATAATGCTCAGCCAGCCAAATGGCACGTTATTTTATTATATATTCTGTATATACACATAGAGTTTACATTCATAATATATATGACTATGTAAATGTATAAATAAACCGAGAAATAAATTAATTACCTACTTTCCTACACCATTCATATGCTGTGCAATCAAGTCACGTTTATTCCATGACTTAAGACAAACCTTGTTTTATTATTATAGAGGTGTGGATCGAGGCTACTACTGAATTTCCTTTAGGAAATATATTTTGTCTCTGGAGGAGATATTGCAGCAGAGGTGCAAAGGCCAAAAGTTGCCAAATATTGCAGTTTAAAATGGAGAATTCTTGGTAGATATAACCAATGAAACTAATTGGTCACTGACAACAATTGTATTTTATTATAATCATCAAGGAAAGAGATGAATTAAAAATGTTATGTATTGTGAGTGCTATAAATAAATTGTGCAACATTTTTGACCTGGCTCGAAATAGCGATTTTTGGAAATAGTAGGAAATTCTGGGAAAAATAATCTGACTGCTGACTAAAATAAAATATTTTATTAATGGTGAATGCAAGATCATATTGTACTTGCTTCTATAGATGTGGGTTTGTAGCTTTGGATCCTGATAAATGATAATAACAAAAAACACATTTATTATCAATAGCCTTTGTAGACAAAAGCCGGATCAGAATTAACCAGATGCATACTCAGTGGAGATATAGAAAAGTTCAGTGTATTAACCTGACAGACTAAAGCAGAAAATTGGTCACCCAGGAAACATAATAGCAACAATCTGACCATAACAGAATGGGTCAGCTAATGCACATTCCAATTTGAGGACACATGGCAGACTTTCTCACTAAACCCTCCTCTTTTCTCTCCACAATTATGCCCAGTGTCCAAATGTCTGTGGATGTTAGCAGCGCAGATACTTTACCAACTTTCCAGAAGACTTTACAAGAGGACAATTGTACAAATATAAGTAATGAGATTCGTGTTCATGCAGATATTGATTAGAAAATCCTTTCATTTTGCAACTTTTACTGGATTCAATCCTTTTCCAATCACAGTAACATATAATGCACTGCATAGCAGATGATTTGGTAAAATATGTTCGGTTAAGCATATTAAAAACATGTCGCCAACTTGCTAATTTCCAGGGCACATGAGAGGTAGTTAAAAAAAAAGTGGCTTTCCACAGTTTTGCCATTATGTGTATTTTGTATACTTTGATGTTTTAACTTCTAAACAATATAAATTATGTTTTGTCTTTTACTACATGGGCAAGCCTGGAACATTTTGCAGAATTCCTATAGACGCTATTTGGCTATCCTTTTCTTTGTCATATTTTACATTTATACACTGGCAAGTATATTGCATATTTGCAACTTTGGTCCGCTACTTATTATTAGATTAAAAATCACATTATTAGAAATATGATCATTCTAGGAGAGGTACTGGGTGTTTCGATTAGTTCCAAGTTTTTCAAAGTGACTTACCTTCTAAGGGGGGGGGGGGGGGGGGGATGAATGGGAAAAAAAAGTATCTCCCTGTGGGTAACGGGAGTGCAATTTCAGCCATTGCACCCTATTGATACATTCCTGACACTATTATCAGCACTAGTTTTTATATATTACATTACATTACATTAACATTTATTTGTACAGCGCCAACAATTTTCGTAGCGCTTGGTACAGAGCATAGAAGGGAACTACATACTCAGTTAGACAAACTAGAACAGACTAGTACATGAGGTAGAGAACCCTGCTCGTAAGCTTACAATCTAGACGGAATAGGGTCCATGAGACAATTAAGGGATTAAAGAGGTTAGAGGGATTGAAGTTGTAGTAACAGTAGAGTGGATGGGAGGCACTAGGTGGGATAAGCCAAAGAGGGAGTATGTGTTCCAGCTAGGTGGGATTAGCTAGAGGCAAAGTGACTGGTAATCTAGTGGGTTGGGTAGTAAGCCTCTCTAAAGAGATGAGTTTTGAGGGACTTTTTTAAGTTTGAAAAGGAGGGAAAGAGCTGGATGCTCCGAGGAAGGGAGTTCCAGAGAGAGGGGCAGCTCGGGCGAAATCTTGGAGACGCGAGTGAGAAGTGGTGATGAGATTAGAAGAGAGTGTTAATCCCTTTGAGAAGCGCAAAGGTCGTGCAGGGAGGTAACGGTTAACAAGGGAGGAAATGTACGTAGGAGCAGAGGAGTGGAGGGCTTTGTAGGTTAAAGACAGAATTTTAAATTTTATCCTCGAGCAGACAGGAAGGCAGTGGAGGGCGTTGCAGAGAGGAGCCGCCGAATCCGACCGACGTGCAAGAAAGATGAGTCTGGCAGCCGCATTTTGGATAGACTGTAGGGGAGCCAGACGAGCCTAGTCAGAAGCCCGCTACAGTAGTCCAGGCGAGAGATCACAAGCGAGTGCACTAGAATTTAGGTGCAGCCGACAGGATTTTGCTAAGGACTGATTTGAGGAACGAAGGAGAGAGCAGAGTCAAAAGTGACCCCAAGACATCGGACACGGAAAGCCGGTACGATTGTAGCATTATCAACGGTGACTGTAAACCCAGGTGAAAGGACAGCGTTTGAGGGAGGGAAGATAATCAGTTCTGTTTTGGAGAGGTTAAGTTTTAGGTAGCGATCAGACATCCAAGCGGAGATGGCTGACAGACACTCAGCTACACGTAGGTAGAGCTGAGTATCATCCGCGTCATGGGTGTAGGAACCCCCAAAAATCTGGGGGGGACAGCATTTTTGCACGCCGGGTATAGCAGCAGTAAAAATAAAGCTTGTCACAGTGTATATTATATCACCAAGTTCCCACCAATATTACCAGGATCCTTGGTATACAACAGATACATTCACAGCACAACATCTGCTTCAGGCAGGTGCATTTTATCACTGTTACATGAAATATAGTCAGCGAGCTGTGTGTACACCATAAAACATACATCAGTATGAACCTACCACTTCTGCTGGAATGCCATTCCATGTATCCACTACCCTCTCAGTAAAGTAATACTTTCATTAGTCCCTGAACTTATCTTATATCTAGGATAGCCTTATACCTATCCCATGCATGCTTAAACTCCTTCACTGTATTAACCTCTACCACTTCTACTGGAAGGTTATTCCATGCATCCACTACCCTCTCAGTATAGTAATACTTTCATTGGTCCCTGGCCTTATCTTATATCTAGGATAGCCTTATACGTATCCAATGCATGCTTAAACTCCTTCACTGTATTAACCTCTACCACTTCTACTGGAAGACTATTCCATGCATCCACTACCCTGTCAGTAATGTAATCCTTTCATTAGTCCCTGACCTTATCTTATATCTAGGATAGCCTTATACCTATCCCATGCATGCTTAAACTCATTTACTGTATTAACCTCTACCACTTCTACTGGAAGACTATTCCATGCATCCACTACCCTCTCAGCAAACAAACATTACATTTCTGACCAGAAAATAAACTGTAAAATATTAAATATTTCCAGCATTTCCAAAAGCTTAAGGTGGGCCCCAAATATATGTATATAACTAGTAACATTTATACCAGGGCTTGACAACCTTAACTAAGTTTTAGGAGCCAGGAAAAAAATCTAGGAGCCAGACAACAGCACATACACACAATCACATGCAGTCATATACAGTCAGTCACATAGACACATATACTCATACATACAGCCTGTCACACATATACATACTGTCACATAGACACACACTCATACATACATACATACATACATACAGTCTGCCAGGCACACACTCACACATACATACAGTCTGTCAGACACACACACATTCATACATACAGTCGTTCACAGACACACTCATACATACATATATACATACATACAGTCTGTCGCAGACACACACTCATACATACATGCAGTCTGTCAGACACACACTCATAGATACAGTCTGTAACATAGACACATACACTCAGAGTCAGTCACATAGACACACACACTCATACATGGTCTTTCACATACACTCATACATACAGTCTGTCACAAACACACACTCATAATCAGTCACATATACACACAAACTCATACAGTCAGTCACAGACACACAAACTCATACAGTCAGTCACAGACACACAAACTCACACAGTCAGTCACACACACTATATCTCATGCAGGGAAGGTGGGCATTTCCGTTCCAGGTTTGTCTGTGCCTCTTACAAAGGCACAGACCATCATTACTTATTAATTACATTATTTTGCCCATTCATTTGTCAGTTTTTTTTGCCCACATTCATTTGCCAGGGTTTTTTTTGCCCACATTCATTTGCCAGGGTTTTTTTTTTTGCCCACATTCATTTGCCAGGGTTTTTATTTTGCCCACATTCATTTACCAGGGGTTTTTTTTTTTTGCCCACATTCATTTGCCAGGGTTTTGTTTTTTTTTGCCCACATTCATTTGCCAGGGTTTTTTTTTTGCCCACATTCATTTACCAGGATTTTTTTTTTTTGCCCATATTCGTTTGCCAGGTTTTTTGTTGCCCACATTCATTTGCCAGGGGTTTTTTTTGCCCTAATTTTTTGATCATCTAATCATTAGTAGAAGTCATTGGCAGATTTAAGAGACATGTTATTATGGCAGCTTCGGAAGTCATTGATTATTGCAGCTCTAAGAGACATTTTTTAAATGTCCCTAAGAGCTGCAATAATCAATCACGTTCCGAAGCTGCCATGATAAAAAGAAAAACGGTACATTATTGGCAGTGACACAGTCACTGTTCCTACCTCGTTCCTCCCAGTGTGGGGCTGTGTGACTTGTGGAGGACGCGCACAAGCCATGCGCATGATCACATGACGTCGTGCGATGAAGTCACGTGATCAGGTGACCTCCGTGATCGCTGCAGAGCTGATTCTCCCGGGACAGTCCCAGGATCGAAAACGTTGCGGGACTGTCCCGGGTTGGCAAGTATGCTCAGTGCCGTCTTTAATAGTGATTGGACCCTGGGCAAGCATTTGCTTGGGCCCCCTGGACCCTGCCCCCTCCCCTGCATGCAATCCCGCCATCCATCGCGATGTTAACCCCCCCACACACACATGCCATAATTGTTGTGCCATTCAGATGCCAGTAATATTGTGCCATTCAGAGCGCAGTATTATTGTGCCAGTCAGAGCCCAGTAATATTGTGCCAGTCAGAGCCCAGTAATATTGTGCCATTCAGAGCCCAGTAATATTGTGCCAGTCAGATGCCTGTAATAGTGCCATTCAGAGCCCAGTAATATTGTGCCAGTCAGAGCCCAGGAATATTGTGCCAGTCAGAGCCCAGGAATATTGTGCCAGTCAGATGCCTGTAATAGTGCCAGACAGATGCCTGTAATATTGTGCCAGTCAGATGCCTGTAATATTGTGCCAGTCAGATGCCTGTAATATTGTGCCAGTCAGATGCCTGTAATATTATGCCAGTTAGATGCCTGTAATATTGTGCCAGTCAGATGCCTGTAATATTATGCCAGTCAGATGCCTGTAATAGTGTGCCAGTCAGATGCCTGTAATATTATGCCAGTCAGATGCCTGTAATATTGTGCCAGTCAGATGCCTGTAATATTGTGCCAGTCAGAGCCCAGGAATATTGTGCCAGTCAGATGCCTGTAATATTATGCCAGTCAGATGCCTGTAATATTGTGCCAGTCAGAGCCCGATAATATAGTGCCAGCCATATGCCTGTAATATTGTGCCAGCCAGATGCCTGTAATATTATGCCAGTCAGAGCCCAGTAATATAGTGCCAGCCAGATGCCTGTAATATTATGCCCGTCAGAGCCCAGTAATATAGTGCCAGCCAGATGCCTGTAATATTATGCCAGTCAGAGCCCAGTAATATAGTGCCAGCCAGATGCCAGTAATATAGTGCCAGCCAGATGCCTGTAATATTATGCCAGTCAGAGCCCAGTAATATAGTGCCAGCCAGAGCCCAGTAATATAGTGCCAGCCAGATGCCAGTAATATAGTGTCAGCCAGAGCCCAGTAATATAGTGCCAGCCAGATGCCAGTAATATAGTGCCAGCCAGATGCCTGTAATATTGTGCCAGCCAGAGCCCAGTAATATAGTGCCAGCCAGAGCCCAGTAATATAGTGCCAGCCAGAGCCCAGTAATATAGTGCCAGCCAGATGCCTGTAATATTATGCCAGTCAGAGCCCAGTAATATAGTGCCAGCCATATGCCTGTAATATTGTGCCAGCCAGATGCCTGTAATATTATGCCAGTCAGAGCCCAGTAATATAGTGCCAGCCAGATGCCTGTAATATTATGCCAGTCAGAGCCCAGTAATATAGTGCCAGCCAGATGCCTGTAATATTATGCCAGTCAGAGCCCAGTAATATAGTGCCAGCCAGAGCCCAGTAATATAGTGCCAGCCAGATGCCAGTAATATAGTGTCAGCCAGAGCCCAGTAATATAGTGCCAGCCAGATGCCAGTAATATAGTGCCAGCCAGATGCCTGTAATATTGTGCCAGCCAGATGCCAGTAATATAGTGCCAGCCAGATGCCAGTAATATTGTGCCAGTCAGAGCCCAGTAATATAGTGCCAGCCAGAGCCCAGTAATATAGTGCCAGCCAGATGCCCAGTAATATTATGCCAGCCAGATGCCAGTAATATAGTGCCAGTCAGAGCCCAGTAATATTATGCCAGCCAGATGCCAGTAATATAGTGCCAGCCAGAGCCCAGTAATATTATGCCAGCCAGATGCCCAGTATTATGCCAGCCAGAGCCCAGTAATATAGTGTCAGCCAGAGCCCAGTAATATAGTGCCAGTCAGATGCCAGTAATATTATGCCAGCCAGATGCCAGTAATATAGTGCCAGCCAGAGCCCAGTAATATAGTGCCAGCCAGATGCCCAGTAATATTATGCCAGCCAGATGCCAGTAATATAGTGCCAGCCAGATGCCTGTAATATTGTGCCAGCCAGATGCCAGTAATATAGTGCCAGCCAGATGCCAGTAATATTGTGCCAGTCAGAGCCCAGTAATATAGTGCCAGCCAGAGCCCAGTAATATAGTGCCAGCCAGATGCCCAGTAATATTATGCCAGCCAGATGCCAGTAATATAGTGCCAGTCAGAGCCCAGTAATATTATGCCAGCCAGATGCCAGTAATATAGTGCCAGCCAGAGCCCAGTAATATTATGCCAGCCAGATGCCCAGTATTATGCCAGCCAGAGCCCAGTAATATAGTGTCAGCCAGAGCCCAGTAATATAGTGCCAGTCAGATGCCAGTAATATTGTGCCAGTCAGAGCCCAGTAATATAGTGCCAGCCAGAGCCCAGTAATATAGTGCCAGCCAGATGCCCAGTAATATTATGCCAGCCAGATGCCAGTAATATAGTGCCAGTCAGAGCCCAGTAATATTATGCCAGCCAGATGCCAGTAATATAGTGCCAGCCAGAGCCCAGTAATATTATGCCAGCCAGATGCCCAGTATTATGCCAGCCAGAGCCCAGTAATATAGTGTCAGCCAGAGCCCAGTAATATAGTGCCAGCCAGATGCCCAGTAATATAGTGCCAGTCAGATGCCAGTAATATTGTGCCAGTCAGAGCCCAGTAATATAGTGCCAGCCAGAGCCCAGTAATATAGTGCCAGCCAGAGCCCAGTAATATAGTGCCAGTCAGATGCCAGTAATATTGTGCCAGTCAGAGCCCAGTAATATAGTGCCAGCCAGAGCCCAGTAATATAGTGCCAGCCAGATGCCCAGTAATATTATGCCAGCCAGATGCCAGTAATATAGTGCCAGTCAGAGCCCAGTAATCAGTGGTGTATCTTGATTTTGTGCTGCCCTAGGCAGACAAAATCCGGGCACCCCCCTACCCAAGCTGTACACCCACGTTACACACCTAAGACATGCCCCATCATTCAGACTCACATCAAGCTCATACTCCCATCACACACACACTCCCATCACACTCAGTCACACACTCCGACTCCCATCACACTCCGTCACACACACTGTCTCCCATCACACACACTCTGACTCCCATCACACTCAGTCACACACACTGTCTCCCATCACACACACACTCTGACTCCCATCACACTCAGTCACACACACTGTCTCCCATCACACACTCTTACTCCCATCACACTCAGTCACACACTCCTACTCCCATCACACTCAGTCACCCACACTGTCTCCCTTCACACACACTCTGACTCCCATCACACTCAGTCACACACACTGTCTCCCATCACACACACACTCTGACTCCCATCACACTCAGTCACACACACTGTCTCCCATCACACACACACTGTCTCCCATCACACTCAGCCACACACACTGTCTCCCATCACACACACACTGTCTCCCATCACACTCAGCCACACACACTGTCTCCCATCACACACACTCTGACTCCCATCACACTCAGTCACCCACACTGTCTCCCTTCACACACACTCTGACTCCCATCACACTCAGTCACACACACTGTCTCCCATCACACACACACTCTGACTCCCATCACACTCAGTCACACATACTGTCTCCCATCACACACACACTGTCTCCCATCACACTCAGCCACACACACTGTCTCCCATCACACACACACTGTCTCCCATCACACTCAGCCACACACACTGTCTCCCATCACACACACTCTGACTCCCATCACACTCAGCCACACACACTGTCTCCCATCACACACACTCTGACTCCCATCACACTCAGCCACACACACTGTCTCCCATCACACACACTCTGACTCCCATCACACTCAGCCACACACACTGTCTCCCATCACACACACTCTGACTCCCATCACACTCAGTCTCTCACACACACACACTCTCCCATCAGCACTTACCTTTCCCTGGCAGGCAGGCAGCATGGTCCCTCCATGCTGCCTGTTCGGCTTCCCGGCGATTGTGCCGACAGGCCACGTGACCGGGCGCGCGTATGACGTCAGCGCGCCAGTCACGTGACTGTCGGCACTTCCGTGTCGGCACACTGCACGGGGAGCCGAACAGGCAGCACGGAGGTTTCTCCGTGCCGCCTGTTCGGCTCCCCGTGCAGCCTGGCAGGCAGAGCGATGGTGAGGGGGGATCTTCCGATCCCCTCTCACCTCCGTCTCTGCCTGCAAGCGCGGTCTATTTTTTTTTTAAAGGGCCGCGTTTTTTATTTTTTTTACATTTCTTTTTTTTTCACATTTTTTTTCTTTTCAGTGCTGGGGGGCGCTGCCGCCCCCCAAAATTTGCCGCCCTAGGCATCCGCCTAGGATGCCTCGCGGTGAATACAGCACTGCCAGTAATATTATGCCAGCCAGATGCCAGTAATATAGTGCCAGCCAGATGCCCAGTAATATTATGCCAGCCAGATGCCCAGTAATATTATGCCAGTCAGATGCCTGTAATACTGTGCCAGTCCCCCCACCCCCCTTCCCTAGTACTTACACTTCACTGCTCCGTGTCCGCCGCCGGATGTCTCCTCCGTGCAGTCTTCCCTCTTGCAAGGAGGAGGGAAACAGTCACCGGATGTGACGCGACGTCACATCCGGAGACAGTTTTTTTTTTTTTACGGCCGTCGCATCCATCGGATGCGGCTTGCCGGAAAAAAGCGTTCACAAGCGCAATGCGCTGTGAACGCGGCAAGCAGTGGCTGGGGGCCCCGTTTGCCTCGCGTTGCTGGGGGGGATTTCACCCTACCTGTCCCCCCCACATTTTTTCCTGGGGGGGGATCCGTCCCCCCCATCCCCCCCGCTTCCTACGCCCATGATCCGCGTACAAGTGGTAGTGAAAGCCAAAAGAACGGATGAGTTCTCCCAGAGAGGTAGTGTAGAGGGAAAACAACAGCGGGCCAAGGACCGATCCTTGCGGAACACCAACAGAGAGCGGAACAGGAGACGATGTCGCTCCAGCAAACAACACTGAGTAGGAGCGCTCAGATTAGTATGACTCGGTCAAAGAGAGTGCCCCACCACCAAAGCCAAGTGAGGATAATCTATTAAGAAGGAGGCTGTGGTCAACGGTGTCAAAGGCAGCAGAGAGATCTAAGAGGATCATCACCGAGAAGTGGCCTTTAGATTTTGCAGCAAGGAGGTCATTTGATACTCTAGTGAGGGCTGTTTCAGTAGAGTGTAAGGGTCTAAAGCCAGATTGAAAAGGGTCAAGTAGGTCATTGACAGTCAGAAAGTCCATCAGTCGCAAGTGCACCGTTTTCTCCAGCAACTTGGACACGAAGGGGAGAAGGGATATAGGACGGTAGTTAGATGGAAGAGTAGGTTTGAGGGAAGATTTTTTCAATACAGGTACGATTTGGGCTTGCTTGAAGGTTGACGGTACTATTCCAGAGGACAGGGAGAGGTTGATGAGATGGGTCAGAGGGGAAAGAGAGGATACAAGGTGAGAAAGGATGGGATCAAGCGCACTAGTAGTAGATTTCGAGCAGGAGAGCAGATCTTCAACCTCTTTCTCAGCTGCAGGAGAGAAGATATTCAGAGAGGGTATGGGTGATGGGAACGAGAAAGGAAGTAATTGGGGCAAGTCACAGGAGGTGAAGTTACACCTGATAGTGTCGACTTTGTTTTTGAAGTGGGAGGCAAGGTCTTGGGCCGTAAGAGCGGAGCAGGGTGAAGGAGCAGGAGGACAGAGGAGAGCATTAAATGTTGAGAAGAGACATTTGGGATTCAATGAGAGGGTGGATATTAAGGTAGAGAAGTAGTGTTGCTTGGACTGAGCGAGAACAGAGTTGTAGGAACACAGCATGAACTTATAATGAAGGAAATCCTCCTTGCAGCGTTATTTCCTAAAACGCTGCTCAGCGTGCAAGTACATTTTTGGAGGTATCGTGTTTGCTAAGTGTGCCACGGTTGTTGGTTGGGTCTGCGGGCACGTTTGGCAACAACAGGGGCAATGTTGTCAAGGGCTGATGTGAGGATACTGTTATAAGAGTTAGCTGCTTTCTCTGGACATGAGGTGGATGGGAAGGAGGGGAGAGAGGTTTGAAGAGCAGTGGTAAGTAGCAGGAGGGTGGAGTTAGATAGCAGTCTTTTGAATTCGGCTGGGGGGGAGACGTGCAGTAGTCGACTGAGGTATAGTGGGATAGAAGGTAAGAAGGTGGTGGTCAGACAGGGGGAAAGGTGAATGGGAAAAGTTAGAGATGGCACATGATTTAGTGAATACTAGGTCTTGTGAGTGACCGACAGTGTGGGTTGGAAAGTTGGTCCATTGGGAGAGGCCAAAGGTAGAGGTGAAGCAAAGGAGTTTTGAAGTAGCAGGAGAGTTGGTTAGGTCAAGTGGGATTTTAAAATCTCCCAGGGTGAGACATGGGAGATATCCATCCAATAGTGGCTGGCCAAATTCTTAAGGTTACTAAATTCAATTAAAAATCCTCTGTGCCCTACACTGATGCTCAAAACTCCCAATTAACGCAGTGGAAATAAAGGCTGTTGAATACAAGTGACAAGGTTTCCAGGTGAAAATAATTAAAAGGGATAAATGTAGAGAGATAGGAGTTATGCATATATTTCTATATCTATATCTATATCTATATATATATATATGTATGTATATATATATATATATATATATATATATATATATATATATATATATATACATATATATATATATATATATATATATATATATATATATACATATATTTGTGATGAGCTTAATGTTAATGTTCTTTTAAAACTTCTCTGGAATCAACACATTAAGTAACTGTTATCTAATGGCTAATGGGATCTCATCAAACCAATCTTTGGTTTCTTACGTCGTAGTGGCTAGAGTAAAATAATTAGTTGTGAGCCATGGACTGCTGTAATGGACCCATAAGTCAATATGGTGTTTGGAATATTTTTAACTTGACGTTGATGTTAGATCAATAGATGCAATAGGATTGCTGCTATGGTTTCCACCTTTTCCTCAAACAAGTACCGGCCATCCTATTCACTAATAAGCTGTTGGTATAATACAAGTTAACTTGATGTTTCCCCTTTTTTTGAACAATATACTGAGTAAAACTGAATACATCACGTGTCCCTTTAAGAGCAACTACTGCTGAAATAGCTAAAAGTCTGTCTATTGTTAAAAGCCGAATCCTCTCAAGAGTAATGATGTAGTTTCACCCTGAAGTGCCCTGTCTATTGGATGAGAAAACCTCTTCTCACGAGATTTTCATCACACCCAGAAGTTACACCGCGCAAGTGAAGATCAATTCACATCACCTGGAGCTAGCGTTGTCACCTTTACTTCAGAAAAATACCGGCCTGCTAGTGTCTCCACAGACTTAATTGGCCTGTTGCCAATTTTTTACCGGCCTGCCGGTAAAATACCGTCCAGGTGGCAGCCCTATCTGAAGCCTACTGAACCGCATATCAAAATGGAACTGTCACTCATTACCAGCACAGACAACCAAACCATATGTAAAACTCCATGTGAAAGAGGATAAACAATATAATTGGATAAATAATACTCCCCCTGCAAATGCAACTTCCCAGGGATGTGCTCCTCAATTAGATACTAGCATACAACAAACAGCTTAGGAGCATAGAAGTCACATAGGAGAAGCAAATAATATATATTGTAATACAGTTAATAAAAATGGTGATAGGTGAGTATGGGAGAAATACAATCACAAACACTCCAAGATATACGAGATATATACAGGTTTTGTAAGCGTCAGTAAACATGTCATGTCATCCGATATATACTATCTCTTGTTATATACATATGTTATGTTCATACATGTTATACATATTCTTTACATGTTGAAAGAATAAGGCTATTGGTAGAAGTATGCATCGATAGGATGTGTTATTGGTGGGTACAATTGTCACCTTTTCTTTAAAAAAAAAATTATATTGTCACCATAGATGTAATATTAGGCTTAAGGCAATTTACTACCAGCCTACTAGTAAAATATGGGTTGGTAGCCCCTAAATAAAGTTAAAATGTCTTTATGTAGTGTAGATCTAAATTTCCACACATGGTAAACTACAGGTGTAATGGGTGTGATAAGGCGCAAAACAGCCACATGGCAGCACCTGCTAAAAAGCAAGTCTCGGGCATAGGATTGCCACCTAGCCGGTATTTTACTGGCAGGCCAGTAAAAAATGGATTGCCTCCAATGTTAAGTCTATGGAGGCAATAGCAAGGCCGGTATTTTTTGTGGAAATGGTGGCATCCCTACTCGGCATGCTTAAGCAAAGTCATGTTTCCATGATACAAGTCATAGAATGTGCAGCAATTCCAAACTTCTTAAATTGTATGTCTTAGAAAAGGCAAGGTCTCTCTGGATAAGGTCTGGAAGTGATTAGGAAGGAAGCTACTAAGGCCTGCAATAAAATCTAACCTGTGTGACACTGAAATGTATAATGATCGCGGTAAAGATGGTTTGCAAGCCATTAATAGTAACCCTCTGTTTGATTGCCTGAGTCACCAGACTACAATGCAAATGGCAGCAAAGCCTAGTTACCAACATCAGCCATGTTTCCAGGGACACATGCACTAGTTCAAATGTTTGGGGTAACTTAGAAATATCCCTGTTTTCCATGAAAATATACATCAAATGAGTTGCAAAATGAATTGGAAAAACAGTCAAGATGTAATAATTAATTTTAATTTAAATAATAATTGTGTCCTGTCAAACCTTTGACATTACAGTTACATATAGTTACATAGTAGTTTAGGTTGAAAAAAGACTTGCATCCATCAAGTTCAACCCTTTTCCTACCCCATGTTTACCGCTGTTGATCCAAAAGAAGGCAAATAAAACTCCATGCTTCCTGAAGCACAGATTGGCCCTTCATGGGCATTTCTTGTGTACCGTACAGTCAGCTGTTAGAGTTGAGATCCTGTAACAGGTTCCCCGAACTTACCTGCTCGCCGCCGTTCCGCTCCTTGCACCCATTCACCACCACATACTTACCTGGCTACTCGCAGCTCTCGGCGAACTCCCACGATGCTATGTTTTCGGAGCCCTGGGGACTCCAAGATGACCGCGTGGGGAAACTGAAAGAACTTAAAGGAACTCTGCTCAATGATTGGTCACACCTCCCTGGCTGGCTTTGTATTTAAACCACTCAGTTGCTCCTTACCTTTGCTTGTGAATAGTTCTCCAGTGCCTGTTGTGAGCTTCCTAGCGTTTTCTATATCTGTATCCATTGTTCTTAACCCTGCTTGTTTGACCTCTTGTGATCTTCTGTCCCAGTGTTCCAGACCTCGGCTTGCTTTTTACTTTCCTCACCTCCGTTTCCATGACTTTGGCTTTCACACTGACTCTGGTATCCAGTATCTCCGTACGAGTGGCTGTGTGTCCGGTATCCAGTATCTCAGTAACAGTGGCTCTGATTTGGACTGAAGACTTCCTACTACCTCTCAAAGGCCTGGTTAACGGTTTTACAAAAAGACTCAATATCCACCTTTTCCAGGTATTGCACTGTGGATCCCAAACCTTGACCATTACAGATCCAGTGAAATAGAAACATAGAATGTGTCAAAAGATAAGAACCATTCGGGCCATCTTAAAAACAGTTAATCAAAAATTAAACACAGTGTCAGGGTTCTACACTGACCTTCTGACTCATGCATTTAAAAGTCATCATTTATGTGCTTATATACCTCCTGCCTCCTCTAGAGGCCTCCCTACCTTACCTGCTTGTATTTCTTCCCCTCTGTTTGGTGTCAGATGGGCTTGTTAACTTTTGCAACACACCACTGTTAAATATCTGCAGTTTAATGCATTTTTTAAGGCTTTTGCATTGAAGTTGGATGCCTGACTTCTGAGAGCTGCTGATTCTGTTCCTGATCCTCTGCTTAAAGCACATTTGAATTGTGACCCTGTCCAGGAACTGGGAAACTGGCCTCAGGCCTCACCCTTGCTTCAAGCCTCACCCTTACCTCAGGCCTCACCCCTTGTTTTACTCTCTCTACCACTACTTCTGCTTTGTATACAGTCCGTTCTAAAGCTCTTTGTTCATACTGCAGTTCCTACTCAAACCCTTTTCCTATTCTGCAGTTCTTTGCTAAAGTTCCATTTTGTCTCTCCTTCACTCCTTATTCCAATCCCTATCTCTTTGTTTCTTTATCTGTTCTCGACCTACACAATAAATAACATGCCACCAGACACCTCTACTATCCCTGCACTGAAACTCCTACCTGACCTGGTAGAGGCCCTGACATACAATATAAATATATAGAAAACACCTACTGCCAGCTGCCAAAATATCCAACCATAAAATATATATACCTTTGTCACATACCCCTCGGGTTTGATATAAACCATTTCTATCCGTGCACTATCCCCCTCTATCATTTGGTTATGTTCCTACCACATCAAACTCACTTTTTGGGAAGACCTCAAAACATAACTAGAACCCTTCTCCATTATCAGTTGGTGTTTTAAATGGGGAAGAAATTGAGCTCATAGCAAGCTAGTGTTTTGCTTCCAAGCTCTTGCGATTACTCTCTTTGTAGCTAAAAGACAATGCACGGTAGGAGTGGTCTGAGCCTTACTCATTCTGGGCCAGTTCAGGTGGAGCTAGAGCGAACCAGAACTTTTAGGAGGTTTGTCCTTACCTTTATTTTTTAGGAAATTTACAACAGAATCCCACAAGGGGCTCACATCCCCACCAGACATGTAAATAATTGCCTTCGGTGTGGCCCCAACACCATCAAATCCTTGACTGGAGAGGTTGGAAAGAGACTAATCTAGTAGGAACCATGTACCATCTATTTGTGACTTTGAAATGAGTCTCTACCAAAAGCAGATCATGGACATTTCTGTTCACAATGGTACAAGCATCATACCATTTCTCCTGTTGTTATTTCCCATTTCCTGATGCTTAAAACCATTCTCGTATCATGGATCTCTCTCATACATTCCATACATTTAGAGACACATTTTTTTATACTATACTGATATATGAATATGTGAAAGCTTCCTAACTTTGCCCTCATCTCCCTGATAAAGACATTTGGATAGGAAGCTCTTTATTCTAAGTAAGTTAAAGACTTCCCCACTCCCAATTTTGAATTCCTCCCTAATTAAAGAAAAGGTTTTAGGTTTCCTATTAGCCAGTATGTCACTGATTTCCTTAATACCTGCTCTTCTCCACCCTTCTAAGTCTAAATCTTGCACATTGTGCTATATTGTGGCTATGGTTAGCGTTTCATAGATTTTATCTAATAGGCCCAATTTCTTCCTAAGCCCAAACCAGAATGGAATCAGTTTTTCCAAGATCAGACTCCTTTTTTCAGTCTCCCTAAGCCATGTTATAGCATCAGGAGAACAATGAATCTTATTCAGATACCTCAGCCCCATGGCGTCTGCTTCCAGTTCATACCCTTCTTCCAGAGGGCTGACTTCCTGGTGCATTCTAGACATATGAAATAACATTGTGGCTTCGTACCAGTGTTTAATAATAGGGAGAGATACTCACCTTTTATTATAGGCTGCGGCTAGGGTATTTCTATTGACGCAAGGTTTTTCCGGAAATTAACCTCCACTATCTTATTGATATTGTTTGGGACCTTTATCCCGAGATAGTCAAACTCCCCTTTAGCCCGGGTAAAGTTGTATTCTTTTTGGATAGTTAACACATCGACTTTGGAGACATTCCTAAAGTTAGCCACTGTTTTGTGTAAGTTCAACTTACAGTTAGAAATCTTACTATAAAGATTGATTTCCTGCATGAAATGTACAATTGATGATACCGGAACCATTAATGTTATCAAAGTATCATCTGCATACATGGATATCTTTAGATCATCCCCCGCCACAGGATAACCTCTAATTCTATTGTTTTGTCTAATTTTAATGGCTAGACACTCTACTGCTATTATATATAGGAGTGAGGAGAGCGGACACCCCTGACGGGTTCCGTTACGGAGAGAGAACCAGTGTGAGCTAAAGATGTCACCAACTATCCTGGCCATAGAGTTGGAATAGAGAGATATCATTGCATCCAGCATCCACTCCTCAATACCGAAGAAGAGCCACCCATTGGCAGCTATTGCAAAAAGTATGGGATTAGCACCTCTACATACCTTTAAGAGAAAAATAGTTTTAAATGGGTCTGTGCTATTTTCAGTTTATGACATCACTTTGTGGCTTCAATTGCTTAATTTACATATTATACCACAAGGTGATGTCATAAACAGGAGACAGACTTTTTTATTCTAATGTATGCATTTTTTTTTCAACTCTGCTGACACATTGTTTGAATAATTTCATATTCTTGTGACATGGTTTAACTCTGTAGGATGTTTTTTTTTTTAAAGATATGTATTGTGCTTGCCAAATTGCTAGCAAATGTATGTGATTTTATCATTTAGTATCTAGGAATTACTGCTGTGCATAAGAGTAAAAACAAATTCTGTACTTTAGGCAGAGAAGTTAAAACTATTATGATGACTAACAGAACTGATGCGCGCACATGTTATCGGGATTATTCTGGGTTTTGGATGCCCTGTTTCAGTTATTTGCCCCCACTCCATAACTGTGGGGGTCTAATAGGTAGATGGAGCCCTTTTAGCTGCTTAATTTGCTTACAATGCGTGTGACAATGCAATATGATTTAGTGGTTTGTTTAGGGGACAGATTACTAAAAGTGAACTGCCAAGTGAACTAGAAAAAAAAGGCGACTGCTTTTCAGTAGGAAAAATGTAATTACATATTAAGCCACAGGTTAGTCATTTAAAATACATTTTCACCTAATTTTAGTTATATGTATATATCCATTTTGATCATTTTTTATTTTCTACATTCACAGTACAGGCATTTCTCAGAGTTATTGTGGGTTTGGTTCCAGACCACCACAATACGTCAAAGTAAGTCACATAAGCCAATATGATTAAGTACAAAAAAATTGTACTGTAATACTTTCTTTTGATGTTTAGTGGCCATTGTAATTGATTAATTAGTCTGATTTCAATAAAATATGAAAATAGGGACATGGAATAATCAGAAACACACTGAAAGACCTGCTTGATGGATAATTGACACATCCTGTCAAGAGTAGAGTTGAGCGGACACCTGGATGTTCGGGTTCGGCTGGTTCGGCCGAACTCGGAAAAAAAGTCCAAATAATGTCCCCCCCCCCCCTTCCCCGGTCCCCACCCATGAGCGGCGGGTGGGGACCACAAATAAAGCACCTAGTCACTTCCCCCCAATAAAAAAAATGCCTACCTACCCCCCCTCACTCTAAATATAGTGAGGGGGGTGGGCAATAAACTAACCTGTAAAAAAAAACAATTTCATACTTACCATTTGAGGTCTTCTTTTTTCTTTCTTCTTTTCAATATGTTTATTATGTAGTTGTTTAGTTATTAATACTACATTGGAAACTAATTTACCTCCCATTTAAAGGACACTATAGTCCCAGAACCACTACAGTTTAATGTAGTGGTACTGGTGTCTATAGCCTGTCGCTGCAGAGACACTGTGCAGTACTGGTGTTGAAGGAGCACTATAGTGCCAGGAAAAAAAACTAATTTTCCTGGCACTATATAGTCCTTAGGAGTGGGGCACCAGCGTGTCCCCCTTCAGCCATTTACCTTTCTCCAGCGCCGGCGCTGGAAACTTTCCTCCCCGATCCTCCTCTCAGCTGCGAATGCTTTTCTATGGATGTTCCGCGTCTTCCCACTGTAATTTTCACAGTGAGAATCACGGAAGCACCTCTAGCGGTTGATAATGTGGGGGGGGGGGGGGGGGCGGCAATTTTTATTTTTTTCTAGGTCGGCAAAAATCCTTGCACCGGCCCTGCACCTATCTTACAGAAAATATGGATGCCAAAGTCTATGACCAGTTTTTTTTCTGTTAATATGAATAGAACATTCCGCTCATTGAGGACCTGCAACATCAAGATGCAAGCCAGATAGTAGCTTTACAAAATGCTTCTAAAACGATCACGGTCCTAGAAAATTAAATGTTCTAGACGCAATTAGCAGTTTATTTACTTTTATTTTAGAAAAAATATTATTCCTGTCTTATGTACATTGAGTGGGAATAGGGTGGACTTATGGTAAAGCATATGCATTTTCTTTGGGTGCCATTTTATCAGTTTATTTAATGAAGTCCAGGTAGGGTCTAGTGCTGCATGATCCAAATTCCAAGGTTTCTAGTCCTGTGGGTTGTTCTTGGCTTGGTTGCGAACTATTAAAAGTTAATATATTCAGAGGGAGCAAAGTATGAACCTGATTCTGAAATATATCAAACTATTTATCCCCTATCAAAGGGATAGGAGCTGCTGCACTTAATTCCCTACAGCCACTTGGTGGTGTCTTTTAAAGCAATATTAATATGGAATTTGGTTATTAATGATTATATGTAATAATTAATGCTAAATTCCCAAATTTCTAAATTAATATCAGATATGGTATCAGTTTATCTGTTAACACTTTACAGGTTGGTTCCGAAAGTTACTCATTAAAAAAAACCTAAATTGAGAGAATCCAAAATAGAGTCACCATGTGGAGAAAGCCAAAATGGAGTTACTATCCATGTGGCATATAACACTGAGAGCAAATAACAAAATTATAAATAGGAACGGTATACTCAACAATTAACATTCAAAGTGACGCTCACAATTGAGTAGTGGTGTAAAAGATATATAAATGTTTAATATATAGAAAAACAAATAAGTCAGTAATATATACATATATATGTATATATATAAAACAGATGACAAACATATACTTTTACTAACAAAGTAATAGTGCAGCAGCATCTGTAAACTAAGTTGCAATAATTTCATAATGCTATGCACTTCAACCATTATGTAGGAATCAAAAAATCTTTCCCACTCGTGTTATCCAAAATGATTTTAGTTTAATCAAAGCACTAAATACTGCTTTGATTACACTAAAATGAATTAAACATAATTGTGATAACAGCGATACAATATATACTTATCTGCTGGGCTGCAGAAGATGCTCAATTGTGTTATGAAGAAAAGTTCTCATGCTCAAGCCTATGGCTTCACCTTTTAAAGAATGTGAGCATGTGACGCCGATTAGAGAAAAAGAGCCTGGAGCGTTTTAATTAATAAATTGTGAAGAGCAAATTGTGACTTCAATAAACAGAAAAAGTGTTACAAAAAAAGTGCCAAAAAATACTGTAACAAAATATATGGATCCTTATAAACTAGTATTTCCTTTGTAGTCTTCAGGGGCATTCAGTGTGAAGCTGGTACATTAATTAATGTTTGTTGCATATCGAGAGCACTATAGTTTTTTTCTATTTTTTTTCTCCACATAGGTGACCAACGTCATCAAGATAGCTCCTGAAGACTACAAAGGAAATACTGGATTATAAGTATCCATATGTTTTGTTACACTATTTTTGTAACCGTTTTTGTTTTTATTGAATCACAATATACCACATATACCACTAGGCCAGTGATAGCAAACATTTGGCATGTTGACTGAATTATCACCATTATCATATATAGAGGTATATAGAGACACCGGGATGGAGAAAGTAAAGGGAAAGAAACAAAAACAGGGAGAACGGGGAGACTAAAGGGAATAAAAATGGAAACAGGCCATAAAATAGGGAGAAATATCACTTTCACCATCTTAGGTTATTGCATCAAAATGGCCTATGATTAAGTTACTGTGGTATGAAACTCGTTAAGTGGTTATGTATTTAATATCTTCCTAAGCTTGCCTTTTTCTATATGACACTGGAATGTTTTTTTTATATTTCTTGGAATTAATACATTTGGATTTTTTTACTCTACCACTTATGATATTGGGTCTGTGCAGCTGCTGTCTTGTGGATATGTGTATCATTTACCTACACTGTAAGAAACCTTGTATCTATCCCATTGTAACAGCTTTGTGATTTATTCATCACTGCACTAGGCAATGGAGGTTTGGGTTTTTCACGTGTTCTCATCACTAAACAAAGCTTTGGAAGACCAAAAGAATCATGATCAAAAATGACCAAATTACATGACATGAGATAGAGTTCAGAACTACAGACTGTGGATCTATACAGATTTATTACATTTCTTTTTAGCTATTATTATTAGTCAAGGCATAAACAAATCAAACTAAAGTTCGATATCTCCATATAGTAACGTACTAACATAGTCATTTAGGTTGAAAAAATACATGTCAATCAAGTACAACCTGTCTATCTATCATTCCTGCTTTTGATCCAAAAGAAGCCAAAAACCCCCAAGGAAGCTGTTTTAAATTGTGCCTCCTAGGGGGGGAAATTCCTTCTTGACTCCAAAGGGAAATCAGATTTCTCCTTGGATCAAGACGCTCTATTATTAATGATTATTCTATTATTAATAGCCCTGTATGTCCTGCTTTCCTAAAAAAAAAAAAAAAAAATCCAGACCATTTTTAAACGCATCTTTTGTAGTTAATAGCACCACCTCTCTTGGCAGTGAGTTCCATAACTTTATTGTAATATGATAAAATAAGTGGCCCCTGCCAAAGGTCCCATGTTCCCTTCAATAAATCAAATGAAAATTCTTACAAAAGTAATAAACCTATAAGAAAAAAACACCATTTGTGAGCCAGGAGGATGGGCAGTGAAAAGGGTGCCCTCTGAAGAAAAATATACCTGCGCTACACCCTTGTTTTTGAAAACCAATGCTAGGGTTGGGATAGTGAGGCTTCTGATTGGCTGAAAACAGCCCACTGGTCCCAGTTGGACATTTCTGTGTATTTCTGGGGCCCATAACTTTAATTGATGTGTCCAAGGGGCCAAATACATTTATTATTAATGGGGTCAGAGCATTACACTGCCCCCAGGGGGTTCATTTACTTATTTTTTATTTAACCCCTTGGCGACACAGGACGGACTAGGTCCGTCCTGTGTGCCGAGGCGTTAGTGACACAGGACGGACCAAACGAGCACTGAAAGCGGAGTTTTTCCGCTTTCAGTGCTCTAATGGTATTGTAACGATGCTTCCGTATGAAAGCATCGTACAATACTGAAAAAAATGCCCGTCGGCATTTCGATCGCTCCGGAGAGAGATTGAAATGCCGGATTTAAAGGCACAGTGCCTTTAAAACGCGGGCATTACAAAAACGAGCATAGGAAGCTAATTTTTCGCTTCCTATGCTCAGTAAGTGTTTCTGATTGCCTCTCAAGTCGAGGCAATCAGTAACACAAAAAAAAATGCACGATCTTGGTCACTGTGTGGGTCACTTCTAAGGGCAAGAGCAGAGGAGGCAGGAAGTACCTGCTTCCTGTGCTCTCTGGCTGTCACACGATTGCCTCTTCACAGAGGCAATCAGTGACTGCCAGGCACACTGACAAGCAGTGGGGATGCTCGGATGAGCAGGCACACTGACAAGCAGTGGGGATGCTCGGATGAGCACCCCCACTGCCTGGTCAGATCAATATTAACGCTATATTGATCTGACCAGTTATGATCTGCCTCCCTCTCCTCACATTTTTTTTTAGTGAGGGAGAGAGACAGATCAAAGTTGTAAAAGTACAAAAAAAAAAAAACTAAATACACAACACACGAATAATAAAACAATAAAACATTTTTATAAAAGCAATTCCTTGCATTTAACCACTTCCCTGCCACTGATCTTGTGTAAGCAGTGATCGTGCACATCAGCGCATTTATTTTTGCTGTTTGTGCATTTTTTAGGGGTTAATATTTTTTGTTCTGTAATTTATCACAGTACTACAAAGGATCTTCTAAGAGTTATTAACCCCTTCTTTGCCGTCGATCACTGCTTACGCAATGATATTGACGCCAAAGCAATTTTTATCTGTCTGCATATTATTTTTAATCTATTTTTTACACATACCCGCTTGGGGATTACGTGTAAAGTAAAAATATTTGAGATTTTTTTTTTAAGCTGTCTGAGCGCATAGCGATCAGTAACAGCTAATTAGTGGCAAAGGCGGTTTGGTGATTGCTCAATTAAGCTCACCATTCACCCTGGTCAGATCAAAATTGGTCGGATCAATATTCACAAATATTGATCTGCCTCCCTCTCCTCACTTACATTTTTGTGACGGAAAGAGACAGATCAGTATTAGTGATATAAAATAACATTTTATAAAATTGTCAGGTTTTATGAAAGTCTTTCACTGTGTATTAACCCCTTCCCTGCCATTCATCACTGTATAAGCAGTAATCTTGCACAGCAACAGTATGTTTTGCTGTCTGCACTGTTTTATGGATTAATTTCTTTGTACGGTAAAGTATTACAGTACTAGATAGGCTCTTCTAAGAGCTATTAACCCCTTCTTTGCTTGAGATCACTGCTTACGCACTGATTCTGAGGCCGCGGACTCAGGGTTCGATTTTGACCCTGGTCAGCTTTCTGATATATCATCTAGTGATGTATCGGTGGCTGCTGAGCCCTTGCCACAAGAAGTGATGGGTGTCTACTGTTAAAAAATATATGGTTTGGTGGGGGTAAATTACATTGGCTAGCTTCAAAGATAAATCCCATATAGGACACGGACGCAGGTTGACTACATGTCAAAATTCCAAGTTGGAATTTTGAGATGCGCATCTCACAAATGTTGCCTTCTAGCCAAAAAACAAACCAACAAACCTATGCATGGGTGCTATCCCTGTACTCGGGAGATGTTGCTGAACACATATTGGGTTATTGTTTGGCAGTGACATATACCAGAATCTGTGAATTCATGCCTGAAGTACAATCCATGTGGAAAAAAAACTCCCAAAAAAGTACTACCACAAACTTTTACAAAGACTGGTGGTAGAATTAGTACATATACAGTATTAAAATACCACCATTTGAAATACCTTAGGATGTCTATTTTCCAAAAATAAATGGTTTGATGGGGTAAAATTAATTGGACGGCTTCAAAAATGTTCCAAATGGAACATGGGCGCAATTTTTCTGGATGTCAGAATTCCAAGTTGGAAAACCAAAATGCGCAATCCCTAAATGTGGCCTTTTAGCCCCAAAAGAAAAAACCAACAAACCTATGCATGGGTGGTATCCTTGTACTCAGGAGATGTTGCTGAACACATATTGAGGTGTTATTTGGAAATACCCCTTCACATTTTAAGGTAATGTTTACCTAAATTGCAATCTATGTGAAAAAACAATTTTGCTGCAAACTTTGGCAAAGATTGGTGGTAAAATGAGTACATGAAATGTGTCAAAATACCCCAAGTTAAATGCCCTGAGTGGTCTAGTTTTCAAAAATATGTACATGTTGGGGGTCATTCATGGATTTAGTACAGATATCAGTGTTACAATGTCACTATCGCTAATTTTGGAAAAAAAAAGGATTTTAAAATAGCTTTGCACTACTTATAGTTCTGGCCCTGTAACATGAATAGAAAAGCACAAACACATAAAACATGGGCTATTTCTGAACTCAGGACATATATTAGAAACTATTTAGCAGTGTTTTTTTGTTGTCTCTTGTACACGAGTATACGATTTTTCAAATAAAAGTCATAAAAAAAAAAAAATTAGATTTTTTTGCCATATTTTATTATTTTTTTTACATCAAATTATATGCTATTATCAAAATAATGGTATCAAAAGAAAGCCGTTCTTACGACGATAAAAACAATATATTGTTTGTGTGGGTACACTAAATGAGACAGCAAAACACAAACACCTCAGAAATGTTAAAACAGCCCATGTCACCAAGCGTCGGACAAGCCAAAAAAGTCATGTCACTAAAGTGTTAAAAAAAAAAATATTTAGGGGTAATCCATAATAGCTGAAAATTGGCCCCAAATTGTTAGTCAAATTGGGTAGTCAAATTTCATAAAATTCCCAAATTTGGCTACAAAACCCTATATTGAGTAGGCCCTTAAATCTAAAAGATTGTAATTGCAGTGGGCTTCATGTCCTCTCTATTTGTAGTGGTATTTGTTATTTATGGTCAGGATTCCTACACCACAATGTCAAACAACGCCACCACATGGACAGAGCAGCACAAATAACAGAGGGAATACTCTGGCTTTATTGAACAAGAACACTAAATGTTTTTAACGTGAGTTTGCAATAAAAAATGAAGTATATCACTGATGTTTTCGATGGCTATTCAAGTGTAATCAGAAAAAAGACAATGATATTCAGGATATATAACATAACACTGAGCTTTACACAGTAAAACCATATAATGTACACACATTGAAGGGACATTTATACCTGTTTACATTTATTATTTTTATCTTAATATTTCATAAACAGTCTGCAAATTACATTGGGCTTAGCAGTTTTATATTCTCATTATCATTTTTAGGCCAGGAGAAAAATATTGCATTTGTCAACCTAAAAATAGCAGCATTCTGAGTAGAAAAATAGTAGCATTTTTGGACAAAATATAACATATTCAGGAAAAAAATGGTAACATTTTGTATCACGATAGTAACTTTTTTATACATAATTTGGATGCAAGCTATTATACTTAGTGGCATATTAAAATAAAATAACATTACTTTATCCATAATGCACAATTACTATGTGTTGTCAACAGCTGTTGTATTTAGCAAATTAGAGGGTCTATGCAGCTAAATGGGATACTTTTTCCAGTTTAGCTATTTTGGCCAGTTTAGCTATTTTGAAATTCCTGTTTCAATTCCCTGTAAATCTCTCTTTATTGAGTAGATCCTTAGAAAAGTTTATTGTTGAAGGTATAGAAGATAAACAAATATTTTACCAAAAAATTTGCTATTCAAACATATCCTATTTGCTATCCCATATTATAATGTAATCTCCCAAATTTTGGATCTAAGGGGTCTACTCAATAAAGAGAGAATTGTCAGGAATTAAGATGGGAATTAAAAATTTTAGGCCAATGCAGCCAAGTTGGAAAAATTCCTCAATGCAGCTTGCGACAGACCCCCTGGTGCCCTGGCCGGGTACCTCTGTCAGGATCTGCCAGGATCTGCTCCTTCAGTACTGGAACCCAGTACTTTGATTATGCAATCCATGTGTGCTATTTCATGGGGTGTTGTGAGGAATCCATTTGGCAGAGTCCATTTACTGGGTTGGATATACACCTCATATGCCACAAGGTCAGTGATGGCAAATGTTTTGGCAAAGGTGTCACTGAACCCATATTGCCATTGTCACCCAAAGCACTTTTACTGCATCCATATTGCACACACACTTGTCACTTATAGATCTTGCAATTGCACCCAAATAACTTGCCACTGCACCTATATTGTACCCCAAGACTTGTCATTGCACCCATATTGCACACACTTGGCACATCCGGCCCTTTGTGCGTCCCTGTCCCGCACGGGGTGCACCGCGTCCAGGCGCAAGGGAGGAGAGGCGCTGTAGCAGGGAGCTCTCTCCCTGCCATCCTCCTCCTTGTTAATCCAAGCACAGCGCGACAGGTGTAAGCTCCGCCCCCGTCGCGTTCTGTGATTGGCTGCTTCAGGGAGGAGGACGTTCTCTAGGGCAGTGTTTCCCAACCCAGTCCTCAAGGCACACCTACCAGTCCAGGATTTAGGGATTACCCAGTTGTGCCTAAGGTGTTTTTTTGCTTCTTTGTAAAAACACCTTAGACACACCCAGGTAATCCCTAAATCCTGGACTGGTAGGTGTGCCTTGAGGACTGGGTTGGGAAACACTGCTCTAGGGTATCTGCCAAGACACCATAGAGAACGTCCTCCTCCCTGCAGCCAATCACAGAATGCGACGGGGGCGGAGCTTTCCCCCGTTGTGCTGTGCTTGGATTAACAAGGAGGATTAGGTAATAACAGTTTGTGGGGGGGGGGGTTAAAATAAAAAAAAGAAAGGAAGTGTCTGTGGAAGTGTGTGTGAATGTGTATAAGTGTGTATGTGTGTGTCAATGTGTATAACTATGTGTGTGTTACTGTCTGTGCAAGTGTATCCTGTGTGTAAAGGTGGCTGTGTGTGTATTTATGTATGTGTGACAGTGTGTATAAGGGTGTCTGTGTAAATGTATGTCTGTGAGGGTGACTAAGTGTGTAACTGTGTTTGTGTGACTGTGTGTGTTTATGTATGACTGTGTGTACAAGAGACCAGCATGGGGAACAGAAAGATAGAGATGGAAAAATATATAAGGGATGAGGGGAGAGACAGACATGGGGTATGAGTGGCGAGAGAGAGACAGACATGGGGTATGAGTGGCGAGAGAGAGACAGACATGGGGTATGAGTGGCGAGAGAGAGACAGACATGGGGTATCAGTGGCGAGAGAGAGACAGACATGGAGCATGAATGGAAAGAGAGAGAGACATGGAGCATGAGTGGAGAGAGACATGGAGCATGAGTGGAGAGAGAGACAGACATGAGGGAATGGGGAGAGAGAGAGACAGACATGAGGGTACGGGGAGAGACAGACATGAGGGTACGGGGAGAGACAGACAGACATGAGGGTATGGGGAGAGACAGACAGACATGAGGGTATGGGGAGAGAGACAGACATGGGGTATGAGTGGCGAGAGAGAGACAGACATGGAGCATGAATGGAAAGAGAGAGAGACACGGAGCATGAGTGGAGAGAGACATGGAGCATGAGTGGAGAGAGAGACAGACATGAGGGAATGGGGAGAGAGAGAGACAGAAGATAAACAAGTGGATAGACATAGGCACTCACCAGTCCAATAAGGTAAAAAAGGTGAATTTAATGATGAGAAAATAATTCCAATGTAACAAACAGGATGAATATGGTAACATCAATTGTGGGGGAAGCAGAAGATCTGCCTTACGCGTTTTGTGCCATTCGGCACTTAATCATTACCACAGAGAGAGAGACAGACATGAGGGTACGGGGAGAGACAGATATTGAGCAAAATTTAATTGAAATATTGTCGATGTGGCCCTCCAGCAGTGCTCAGGTTGCTCATGCGGCCCCCGGTAAAAATTAATTGCCCACCCCTGCTGTAGAGGATAGAAAGTGGTAACATTTGTACGACATAATTAGAAAGTTACATTATCTCTGAGCTAAAATAAATATGCTGTTTCAGAAAAAGGTTTTAAATTTTTTACACTACAATCGTCGTTTAATGCACTCAGATACAGCATGAAGTACTACTTGGTCCTGCTGAGTATGCAGCTTCCTGTATCTTCATGTACTGTGTATTCAAAAAAGACCTGTGCTGTCAATCAAGGATATTGATACTTTGGAGAGAGTTCAGAGAAGGGCTACTAAACTGGTTCTTGGGTTGAAGGATAAAACTTACCAGGAAAGGTTAAAGCATCTTACCATATATAGCTTGGAGGAAAGACGTAACAGGGGGGATATGATAGAAACATTTAAATACATAAAGGGAATCAACACAGTAAAGGAAGAGAGTATATTTAAAAGAAGAAAAACTACCACAACTAGAGGACATAGTCTTAAATTAGAGGGGCAACGATTTAAAAGTAATATCAGGAAGTATTACTTTACTGAGAGGGTAGTGGATGTATGGAATAGCCTTCCAGGAGAAGTGGTAGAGGTAAACACAGTCAAGGATTTTAAGCATGCGTGGGATTGACACAAGGCTATCCTAGCTATAAGACCGGGAACGGGGGACTAATAAAAGTACTCAAAAAAAATAAAAAATTGGGCAGACTAGATGGACCGAATGGTTCTTATCTGCCGACACATTCTATGTTTCTATGTTTCTACTTTGCACCTGATGCAAAAAAAGGGGTTTAAAATAATGTTTCCTCCAGCTGTTGGAGAACTACATCTCCCATCATATGACATCCATGCTCTAGTGCATTTCAGTACGAAGGACACATTTACACATTTTTTGCGGGCCAAAGAAAAGTATAAAATTATATTTCAATGTTTTACATATGTAAAAAAAAAAAAAGGTTATTGAAACAATTAGTTTCTTGTTTTTATTTCCTTCCTCTGCACCCACATTTCACCCAAGACATACCCCAGCACCTAGATTGCACTCACAGGACTTTGCCCAGCACTCAGGACTTACCCCAGCACCCAGATTGCAGTCACAGGACTTACTCTAGCAGCCAGGACTTATCCAAGCATGTAGATTACACTAACAGGATATACACTAGCATGTAGTTTGCACTCATAGGACTTGCCCCAGCACTGAGATTGCACAACAGGACTTGCCTCGCAGGGGCGTATCCAGAATCTGATCTTGGGAGAGACAGAGCTCATGTCTGTCTGTGTCTCTTTTCCTCACCTCCCCTCATGTCTGTCTGTGTCTCTTTTCCTCTCCTCTCTCATGTCCGTCTGTTTCTCTTTTCCTCCCCCCTTCATGTCAGTCTCTCTTTTCCTCTCCCCCTCCTGTGTGTAATCTCTTTCCTCTCCTCCCTTACGTGTATAGTCTCTTTCCTCTCCCATCCTCATGTGTATAATCTCACTCCTCTCATGTGTGTAATCTCTCTTTCCTCTCATGTGTGTAATCTCTCTTTCCTCTCATGTGTGTAATCTCTCCCCCATCATGTGTGTGTAATCTCTTTCCCATATCATGGGTATAATCTCTCTCCCCACTTGTGTGTAGTCTCTCTCTCCCCTCTTCCCGATTATTTCTGTAGTCTCTCTCCTCACATATCCGGTCGGGGGTGCCAAAGCAGCTACCCAATTCTTAAAGTGGCGGTCACCGAGGTAGAAACCCTTCAAGTGACTGTGGCGGCCCAAACCCTTAAAGCAGCCGCAGTGCCCCAAACCTTTAGACAGCTGCATCCCATGGTAGCCCCAGACAAAAAAGCTGTCCGTGTTTCTAATCTAACCCATGGGTTGTAGTTTGGAGACACCTGCTCTAGAGTTACCATAACATAAACTACACTCACTGCAGTAATAACACTCATTAAACATCTCAGAATATTCACAAACGTACAATTAAAGGACATATTGATTACAGCTGCCTAGAGCTTCACAGTGTGACCTCACAAGAGGATATAATAGAACAATTACTTTAGGAAGCAATGAGATTGTGGCAGAATTATTCTTCATAGCTGCAAATGTATCTGACTTTACTTAAAAGAATACTATTATGGAAACAGCACAGCCTAACGTCATGAAAAAAAATGAGAAATAATATTATGTTTTATAGAAATAGCAGACACATTTTTCTTGTTTTTATCTATTGAATGTAATTATTATTTTTTTTTTTACAAATTACTTGATCGATATCACCCTGATAAGAAAAGCCTTATCAATTTTTGTGACTATTTAACACTATGAGGTATTCACTAAATCCTGGTGTGCGTAATATTTTGTTTGCTTGATGAAGAATGTCGCATAAACATGCCATATATATATTTGCATTCTGATAAATGGGTACATTCAACATTGGATATGTGCAACAGTGACACCTTTCTGCCCACAGTATAAGAAGACCAAAGAGTATAATATAGGTTTAAAAAAAAAGCCTATGTCATTTAATTTAACAGTGTTTATATTCACAGACCATTTTCCCTTATTGCCTACTTCTAAAAGAAAAGACTAGATTTCTGTTCCAAATGAAATCTCAAACTATGCGATTGTTAATAATTTTTTAAAAGCTATGTTACTTCCCTATGCAACAGTATCTAGGGATACAAGGACTCCCAAACTTTGCAGGCTGCCAATGTTTCTCCAGGCATAAACCCCTATGAATGGACTCAAATACTTGCCAAGGTAAACTTAGCATCCCTTGTGCTTTTGTCCTTCCTGCAAAAGCCTGCAGCGTGCCTGTTTCCCAGGAGGCCAGTGATATATATGCTATGTACAGTGCAGAGAGGCTGTGTGTATTTCACTGCTGTAAGCAAAAGATTTGGAGTTAACCATTGTGGATGAATTAAGTCTGGTTTTGTTGATATGCTCGTGAACCTCGAAAGGAACAGAATGAAAGTAAGGTTCAAAACATGATTGCACGTTATGGTATAGGACAGTAACCTTGTAATAATGCCCAGCTTGTCACATATAGTTTATTCACATATATATCAATATGGAGTACATATACAAAAACTATCTATCTATCTATCTATCTATCTATCTATCTATCTATCACACATACAAAGACTATCTATCTATCTATCTATCTATCTATCTATCTATCTTTCTATCTATCTATCTATCTAGTACATATCCAAAGACTATCCGTCTATTTATCTATCTATCTATCTATCTATCTATCTATCTGTCTATCTATCTATCTGTCTATCTATCACACATACAAAGACTATCTATCTATCTATCTATCTATCTATCTATCTATCTATCTATCTATCACACATACAAAGACTATCTATCTATCTATCTATCTATCTATCTATCTATCTATCTTTCTATCTATCTATCTATCTAGTACATATCCAAAGACTATCCGTCTATTTATCTATCTATCTATCTATCTATCTGTCTATCTATCTATCTGTCTATCTATCACACATACAAAGACTATCTGTCTATCTATCTATCTATCTATCTATCTATCTATCTATCTATCTATCACACATACAAAGTATATCCGACTATCTATCTATCTATCTATCTATCTATCTATCTATCTATCACACATACAAAGACTATCCGTCTATCTATCTATATATCTATCTATCTATCTATCTATCATCTATCTATCTATCTATCTATCTATCTATCTATCTATCTATCTATCACACATACAAAGACTATCCGTCTATCTATCCATCTATCTATCTTTCTAGTACATATTCAGAGGCTGTCGGTCTATCTATGTAGTGCATATCCAAAGACTATCTATCTTCTATTTGGCGTCCCCTACTTAAAAGACCTGGCCAGGCTTTCCTCATTGGGATCAAATTCCTATTCATTGGTCCAGCATGCTCTCGGGCAGACTATAAGGTGTGTATTGATTTTGTATCCACCACCCCTCTGCCTTTACTATTTACTTTTTAGTCCTTTTTATATGGTATTTGTGGTTATTTGTACGCATATTGTCTTAGGGAGTTTTTATACTCTAGAGATCAATTCCTTGTTTTTGTGTACATTTTATTATAATATTTCCTTTGTTTATGCTTCATTTGTCTTATTTATTTATTGATGTATTAAACTTACAACTTTTTTTACCTATTCAGGTGTGTATCTCATTCCTTGTACATTTATTGTGATATAGCGCTGTCTATTTGCATTTTTATGTATTTTCTCTTCCCCTCTTTTACAGTGGTGTTCCACTGTGATTTCTAAGACCAGCAGCTATCTATTTAATCATTATTATTATTGATGTCCTGATTACATCTGAGGATCTCATCTGGTTGATTTCCAGTATTTTTACATTTGCTATTATTGGGGTTTGTATATTTCTTTCAGTATATTGTATTCACTGGTTGTAGGCGCTTCGTAGCTTTCTCCTCTTATATTTTAATATCTATGTATTAAAAACGCAACATCAGTCCTCGTTGGTGTAATGGTCAGGTGTCTCAATACTTTTGTCCATGTAGTGTACATGAGCCATGCATGGATCATTATGTCATATTGAGTATATTGTGCCACTTATTATTCTGAGGTAGAATGAGTGTGGCTTCATAGTAGCATGTCTCACAGAATTGATTGCACACATTTCCAGTGACACTCCTGGTAGAAGCCCTGTAACGCAAAATGCGTAGCTGTTTTGGAGCAGTATCGTTTGTTTAACCCCTTACTGATGGAAGGACATTACATGCCATCATGGCATTTTTTATCATAAAGACGGAATGACTGCCAGGAATCCCAGGAATTTCAACCAAGTAGGGGGTGAGAAAGACAGACAAAATGGGGGGGGGGGGGGGGGGGGTGGAAAATAGCCAGGCAAGAGGAAAGATGGAGAGAGAGTCAGACAAAAATGAGCAATGGGAGTGAGACAGACATAAAGGGAGATGAGGACAGACAGACAAAAGTGGAGATTGGTAGAGAGACAGACATATGGATGGATGAGGAGTGAGAAAGACATGAAGAAAGATGGGAAACAACAGACAAAGTGGAGAATGGAAGAGAGACAGACAAGATGGGGTATGGGAAAGAGAGACAGACATAATAGGTGATGAGGAGAGAGACAGAGGGGGCAATATGAGAGACACAGACAGAGGGATAGATGGGAAAGAGACAAACATAAAGATTAGGGAGAGACAGACAAAAGGGAGATGCTGAGAGAGACAGACATTTAGAGAGATGGGGAGAGATAGACAAAATGGGGGATGTGGGGCCCCCTTTTGTGGCTCAGCAGTTGCCAACACTTTAAATGTTTTGTTTTTTTTACTCTCAGACTCTTCTCTAGAGAGCTGTGTGGATGAGTCACTAGAGGTTGGAACCTAATATTTGTGACTAAATGAAACATATTTAGAATACAGATTTTCATGCATACTGTTTTATAATTACTGAATTTTGATACATAAGAAAGAAAAGGTAGGTGAATTTCAATTCAGAATGGCCCTTTAAATTCTTTGTTATATAAAGAGTTTTTGTCTATAGGTTTTCACTGGTGGCACTGTAAACTTGTAAATCACATTACCAACAACTAGAGACAGGTATGTATCACATTGTGATTTCACATGTAAAAATAAAGTTAAAGGTTTAAAGAATGATTCTATACCCTCTCCTTTCTACTGTTCTTTTTTCTTAGTGGTTTCCCTTTCTTGACAATTGTTATCACTTTGATTACTTTTTTTTTTTATCTCTCGACTCTGTCATGGCAATCACTAAAGATCTGTCTCCTGCTGTTATTCATCGTTTTTTACCTTTATATGTTCCTGGGAATTTATCTTAGCTCTGCTTCATCCTGCTCCATTTCTTCTTATGTCAGGTTTCCATTTCTCCACTGGGCACTCACTATGCCTGTCTTCCTCCAGGGTCCTTGTTATAAAAAAATAAAAAATACAGTGGCTTCAAACTATTTGATCTGCCCCACACTACTTGGTAAGGAAAAGAAACCTTTCCTGTTTAATTCATGGCTGTAAAATTGCCATGGTATTACCGTGACAGGACATATTGCATGATGCAAGACAATATAATGTCCATGACCCTTTGTGTAATCATTTCTATTCAAGTTCTTTTTGATTATGACTCAAGCAAGTGCTAGCTAGCTAGATTGAAACTGCACTATTTCTATTATTGTGCGTTAGTTATGGTAGTAGTGGATCAAACCATATTTGAAAAGAGACACCTGTACTTCACCGTTTCCTATAAATAAACACTATACACAATTCTGGACTTTAACTGGCTATAGCATCAGGATTTAAGTGTTGGTTACATTTCTTCTACCATGGGTAAGTATGTAAAAGTTGTATTTTTAAGACAATTGCTTAAATGTTAGAGTATGTCTGTTGTGTAAAATCCAAGAAGCCAAAGTGAAAGAAGCACCAATGTTGTCCACGGTATACATTTATTGGACTTTGTGAAGATAATTTAATGATGTTCTATGGACCTTCACAGACCTTGCCATGGACACTTGTGTCCCTATATTATTTTTAGATAAGGTACTTTCATCTACTCTAAGATTACGTTCATCGCCTCTAAAATAAAGTTTGTTTAGTCAGAAAACCTAAATGTCAAATCCATATATATGTTTATCATTTATATTAGTTAATTGTGAAATTTGGTAACTAAAGGACACCAGTCAAGATCAAGTATAATAAAATATAACCAAAGTCAAACCAGTAGATTGAAAGATGAATGCCAAAATCTACATTTATAGTAATTTATCAGTGAGGTTTAGACTAGACAGGTCAATCATACTGGAGACAGGTGCATTCAGTAATTATTGTTGCTAGGATAGGCTATTCCACTAGAAGTTATAGTGCAGATAAATGCAATGCAGTGCCATGAAGAGTACATGTCAAACAAGTGATTCATGGGGATCTTGGATGACATTTAATAATCTGTGATCAACCATTCATGTCCTGTATTCACTGTATTGTAAACTATTATCCAGTATAATAGATCAATGACATCCATTATTGTATTAACATGATGACTTTTACACTATTACCCTGCTGGCCACAACCATCCTACCATTTCTGAGACCAGTGATTCATTGGCTCAGCTCATAGCAACCAATGGATATATATTGCCAACCATAGCTCCCACTGCCCTGCCTATATCTTGATCCAATGTCCTCCATCATGTTAAAAGAGATGGACCTCATTATGGCAGCAACACAAATACATACTACTTATGCTAGGCATAACAAAGACTATGATGAAAAAAGGATACCCAATAACACACATGAAGTAGAAATACAAAACATATAAAAAATGACTTAATTACTGCAGATACGTAATTTAATGTGACAGTTCTGAATTAACGTAAGCATTGTGGCTAAAAAACTGAACACCAGAGGAGGCCAGTTTGTAGAATTTGATAAAGGTTTTCTAGAAAAACCATGCACTGGTTTACATTTTCTTTTTGTTGATGAGGTGCAGCAGGAACCCATAAGGGAAAAAGAGTGGAAAAATTGTGATTACTCCTTTTTGCTCTCCAGTGCATCACTATAACTCAATCTGAAAAAAACAAGGACAGGAGAAAATATTAATCACCATTGGTATCAGATCAAATCTTCTGAAGCCAATTTAGGCACTTGATTGGCTGCTGTTGCCATCAGATCTATGTTTGGTATTCTCACTAGACAAAGACCTGGGGGCAGGGTCCCTCGTTAGGACTTGCCTTGCCAGTGCCCACTTAAATCTGAGTTAAATCTTGAATTTGATGTCTATGAAATTCTCTTTTTCTGGAAGACATAATGCTGATAAAACAGGTGTTACCTCGGAGTGGTGTCCTCAGGCCTGCAAGGATGTCTGCTCCCTGTTGTCTTTAAGCACCATTCCAAGCGATCTGTGGGATGCGCACACCTTCATGGTTACAACCGGGAGACCTACCGGGCAAGACAATATAATGTCCATGAACATTTGTGTAATCATTTCTATTCAAGTTCTTTTTGATTATGACTCAAGCAAGTGCTAGCTAGCTATATTGAAACTGCATTATTTCTATTATTGTGCGTTAGTTATGGTAGTAGTGGATCAAACCATATTTGAAAAGAGACACCTGTACTTCACCATTTCACTATACACAATTCTGGACTTTAACTGGCTACAGCATCAGGATTAAAATAAGACGATACAATCTAGTGGTTATGCAAATTATACTTATTGAATATTGTACACAACTTGATTAAATTCCGGTCTTCCAGCCCTCAGGATATAAAACACTTGAGTAGCTATAGGAAAGTGAAAATTGACTGTCAGGAATCAGGACACACCACCATGGTCTGGAACTTTTCACAAGATTAAAAGAGAATTGGGTATAAAAGTCAGGTCGAGAACTCACATTTTAGATTTGTCTCTGGATACACTCAAATGTGTGTGAATTTCATATTTCCTGCTCACAATCCCCTCGAGAAAAATATTCTGAAAGCATCTGAGATATCTAGTGGCGAAGCTTCACTTGGTAAGATATAGGTTTCTGTTTTATTCCCTTTTATTTTTAAGGCTCTCTGATCTTATTTTCCTGTATCTTATTTGTAATCTTTTTAACTCTTGTTTTCCAGTGTTTGTACAGTGCATTCCGACATACAATAAAATCGTGTACTATAAAAACATTATATTAGGCTTATCACAACCAACAATTGTCATATTAAATTAAATATATTCTGAGCAGTATACAATAAATGTCATATTTTCCTGACACTTGTTTAGGGGGAATATCTTTGTGAGCTGGGAAAAGGAGAGATTGACATACTTTTTCTGAGTACATGTCAAATGTGAGTGAGTATACAAACTGGCAGGGATAACAGTATATTTTCCAAGTTTAAATCCCATTGATTGGAAATAAAAGGATTAACCCTTGTTGTACATTACCAATGTGGATTTAGACAATTACCTCTTTGTTGAAAAGTGTAATATGCATACAATTTCACGTATTAATGTAGAAGATTTGTTTAACATACTCCAAGTGTGTCATGGATAACACAATCAATTAAATTGAACCTCTCATCTGCAAAACCTGTGACACAAATTATAGTTCTATGACAGTTGCTCCTGATTTCTCCAAGATGGGCCAATAACTTCCAAGATGGCCATCAATTTGACAGTTAACTAAGCATTAAGTGATGCTGAAGCTAATATTTGGGTGTAGACAGACGAACATGGATATCGACAACTATATTTGTCGTTTTTCCCTTTTCCCATTTTTTAAACATTTGCTGGAAGTTTAGCTAGCACAATGTATAGACAACATATTGTCCAAAAAGTGATACATTGTACATGTTACTATTATTCTTTAAAATTTCTTTAAATTATTTGAGGATTTGCATTATAGGGTATATAAATTTGGATTTACAGAAATATAATAAGACATAAATGGCAGTTCCAAAATACACTGAGTATCATGGTGCCCAAATGTAATATTACCAGGGTGAGAGGTGACCTGCAACACCATTTTGTGTGCTTTGCTTCTTTCTGTTGTATTCTACCTGCATAGTTTAATGATAACATGGGGAATTGACACTAGGCTTTTCCCTTTTTAGGCAAGTTTATAGAGCCAATACATCCATCTGCAATCATGGGGCATCAGAGTAACTTTGAACAGTGGAAATGATCAATATTAGCCTGTAGTGTGTCTCTGATGGTGGGTGAGTCTGCCATCCAAAACAAAAACAAAAAAATATGTGAAGGGAAGTGTTTTACTTAAAATATGTGGTTTCGAATATTTTATAGTTGGAGAAGGTGGTTTTAATAATCTTTGATATCATGTAATTGTTGCACAATATGGAAGCTTTTAGTGATGTACGGTAAGAACAGGTAATTTTTGGCCAAAGGACCACAACACAATGTACAGAGCAGTGGAAAGAAGAACAACTTCTCATACACAAATAAATGTAATTATGTTATAAGAATTATATTAATAATTCCACATTATAATCTGTAAAGAGAGCAATGAGAAAGTAATATATTGCACATATGCATTATAATCATGAAAGATGACATTCTTAAATATTACCTTCTTTAAAACATATAATCCAAAATAAAAAGACATAGCTGAATTACCTTGTACAAAAGTGGCAACATCACACGATGGTGATGCAGCTAGGCAGAGCTAAAATGAGACAGAGCCTCTCTATGTTGTGTGACCCTGTGAAATTGAGCACCATCCTCCCCAGGTGTCTGGGGCCCACCTCTTGTCAGATAGACACATACTGAGCTTAAATGCAATGCACAGTACAATGATCTGTGCTCAGGCAGCAGTGACACCAAGACAGCCCCAATCTGACATGTCAGGACTGTCCAAATCCAGGACTATGATTATGAAGTCATAAAACTGAAGTGAACATTTCCCCAGTTTTGTAATTATTAGAAAGTTCTCCTTTGCAGAAATTGTGTCTATTTTCTCCTGTTTCTTTAAATAATAAATCACATCTGTTTTATAATTGTGGGTCTTTTTAATACAATTTAATATCCATGCTGAGAGTCATATGTTTGCAAAAGGTACCTTAATTGTCAACAACTTCTTTAAATCACAAATTATATCCAATGCCTGAGTTGTGGGTACTTTTATTACAATTTTATATACATACTGACAAACAAATGTAAGTAAGAAAAGCTGTCATTTAATATGTATGCCCTACAGGTATTGCCATAACACTTCCTTTTCAGTTTACACTGTGACAAGAAAATGCTCCTCATGATACTTTTCATGATTTTATACATAGTTATTTTTCATTCCATTTGCACATTATCATTAATACAAAGCTACGTGTTCAAGGTGTGAAGATCCCTACAGCTTAATGCTAAAGTCATGAGACCAAACATACAGCAGCAGGTATAGTTGAATCACAAACAAAAAAAGCTAATAAAATTATTCATACTTTTTGTTGTCAGTGTGTGGTGGTGTTTCATTTCTAGTTTAGCTGCTAAATGTTGCAGAATCTCTAGAATACCAACCTCTTAATATTCCTATCACAGTTCTACAAAGGATTAACTTGCTGTTCCAAAAGGTAAAAAAAAATGCACCTAGATTGTAAACTTGTGAGCAGGGTTCTGTATCGCCTGTAATGAACTGTCACTGTCTAACATAATGTTTAATACCCATTTATGTTCTGTACCACATTTGCAAGTTGTTAACACTTTATAAATAAATGTTAATGTAATGTAATTTTCATATACTACAGGGTGAACACCTGATGAAGCTTGCTCCAGGTTGAAACGCGTAGTGGGATCCCCATCAGTAGAAGTGCACATTTGGAGTAATCTTTGACCCAGGACTTTGTTCAGGACTTCACTGGATCTTAAATCTCTGCGCATTTTTGTGAACCTCTTGTGAGCATTTCACCGCACCTTTTATTGTATTTTATGTATAAGAAAATTGTTACTATTTTTGCCCTCTTTCCCTTCTCCACGTGACATGACACCATATATATGTGCGGAAATGTATCCTGAATTGGAGTCGTATTTCTTCTCCACAGTATATTTCTGCTCACAAAAACATGAGTGTTATACCTTCAAGGGATTAAGATAAATCAGAATTGGTGATTTTCTCTGATTTTGTTTTTTGAGTCTATGCCGACATTTTTACTTCAAGATCCGTGAGGGTCTCCCATACTATCTTCCAACTACATACAATATAAGTAATATTTTATATATAACACATTAGGGTTAATAATATATTACTTTCAGCGCGCCATTGCACTCTTTCTGTATTTTATCTCTAGCGTGTTTTAGGAGAACCTGCTTTGAGTTGCTTTTTATTAGTTCTCACAAAATATTTTTGTGCTTTATACAACATCTTGTTGATATTTTGGCAGCATAAAAGTTCTACTGAGGTAAAATAACTCCTAAGGAATTATCTAATATCTCTGAAAACTGTTATTTTGTTTAAAAATAATCCACAAATTGCAGGTGGTGTATGAGGATGACTTTAGTAAGACAACAATCTCAAAGAAAAGAGATTGATTTGAAATTGAAAACGGTCCGTAACTTGATTGTGGGATCTAGAGCTTAATGATGACAAAAACATTCACCAAGTACTGGTATGGGATAAATGTTTTATGTATAGTAGGATTAGGTTCACACATTCTGATTTAACATGTGGTATTATTACTGAGATAAAAATAATGTAATAGATTATGTTTGCTCATCATTTAAAAAGTTACAAGTTCAAAAACTTGAACAGGAACAAAATCTGAAAGACAGTAAGTTTTATTTTTATGTCAAAGAGTCTTTCACAAAGCTCAGTTCTGCTTTTGTAGACTTAGCATTTTGAAGCGAGCATTAAATGAGTGAGCTCTTTTCTTCTGTAGTCTATGTAACGGACCGTCTACCGGACGAAGTAGACCCTCTCTCTGTTGTGGGAAATCACCTCCTTAGCACCCACTAACAGCTCGGCATTCACCCAGCAAGTCTTTCCTGGACCCTTGCTCTTTGTACCCAAATAGACAGGACATCTAGCAGTTAGGTACAGCAAGATTGAACAACTCCTTTATTTGTGTAACAACACAGACTTATAAAAAGACATACACATGACATCACAGACATTAGTATACAATGGGGGGGGGGGGGGGGGGATGGAACTAAACATAGTTCTCCAACTAACTGGGGCTAGGAAAACATTAGACATTCAGACTGCAAACCAAATAGGAATTAACATAGAGTGAGTAGACCTAATTACAATACACACAGTAATGTACACAACATAATCAGTTTACCAGTTAATCCAGTTAATCCAGAACAATGGATGTTGGAGTAAACTATTGGAGTCACTGTCATATTATAAACCTTCAGAGTGGTCTACTCACAGAATTAAACGTTACACATAAACCAATACACTAACAGAATATAACTAACTAACAATTTTAACGTATAGAGTTATGGTACATAAGCCAGGGTCCATAATCTACAAAAGGTGTTTGGCCCTCAGGCCCCTCCAAGAACCCCAGTCAGGCAGGCTGTCAGAATTCACTTCGTGACATATCTCCTTTTTCGTGGGGAGACTGACACCGGAGGAGCCCCCAGACGTCTGTATAGTCAGTCTGTATAGAGGTCTCCCCATGGCCATTCACTAGTTTGCAGTCCCACACTTTGTTTGTTCAAAAATAGCACTTACCCGACCAACCTCCACCTCTCCCGAAACATGCATCTGCCGCTGGGGAGAAAGGTCAAATGTTCCTTCTCCCAGAAATCCTTTCAGCCGCTGGGGAGCAGATAGGGTGGCAGGGTTTGCTGGGCTTGATACTATGGGGGTATCCCATTTAGTCCCTGGGAACACTGATGCAAGCACTTCTGCTGGGGAGATAACATCCCGGCAAGGCACAGTTTCAGGGGTATACTGCAGGCATGGGTGTAGGAACCCCCAAAAATCTGGGGGGGACAGCATTTTTGCTCGCCGGGTATAGCAGCAGTAAAAATAAAGCTTGTCACAGTGTATATTATATCACCAAGTTCCCACCAATATTACCAGGATCCTTGGTATACAACAGATACATTCACAGCACAACATCTGCATCAGGCAGGTGCATTTTATCACTGTTACATGAAATATAGTCAGCGAGCTGTGTGTACACCATAAAACATACATCAGTATGAACCTACCACTTCTGCTGGAATGCCATTCCATGTATCCACTACCCTCTCAGAAAAGTAATACTTTCATTAGTCCCTGAACTTATCTTATATCTAGGATAGCCTTATACCTATCCCATGCATGCTTAAACTCCTTCACTGTATTGACCTCTACCACTTCTACTGGAAGGCTATTCCATGCATCCACTACCCTCTCAGTATAGTAATACTTTCATTGGTCCCTGGCCTTATCTTATATCTAGGATAGCCTTATACCTATCCCATGCATGCTTAAACTCCTTCACTGTATTAACCTCTACCACTTCTACTGGAAGACTATTCCATGCATCCACTACCCTGTCAGTAATGTAATCCTTTCATTAGTCCCTGACCTTATCTTATATCTAGGATAGCCTTATACCTATCCCATGCATGCTTAAACTCATTTACTGTATTAACCTCTACCACTTCTACTGGAAGACTATTCCATGCATCCACTACCCTCTCAGCAAACAAACATTACATTTCTGACCAGAAAATAAACTGTAAAATATTAAATATTTCCAGCATTTCCAAAAGCTTAAGGTGGGCCCCAAATATATGTATATAACTAGTAACATTTATACCAGGGCTTGACAACCTTAACTAAGTTTTAGGAGCCAGGAAAAAAATCTAGGAGCCAGACAACAGCACATACACACAATCACATGCAGTCATATACAGTCAGTCACATAGACACATATACTCATACATACAGCCTGTCACACATATACATACTGTCACATAGACACACACTCATACATACATACATACATACAGTCTGCCAGGCACACACTCACACATACATACAGTCTGTCAGACACACACACATTCATACATACAGTCGTTCACAGACACACTCATACATACATATATACATACATACAGTCTGTCGCAGACACACACTCATACATACATATATACATACATACAGTCTGTCGCAGACACACACTCATACATACATGCAGTCTGTCAGACACACACTCATAGATACAGTCTGTAACATAGACACATACACTCAGAGTCAGTCACATAGACACACACACTCATACATGGTCTTTCACATACACTCATACATACAGTCTGTCACAGACACACACACTCATAATCAGTCACATATACACACAAACTCATACAGTCAGTCACAGACACACAAACTCATACAGTCAGTCACAGACACACAAACTCACACAGTCAGTCACACACACTATATCTCATGCAGGGAAGGTGGGCATTTCCGTTCCAGGTTTGTCTGTGCCTCTTACAAAGGCACAGACCATCATTACTTATTAATTACATTATTTTGCCCATTCATTTGTCAGTTTTTTTTTTGCCCACATTCATTTGCCAGGGTTTTTTTTGCCCACATTCATTTACCAGGGTTTTTTTTTTTTGCCGACATTCATTTGCCAGGGTTTTGGTTTTTTTTGCCCACATTCATTTGCCAGGGTTTTTTTTTTGCCCACATTCATTTACCAGGGTTTTTTTTTTTGCCCACATTCATTTGCCAGGTTTTTTGTTGCCCACATTCATTTGCCAGGGGGTTTTTTTGCCCTCATTTTTTGATCATCTAATCATTAGTAGAAGTCATTGGCAGATTTAAGAGACATGTTATTATGGCAGCTTCGGAAGTCATTGATTATTGCAGCTCTAAGAGACATTTTTTAAATGTCCCTAAGAGCTGCAATAATCAATCACGTTCCGAAGCTGCCATGATAAAAAGAAAAACGGTACATTATTGGCAGTGACACAGTCACTGTTCCTACCTCGTTCCTCCCAGTGTGGGGCTGTGTGACTTGTGGAGGACGCGCACAAGCCATGCGCATGATCACATGACGTCGTGCGATGAAGTCACGTGATCAGGTGACCTCCGTGATCGCTGCAGAGCTGATTCTCCCGGGAAAGTCCCAGGATCGAAAACGTTGCGGGACTGTCCCGGGTTGGCAAGTATGCTCAGTGCCGTCTTTAATAGTGATTGGACCCTGGGCAAGCATTTGCTTGGGCCCCCTGGACCCTGCCCCCTCCCCTGCATGCAATCCCGCCATCCATCGCGATGTTAACCCCCCCCCACACACACATGCCATAATTGTTGTGCCATTCAGATGCCAGTAATATTGTGCCATTCAGAGCGCAGTATTATTGTGCCAGTCAGAGCCCAGTAATATTGTGCCAGTCAGAGCCCAGTAATATTGTGCCATTCAGAGCCCAGTAATATTGTGCCAGTCAGAGCCCAGGAATATTGTGCCAGTCAGAGCCCAGGAATATTGTGCCAGTCAGATGCCTGTAATAGTGCCAGTCAGATGCCTGTAATATTGTGCCAGTCAGATGCCTGTAATATTGTGCCAGTCAGATGCCTGTAATAGTGTGCCAGTCAGATGCCTGTAATATTATGCCAGTCAGATGCCTGTAATATTGTGCCAGTCAGATGCCTGTAATAGTGCCATTCAGAGCCCAGTAATATTGTGCCAGTCAGAGCCCAGGAATATTGTGCCAGTCAGAGCCCAGGAATATTGTGCCAGTCAGATGCCTGTAATAGTGCCAGTCAGATGCCTGTAATATTGTGCCAGTCAGATGCCTGTAATATTGTGCCAGTCAGATGCCTGTAATAGTGTGCCAGTCAGATGCCTGTAATATTATGCCAGTCAGATGCCTGTAATATTGTGCCAGTCAGATGCCTGTAATATTGTGCCAGTCAGAGCCCAGGAATATTGTGCCAGTCAGATGCCTGTAATATTATGCCAGTCAGATGCCTGTAATATTGTGCCAGTCAGATGCCTGTAATATTATGCCAGTCAGATGCCTGTAATATTATGCCAGTCAGATGCCTGTAATATTGTGCCAGTCAGAGCCCAATAATATAATGCCAGCCATATGCCTGTAATATTGTGCCAGCCAGATGCCTGTAATATTATGCCAGTCAGAGCCCAGTAATATAGTGCCAGCCAGATGCCTGTAATATTATGCCAGTCAGAGCCCAGTAATATAGTGCCAGCCAGATGCCTGTAATATTATGCCAGTCAGAGCCCAGTAATATAGTGCCAGCCAGATGCCTGTAATATTATGCCAGTCAGAGCCCAGTAATATAGTGCCAGCCAGATGCCAGTAATATAGTGCCAGCCAGATGCCTGTAATATTATGCCAGTCAGAGCCCAGTAATATAGTGCCAGCCAGAGCCCAGTAATATAGTGCCAGCCAGATGCCAGTAATATAGTGTCAGTCAGAGCCCAGTAATATAGTGCCAGCCAGATGCCAGTAATATAGTGCCAGCCAGATGCCTGTAATATTGTGCCAGCCAGAGCCCAGTAATATAGTGCCAGCCAGATGCCAGTAATATAGTGCCAGCCAGATGCCTGTAATATTGTGCCAGCCAGATGCCTGTAATATTGTGCCAGCCAGATGCCAGTAATATAGTGCCAGCCAGATGCCAGTAATATTGTGCCAGTCAGAGCCCAGTAATATAGTGCCAGCCAGAGCCCAGTAATATTGTGCCAGCCAGATGCCCAGTAATATTATGCCAGCCAGATGCCAGTAATATAGTGCCAGTCAGAGCCCAGTAATATTATGCCAGCCAGATGCCAGTAATATAGTGCCAGCCAGAGCCCAGTAATATTATGCCAGCCAGATGCCCAGTATTATGCCAGCCAGAGCCCAGTAATATAGTGTCAGCCAGAGCCTAGTAAAATAGTGCCAGTCAGATGCCAGTAATATTGTGGCAGTCAGAGCCCAGTAATATAGTGCCAGCCAGATGCCCAGTAATATTATGCCAGCCAGATGCCAGTAATATAGTGCCAGTCAGAGCCCAGTAATATTATGCCAGCCAGATGCCAGTAATATAGTGCCAGCCAGATGCCCAGTAATATTATGCCAGCCAGATGCCCAGTAATATTATGCCAGCCAGATGCCCAGTAATATTATGCCAGTCAGATGCCTGTAATACTGCTCCAGTCCCCCCACCCCCCTTCCCTAGTACTTACACTTCACTGCTCCGTGTCCGCCGCCAGATGTCTCCTCCGTGCAGTCTTCCCTCTTGCAAGGAGGAGGGAAACGCGACGTCACATCCGGCGTCAGTTTTTTTTTTTTTACGGCCGTCGCATCCATCGGATGCGGCTTGCCGGAAAAAAGCGTTCACAAGCGCAATGCGCTGTGAACGCGGCAAGCAGTGGCTGGGGGCCCCGTTTGCCTCGCGTTGCTGGGGGGGATTTCACCCTACCTGTCCCCCCCACATTTTTTCCTGGTGGGGATCCGTCCCCCACATCCCCCCCGCTTCCTACGCCCATGACTGCAGGGAACAGTACAAGGTGGCTGTGGTACCCATGCAAAGGAGTTGGGGAACAGTCAGGCAGGCTGTCAGAATTCACTTCGTGACAGTCTATTTTTAGTGATGTTCATCTCAAGCATGTCTTCAAGCTGCCTCTGTACAATCTACAATGGTCCATAAATTTTCACTGGTAGATCCAAATCATCTCAATGCAGCTGTTTTACTGCTTTCATAAGAGCTTGGGAGCTTCACCTATATATAACATGTCAGGTCATCTTCATTCACACGTCTCTAGATTATGTGTGTGTAAGAAGGCACACCAGGATGAACAATTACTTGGGGATAATATCATGGCTTGATTGTGCTGATAACTATGAGGTACTTGTATTAAGAGCCTTTAAATATGACCTCCAAATTATCTTCCAACAATTCTACACACATGCAATGCCTTGTAGCTCTTTGCAAAAAATCTTCATTGGGAGAAATCAGAACATTGAAGTCAAGGGCAAAATTGTAAAGCTATACTGTCTTTTACTATGTATGTACTAGGTATATGAGCTTGCTTTTCAAGAATATAAAAGTGATATACTAAAGATAAGGATTAAGAAAACCTCAGTGGTTAAACACCAGAACACATTTACTATGGTCTGAGGGTGAATTATTAATATTTAGATATTTCTATTAGGAATATTAGAAAAGACAAGTATATACATTTCCGTGAATGTGTAAAAATCCTACCAGCATTGTCTACCTCCCTTGGTTTATTTTACAGTTTTGACTCCTTGACCTAAGAAACTGCACAGAGTGGCTACTAGAGACCATTTTCTAACTACAATTATTAAAACATTAGTTCATAAAGACAGGGCAGTAACGCAGAATTACCAATCTCAGCATTTGAGATTTTTTTCAGTAAATATACATTTTTGAGTAAATATAAATCATTTCTACCTAGTAATATAGTTATATTTTAATGGGTGATTATTTGTAACAAATTATAACCATTTAATATACAGAGTGTAATCATGACAACTGAGGCTGGCTAAATTTAGCAGAATTTAAAAACAACTGCAATGCAATTGTAATGTTTACATTTAAAATAAACTTGTTAGGTGAAGGTTATTTATACACAGTGCTCTTTTTTATAGTCATAGTTTAGTTTGTTGCATATGCTAATGATGTGATGTTCTTTTTTTCTTCATTTGGTTTTCAAGCTCATCCATTTGGCCCCTGACTTATCTTAGAAACCCTTAGAACTCATCTTCATTTGCATTTAGGAAAGACCTAGATTTCACCCCTATAGCTACCTGTCTTGTTCTTCTAAAAATGATTTAACCCTATTAATTAGAAGCTCAGTCATGTGTATCAACCATTCTTTCATGTTTCAGTAAATTTCAATTATATCACATTAATCATTCATTTTTGTAATGTTCTGTTGCCTTATTTTACCCAATAAATGTCTTATCTTTGCATGCATAGCTGACTCTCTGACAAGTAGCACACCTCATGCACTAAAAAGGTTAATGTTTTTATCATTTGATATTGTGGCGTTTAATGCTAAGTGATTTATAGTTTTAACTGGCATAACCGTCTCTGCTTCTTTATTAACTAAATTATCTATCAGTGTTTTCTTTTATTTCACTCACCTCTCAAATTCCTGTTGTAAAATGTCTGTCCGATGATTTGATACTTTCTAAACTCTCCATAACAACATTTTTTAGGATAGAAGTTCACCTCTATCTCATTAAAATGGTTTGAATGATGTTCTCAAAGAGAGACATAGCTATTTCTTTTCTCTTGGAGGTTTCCAAGCTGACACGTCATGAAGCTGCAGTCTGTGATGTCGAATGCAACTCCAGCTGGGAAAGAGATGCTTATCTTGTCCACTGCTGTTGGCTATGTGCTGCAAGAATCATATTAGGTTATGGAACAATTAAGACAGTACCTCATCCCACTAACTTAAGTAAACAGCCCAACACCTCCACCCCTATTCCACACCCACCTGCCAGACATCTTTTCTAACTTGAAACCTGAAACATACAGATACAGACAGACCCCAGACCTGCTATAAACAGCAGCACATAGAAACATAGAAACATAGAATGTGTCGGCAGATAAGAACAATTCGGTCCATCTAGTCAGCCCAATTTTTTTTTGAGTACTTTTATTAGTCCCCCGTTCCCGGTCTTATAGCTAGGATAGCCTTGTGTCTATCCCACGCATGCTTAAAATCCTTGACTGTGTTTACCTCTACCACTTCTGCTGACAGGCTATTCCATACATCCACTACCCTCTCAGTAAAGTAATACTTCCTGATATTACTTTTAAATCGTTGCCCCTCTAATTTAAGACTATGTCCTCTAGTTGTGGTAGTTTTTCTTCTTTTAAATATACTCTCTTCCTTTACTGTGTTGATTCCCTTTATGTATTTAAATGTTTCTATCATATCCCCCCTGTTACGTCTTTCCTCCAAGCTATACATGTTAAGATGCTTTAACCTTTCCTGGTAAGTTTTATCCTTCAACCCATGAACCAGTTTAGTAGCCCTTCTCTGAACTCTCTCCAAAGTATCAATATCCTTCTGGAGATACGGTCTCCAGTACTGCGTACAATACTCCAAGTGAGGTCTCACCAGTGCTCTGTACAATGGCATGAGCACTTCCCTCTTCCTACTGCTAATACCTCTCCCTATGCAACCAAGCTCATTAGACACACAAGACCCAGTCATGATGGACAAAGTACAGGAAGAGATTGACGGGTAAGTTGTAAGTTAAATGTAATGTTATTAATATGTTTTTATACATCTGGATCATCTACATCTGGAAACAAATTGAATAAAAAATAAATATGTTTGAAAATATGTATTAAAATTATAAAAGGGAATGTTGTACTTTATACCCTTGCACTTTATTTTTAACATAATTTGTTAGAATACATTGTTTGTTTCTGATATTGCATCCAATGATGCAAGTAATATTTTTGCACTTTGAACAATAATTTTTTTTTTTTTAAAGTTTAAAAGCAATAAATAAATAAGTAAATTAATATTACGGTTTATTACCTCTTTGAATTCACTCTTTAACAGACATATTGCATATAAAACGAGAATCGATAACAAGGAAAGCCACTTAATAAAGCCTATTGTAAGGCAAAATGCGTTGTGGAGGAGTGAAATATCAGGAAGACTTGCTAACAGAGGCACTTTTGTTAGTGCTGTTTATATTATACTGTTTTTAATGTAAGGACTTTTCTGGGGGGGGGGGGGGGTTTGAGTAATAAATACGCTTTGATACTGATACTTCCTTTTCCTGTTTGTTTTCTTGTTTGAATAAACACAGATAGCTTAAAGGTCTATCCAAAAGTGTTTGTAACTGACCAGGGTCTGCTCTTAAAAGTGTGAGTGGAGTACACTCCATATCTCTCTCTCACACACACTCCATCTCTCTCTCACACACACTCTCTTTCACATACACACTCTCTCTCACACACACTGTCTCTCTCTCACAAACTCCATCTCCCTCTCTCACACAGTCCATCTCTCTCTAAGACACTCTGTCTCTTTCTCTCACACATTCCGTCTCTCTCTCACACACTAGGGAGAGAGCTCTCTATAGCAGCCTCTCCTCCAGATTGGCACTAGCCCCCATGCGAGTTTCATCCTCTGATTCTGGGAACATGTCCTAGAAGGAGAAAAGCTCAGCAGGGAATATATATATATATTTTTTACATTGATAGCCCTGGAGTTTTGGGGCTAAAGTATATTATTGATTCGGGGCTTTAGCCCCAGTATTACCCCCCCAGCGATGCCACTGCTGCAGACACTATAGTGGGGTTAGCTCCCACTCGAGCATTGAGAGGACCAGTAAAAAACTGAATAACACCATCTCCAGATTTGTAACATTTAATGAAGGCATGGTGATGAAGCATCTTAAGTTGAAAGGTGTTGAGGCGAACCTCTGTAGAGAGGGGTGATCCCTTATGTTGGCTGTATCGGGGGGTCCGGGAGGTATGGCCATGATACAGCAACTCTGGGTTTGAAGCTAAGATACCTACAGAGGTTGCAATCCCTGGGTGGATGAATTGTGATACGTCTTTATCAGCTACCGTGCAGTTGCAATATACCAGTAGACCTTATTAATTTGTGCCAATGCCTACTTCTCAGGGCCCCCAGTCCTAAATGATTAGGACATAGTTCTCGGGTCTTTACCAGACCAATGTTTTATAACATGCTTATGTTTTGACACTAAATTGGGGTAAGTCCTTGTTGATCCAGGCTTAACTGTGTTTTACAGTTTATGTTGTCACAGTGTTTTACATTTGTTTCTGTGTTAATAAACACTGTGGCCTATTTAATTCCACCACGTAGACTGTGTGTGTTTTCCTAGGTTAATGTATTCACTATACCACTGTCAAGATGATCTCTGCGATAAGACTACCAGAGCACTGATTTCATGCTCCCTCCACTACATCTTTAGTGTCAGGACACCCTGCAGAGTGTGCACAGTAAGGTAAGTGCAAACAGGAGGTGTGTTAATAAAAATATATAATAATAATAATGAATTAATAATAATACAATAAAAAGGAAAATCATATCGTGGGCAGCAAGACGACAACCTACAAGGGGCTGAAGAACCGTGAGGAGACTTTAGGATAATGATGGTATGGGTGGGATCAGTCTGATATGCTAATGAGAAGCTTTGCTCTGTAATGGTGCAAGTGAGCAAAAAACAATGATTCCTCTACCGAGTACATCCAAAAGGCTGGCTATTACAGCTTTTGTCCATTCTCGCTGAGATGGATCCCACATCCTTTTTTATCTCTGTGAGTTATTGGGGTATGCCCAGACGTGGGTCCCTGGCTTGCTGAACCTAGAGAAATCCGTCTGTGGTTGCTGTGTTTTTCATGCAGAGGAGACCTGCCAGGCAATTTGAATCTGGACTGCCCTTATGGGTGGGGCCAGTCTAATATTCCAATGGAGAGGTTTCCTCTGTTATGGTGCAAGCGAGCAAAAAATGGTGATTCCTCTCCTGAGTAGGTGTTTGTTCTCACTGAAAAGGATCCCACATACTTTTTTTGTAATAATAGTATGTGTGATAAAGTGGATAGGCTGGGGGACAGTGGAATGGGCCAAGGGCCAGCAAATAGAGGGCTCAATACAGTGATGGAAAAAAGTATTTGATCCCCTGCTGATTTTGAACGTTTGCCCACTGACAAAGAAATTATGAGTCTATAATTTTAATGGTAAGTGTATTTAAACAGTGAGAGACAGAATAACAAAAAAAAGCTCCCTCCAAAGATTTTCTATGGGATTAAGTTCTAGAGACTGGCTAGACCACTCCAGGACCTTAATGTGCTTCTTCTTGAGCCACTCCTTGTTGCCTTGGCTGTGTGTTTTGGGTCTTTGTCATGCAAGAAAATCCATCCACCACCCATTTTGTATGCCCTGCCTGGGGGAAGGAGGTTCTCACCCAAGATTTGACAGTACATGTCCTGTCCCCTTGGCAGAAAACCCCCCAAAGCATAATGTTTCTACCTCCATTCCTTCTCCTCCAAACACAGCGAGATGAGTTGATGCCAAAGAGCTCGATTTTGGTCTCATCTGACCACAACACTTTAACCCGGTTCTCCTCTCAATCATTCAGATGTTCATTTGCAAACTTCAGATGGGCCTGTGCATGTGCTTTCTTGAGCAGGCGGACCTTGCGGGCACTGTAGGTTTTCAGTCCTTCACGGTGTGGTGTGTTACCAATTTCTCTCTTGGTGAATATGGTCCCAGCTGCCTTGAGATCATTAACAAGATTCTCCTGTGTAGTTCTGTGCTGATTACTCACCGTTCTCATGATCACTGAAACTCCACAAGGTGAGATGTTGCATGGAGCACCAGACCGAGGGAGACCGACAGTTATTTTGTGTTTCTTCCATTTGCAAATAATCGCACCAACTGTTGTCACCTTCTCACCAAGCTGCTTGGCGATGGTCTTGTAGCTCATTCCAGCCTTGTGTAGGTCTACAATCTTGTCCCTGACACTCCCTTTAAGAGATTGCTCCTAATCTCAGCTCGTTACATGTATAAAAGACACCTGGGAGCCAGAAATATTGCTGATTGATAGGGGATCAATATTTATTTCACTCATTGACATGAAAATCCATTTATAACATTTCTGACATTCGTTTTTTTTGTTATTCTGTCTCTCAAATTCGTTTTTTTTTTTGTTATTCTGTCTCTCACATTCGTTATTTTTGTTATTCTGTCTCTCACTGTTAAAATACACCTACCATTAAAATTATAGACTGATCATTTCTATGTTTTTCCCTTACTGTAGAGTAATATTTGTGCAGTCAGTGGTGGTTTTGGGATAATGAATGGGGCCGTATTTTGTTGCCATGGGTGCACAAAGACACACAAATTGTGGTTGTACCAAACAAATAGAATCCCTTGTATGACCTCATTGTTTGATTACAGGTGGCCAACATTCATTATCAGTGTCTGGTATTTTAGTCAAGGTGACCAGGGTGGAAATGTGAATTACAGAAACATGGCAATTCAGTTTTATACTGAGTATTTTTGAGGCTAAGGCTGACATATGTATTGGTAGGTTTGGCCATTACTTCTTCAGATGTTGCAGATATTTTATAATATATTTCACGTAATACTGTCCTTGTTTTCTGATTTGTTTTACTGTCATTGACAGAAAAAGGCAGTGTTCATGTCATGCTGGCAAGATTGTGACAACCATTTGTTTCAACATGTCATGATCAGCTTTAGCAGTATCTTAAATGCTTTACCTCTTTTCCTATGATGTCTTTTATTAGGTTAAACAAAGAGCAGATTCATCTGCTTCATTTCTGCCTTTCATGTACACCTATGTCTAAGGACAACCTATTTTTGGTTTTGTTATTTTTGCCTTAAAATTGGTATACAAAAGTAAAAAGTGTTGTTATTTATTTATATATGAACACCTAACAATTTATCATCTTTTTATTGGTAGAAGTAGTAAACTAATCAAAATGAATAGTCTTGATGTGCCAATAAATTCATAAGTTTGATCACTAGATATCACTCTATAAAGATTATTTTTAATAATCTTCTGGGATAAAGTTAAAAAAAAAAATGGTGCAATCAGCATGGAAACCAATACAATCTTTCCGTTGATTCCTCCTCATTTAGAATTTTTTCTGCACTTTCAGTGATCTAAAACCAGTCCCAAAACATACCTGTATACAATTCAAGGAATTAATGCATATTACTTTATTTGTATTATGCACATGGCACAGAATTGCAATGATTTTTCATTGTAAACAAGTGAGCCACTTTGAAATTCTTTTGAATGTAATATATGCTATGATTCATGTCATCTACAAAAAAAGAGAAACATACTAAATATTGCCCCTCATTTACTTTGTGCTACAACTAAACATTGAACAGTGTGACATCATATGTCTGTGAGGCAGGGAGTGCACTGGTTGATCCATGCAAAAGCCAAAAGGCAGCTCACTCAGCTAATATTTTCAATTGGTATAAACACTTTTTAAGAAAATTTTCTTTAAAAACCTATTTAAAACATAAAAACAACACTGGTTTTCATACAAAGCTGAATAAATATGTTAACATTTCTTCTATTAAAATACATTTCTGAGGGTATTTTGTATTGCCATTACTTTATATTGTACAAAAAAAACTGTAATAAACTAAACATTTATTGGAAGGTTTTAAATATATTTTATTTTATTTGAAAAAAATTCTCCTTTTATTTTTGTCTCCATTAGCACTGAGCTACCACTGATAATTAGGCATACAGAGAGCAACACAGGACAGGTGTCATGAGATAGCGTGTGACCCCCTCAGAGAATGATGGAGCACACAGGGAACACATGGATACAGGCAAACACACAAGGGAATATTTGAATCCCAATGCCTTACCAAATAAATATTTCTGTAGCCTTTATATAGGTCATTCTAAGATATTATTTATCAGTGATGAGACATTATTTTTAGCTGATATCCATGTTTCTTTGTATTACATTTCTGTACTTGTCAATATGGTGTTCTTTTTTAATATTTTTTTAATATTAGTTGGTACTTGCCAAGTGCAACAATTCCCTTCACTGAAGTAAAATACCTTTGTGGCAATAATTAAAAATGTTTTTTTTATAATGTTAATTTTTTTTTTTTGTAGCTATCACCGTTATTTTTTATTTGCTGAGGTAAATTATTTCTGTTCATTGAATATTGTGTGAGGTAATTAGTGGGTTTCTCTGCAGGCAAGACAACAATTTTATTTTTATTTAAATAAGACTACAAATTATTTTGCATGCTCAAAGCTGCATTCCTAGATGTGTCAAGTCCCAAGTGTAACAGGTATAATATTTCTTGCCAGCTATGCATTGAATAGAAACCTTCTACGTTTATGCACTACATATCAGTGCTCCAGTTTTTGCTTGGCACATGCTTGGAAAAGGGCTTTGAAAATAGAGCTACTCTGTTGCTAGGTTACGACTGTAGTGCACATCGCTCTTTCCATTACTTGGGATTCGCTGTATGCAGGCAATTTCCAGATTCGTCATAATCCTAGCATATTGCTTATTGTATAGACATGTCCTATAATTACATACCAAAATATTTGCAATCAGTCATAATATACTCTGGTGAATTTGCACACACGTATATGCATATATCTATATTAATATATAAAATGTATATAGGTGATGTAAAAAAAAAAAACAGTGCTGAAAAAAGTGTCGGGTTAGTTTAAAAAAGTATAATCTTGCATTTCTACCCTATCGGGCTTCAACCTGGCTTCAAACCGATAGGGGCGAAACGCATAGTGCAACTCCTGTTCTGCACCCACATCTTACTATTTGTGGACGTCTGTGAATTTGCCGCTATCACCTGTATTTTTTTGCTGTCTCCACATGACATCACTGCTGGAGAAGCCTGTTTAAGTGCTGTGCTGCTATTGTCTATGTAAGATAGATATTGTTTTTTTCTTTTATTAAATTTTACACTTCCCTAATATCTTCTTCCTCCATTCTTACTCTGAGTGATCTTGGAAGTGAAAGAAGAACTGATCTGGGGATCCTAAGATTTGTCTGATACATTCCCACTATCTATAAGTGCAACAATGAAACACTCATCATTTTAATTTCTATGAAAATATTATACTATGCTTATTTCTCTGTCTCTCGGTTCTAAAAGAGCATGTGAATAGAAGGAAACTTCAGGTGCATTTTACCAAAGGTCAAATATTTTGTTGTTTTCTACACCAATGTGATTGGGAACTCATGTGGTTGAGTGCAGCTGCAAAACTAACCACCATAGTTATTCCATATGGTTTTTCAATTTATGTAACACCAAAGATATGAAAACAAATTGTTCTATTCATTTATACATTTGCTTGAAATTCTGCTAACACAATAAATTGATTATTTCTTGTACAATAACAGTATACACAATGTTTAGTTTTATGGAGTCTTTTTAACATCAGAACATCACACAATGTATTCTATTGCAGCAGTAGAGAAAGTGACTAAATTAAACAAAACGATATATCATCAGTGTCTATATAATCAGTGCTGCCACACCTGCAGTAAACATGCAAAGTAATCACTGGGGGAGGGCTTGAGTCAAATATAAAAAAGTAGATTTATGTAGAATTCCGGCATCAAATCACACTGGAAAAAAGCCTGTGCAGGATTTCCAGTAGAAATATTGTACGTAGTTTTCACATGATGAGGATACAGAATCCAGACAATGGTTTGTCTGTGATTTTTTAGGTAGGGTAACCATTCAGAGAGCACTATTACTGTTTATACTTGATTTTCCAGTACCACACTTGAGAATATTCGAGTACATCATTCCTCAGCCATCAAGAATTCTGTGGATTGCTTATTTATTTATAACTATATTTGGATTAGGTGTTAGCACTATAATTTATTTATACTTTTTTTCACATAGTATATTCACATTATAGGGTTGCTTTCCTCTTTTTTGTGTGTGTATTTGATACAAGGGTGTTGTTTATTTTCAGATGTGCGTACATGCGCAGCTAGCTATCAGCATTGTTAGCACTATAACAGTCATGAATGGCACATTGTAAATAATTCTTACTAATTTTAACAACTTACAAAAAAACATGATTGTGAAAAAAAACAAGTGATCAACCTTCAGAATGTATTATATTGTTACAAAACTGTTGCATGTTGATGACGCCAACAGAATTAGACAAATTGTGCAAACCTGGAAGATATATGTGAAATGCCAAAAGTGAGCACCTGAAATTAACCACTCTTCCCAATTAACATTAATTAGCAGCTTCTAATTGGCTGTAAAATTGCTAAAGAGGCCCTAGGTACTATAAATGCAATATCAAGTTCTCTTTAAATCTCCTAGAAAATGATAGGAAGCACATTATCCCTTCTACCCTAGTAATACTGTGAATTAAAATACATTACAGAATTTTAAATTTTTATTGACAAAAATGTAAATTTTGTTTAGATCTAAAACACTTGTCTAGCATGGTTTTAAAAAGTAGTTTATCGTGTGAACAATTTGTATAAAAGATCTAAAGATACAATCGAAAAAAACTAAAATCCTGTTTAGGCATTGCATTCTATTATATATTATACTGTTTGGGCCCCGAATAAATTTAGTGCTCCAATGTTTTTCCAACATTTTATCCACAATTGTTTTTGTTTGGTAGCAGTTTATTGTCCTGGTGTTAGACTGAAACAGCATTGGTGAGTGCAGCATGTTTTTTTTAAACTATTTTTATTATAAGAGAGGTAGAAATACAGTGTAAGTATACAAAAACATAGAAAGTTTAAAAACAAAATCATATATGAACGCAATGGCATCTTTGTAAAATATTATGTGCAAGGTCATACTGAGAAAATCTATAATTACAGGGGGCAGAGCTAGGTGGGAACCAGACCAGACATGTAATGCTGCCGCTCCTTTGCAAACTGGTAAAATACTGTAAATTTCAATGTCCCGAATCACTAAACGAGGGGAACCCTAAAGAAGGACCCAGAAATGGGAAATAAAAAAAGAAAGATAAACTTTCTCGCCCCACGGGGGTGGACATCGGCTCTTTCTTGTTGAGATCGGTGGGGCCCTTGCTTCCTGCATCTCCATTAACTGCTATGTCTGAATGTGATGACTTGGATGACTCATCGGAGAACGGTCCACTAAGGGTGGAGGCAGCTTAAAGACCTGCATACTATTATTCAGAGTTGGCTACAGTCAAAATAGACATTGATCTGCTACAAAAACTAAAATGACAACCCACAAGAAGTATAGTTGTATACTGTGAAAACATTGACTGCAACAGAAAAGTTAACTCCAGACAACAAACAAATTATGTGACCCGTTCCTCTCCAAGAAATAAATTACCCATTCTTCTCCAAGAGATAAATTACATCTTCTAAGCAGGACACTAAGCCTAAAGCTCTACCACTTGATGTTTGCCTTTTTGTAGTCTGCAAAGAGAAACATCCTGTATTTTGGAAAGTACCAAGAAGGGTGCCCATCTGTAAAAAAAGACTTTAGCCTGTTGATCTGAAACATGCATTTTAAATCTAGATACCACCATCTCTAATATTGATATTTGTGAGTGCCGCCACAGCTCCAAAACGTCTTCCCCGTTGCAAAAGGATTAAAAGCTCGAGGCAGCAGCCAACCCCCAGGGGAATAATGGGAAAAAGCACGCACAGGAGTGAATACTGAAAAATTATAACCTAGAGTTTCAGTGGCATAGTTTTGAATTTATGACCAAAATAGTGTACAAAACCAAAATAATGTAAAAAATCTGCATTATCAGTATGTCATGTTAAGCATTTAGCATGGTTCTGATCAATTTGAAATTGTAGCTTAGGAATCAGATAAGTGTAGAACCTTGAGAAACAAGTCATTATAAGATCTAGAAAACAGAATTTTGAAAGCTGTATTTGTTGGTGCTTTCATGATGTCAACCTCCATGTCCAAGAATTCTCATTTCCAGGCTTTTAAACCTTTCTTTTCAGTTTCTAGGTAAATCGTTGGTCTGATGTTATCATGGATTATGGGCATGGTACCTGGGCGTGTTCCAATTATGATGGTAAAACAGTCAAGAGGGTTGTTTGAGTCTTTAAAAAAAAATGTGAAAGGTGAATGGCACTTCATAGATTTTATAGAACTGTAGCTGCTCAGAGGATGCAAGTGATAACCTAATTATCACCCATAAATTAAAAACCAAAAAAAAGAAAAAGAAACTGGAGAGCTTAAATCAAACTTAATAAGATGATATGAAATAAAATGTGTGAAGAAAATATTTTCAAAGTGCATAGAAAATTTTCACATAAAAAATTATACTCAGTCTTATACAAAACAATGTTCTGCTGGTCTGGTATATGAGACAAATGTGGAGGAAAAGACATAAAGAAACCATAGTGTACTCGATAAGGAAATTTCATGGTGACATCACTCCTTACACTTCACACTTTCACTATTAACAGTGTACTGCTCAATTATATGTGCACAGTACTTAATAATCCACCCAAGTCAATCACTGCAGGCAGTGGTACAACAACTGAAAGGTGCATTTGGTGTAACCAATCAAACAACAAAGTATGAGGTAGTTTCTAGAATGGGTTTGATGGGTTTCTGAGCTTAAATCTCCTTGATAGGTTGTAGCTTAAATACTCAGTACTCAGTGCAGTACTTTGTATTAGGGTGTGCATGCTGTAATTTTCTATATTCCCTCAAATCACCTGCAACATTGTTATTATTACTCAAAATCATTTAATACAGTGTCGTTGTTTCCAAAATAGGTTGCCACAGTGCCATTTTTATCCTCTAACTTGCCTCTCTTCTGTCCCACTCTGATTAAGGTGTGCATGAGCCCGCCTAAGGGAAAAAGAGATAGGTAGCTTTATGCACCAAACATTTGATAGCAGTATGCAATGCTTTACATTAGAAACTAGAGACAGCCATCCAGATCTTAGCTGAGTTCAATAACCACCAAGTATTCTGCACCATAGGGTGCCCCGGTGCCTAATTCTATTCTTCTTAGTAGAACTGCAAAGTAACCAGTGATCAGCTCTCCAGTCACTACTAAAGTAAAAACAAAGTAATAAAACATTTAAAATACCACAGGCACGCACTCATATTACTTAGCCTTTTCTTTACTTCTTCTTCTTTAGTAATTGTACCCAGAATAGAGATTGATTTGCTTATGGGGGATCACTGGAATATTATCCACATCATTGTTCTATTTTGAGATCACCTCACCCTGCATTATCATGGCCAGGCTGGCTTTAGAGTTCACTGCAGATAATAAAGGGGAGTGAGGTGAAGGTCAATAATGAACAGGAATTGTGTAAAGTAGAAGTGGTGCAGACACTGAGAAGGACAGTAGATTTGAGACGGTTTACGAAATGAGTGCTAGGCAGGACTGGGGAACACTCACAACGCTAGATCAGGGCCTCATGTACAATATGTACAGACCACCTTCTGCACAATAATTAGAGCTTGCATTCGAGAAGCCTGAAAAATTGGCGGAAGGCATTTTACATTGCATTGCAACACCTACAACTGCATCTTTGTGGTTTTCATCCTGTTTCACTGAAAAATGTGCAGAAATGATCAAAACAAGTACTGTTAAAGGAAAATTCATGTTTTATTGAAACATTGCATCAAATTTAGGCATTTTAAACAGAAATGCTTTAATGAAAAAATACAACTAAAGTAAAATGCCCTCTTTGCTCAATATTGCTCTATCAAGGGGCAGACTTGTACTACAGAAACTTGGCTCAGATGAAAGAAGATCTGGCCCAAATAACCTAAGATTCTAAACAACATTTCTGCCCCTTGAGTTATATGTAGGCTTAATAAGGTATCTTATTTGTATTCTTTAATTATATCATTGGTAATTAAAATGTTAAAACTTGATGCAAACTTTCAATTAAAAATAGATTCATTTTTTCATGACTTGTGTCATTTGTTTTCTCATTTAAAATAGTAAATATTAATATTAAAATATTACTTAAAAAAGTCAACCAAAATTTCATTGAGGAACAATATTCAAAGCTTGATAGGGCTACATTTAAGTGCCTATATTACTATTTATATATTTACAAAACATTTTGTTGTCTTCATGCATAGATAAAAAATTAAGTACTTCAATTACTGAACTTAATTAAAAATGTCAGCTGCCTTTCTGAGGTCACTCCTTACCTCTTTAAGGAGAGGCCAAACATCTTGTCTTAGAAGTAGCTTTCAGTAAAGGACAGTAAAGAAGAATAATTACATAGTCTTAAATTAAAGGGGCAAAGATGTAAAAGTAATATAAGGAATTATTACTTTACTGAGAGGATAGTGGATGCATGGAATAGCCTTCCAGCGGAGTTTTTGCATGCGTGGGATAGGCACAAGACTGTCCTAGATATAAGATAGGGCTGGGACTAATAAAAGTATTTATAAAATTGGGCAGACTAGATGCACCAAATGGTTCTTATCTGCCGACAAATTCTATGTTTCTAAGCTTCAGGTAGAGTATGTACAATGTCACTTTGCTGTATACAATTTTGAAACTTTTTTTTTTAAAACAGTGATTATTTTTAAATGTGTTATTTAAATGAAGCCGAGACAGTCAACCTCCTTGTTAATTATAACCTTTTCCTTGGATTGAGTAAAAAGCGCTGGGAAGACAAAGGTACTGAAATATAAAATACAAGAGAAAAACCCTGCGATTCTTGAATCAAGTGCTGTATACAAAAGCTAGGAGTCTCACTGGAAAAGGCGGTATGGAGAACTCTGCAAATAAAGACTTGGACAGATTAATCAGATCTTAATTAGCACTGCACAAGAGCTTGCAAGCCATCTTTTAATTTAAACATGTTCTGCTCACAGCTGCTTAGAATCTAGCAAACAAAGGGAGTCGTGTAAAGCAGTTTAAAACTACAGCAAAACTGCACAAACTGCCAGGAATCACAAGGCATTTAATGAATAAATAAGAAGTGGACAGCGATATATACTATATATACTAATCAATGAATAAAGTTACTAAACAGAATAAAAAATGTTTATATATATATATAAATGTATTCTGTGTAATATTGAGTCACTGTATTTATTCATTAGTACATCCACTTTATAGTGCTGTCCACTTCTTATTTATTTTGTACTTTCATCACCGATTCACACATTTTTGTTAGCAATACACATGGTCTGGGGATTCATTTTTTACATTTTTTTCACCAATTTACTTGGGTAGTATTCAAATAATGTTATTTTAGGCCTGTACATTATTCTATATATTTTTAGCTGGTACTTAATCAGATATTCCAATGTCTTTCAGATACAATTTTGGTCTATATTTTTTTAGTGGCTGTACGTTGAATATTTTTTTGTTTGAAGTATACCTGTTACCTAAGATGCTGATGTCCAACTGGCAATCCCTGCAGCCTGGAGTTTACATTGTATTACCTCATGAACATAAACTTCTGAACGGTATGCAACCCTCCATATTAGCAAAGAAGTTGTCTATGTTATATAAAGTAATTCATACGTTTTTTTTTTAACTTGCTTAAGGACAACTAAATATTGTTTTAACCCTTGCTTCTTTGAAGGAAGGGCTAAATATATAGTGTCCCCTTCTCTTTATCGTTAGAGAGCAGGCTGGCGTGTGTTGACACCCCGCTCATCTGATTATGGTCAGTACAGAGGGGGTACTCTCTCTGCTAGCGCAGTGAGAGACCCTTTTTTACATGGGATTAGCAGACGGTATCTAATTATGGTCCCCTCTGCATATCCCATGTAAAAACAAGGGTCTCTTACTGTACTAGCAGAAAAAGACAATCGCCAGCTGGACCAGGCTGTCTGCCTCCTATATTAGAAGCACAAGTGAAAAAAACATTTAGTCACTTACATCAGCTGTCTTTTGTGTTACATTATTTTTTTAACCAAGCTTCTCTTTTGCATTGGCTGCTCAGTTTTATCTTTTTTTTATCACATACTTCGTTGTGTGTATATGTGGATTTTGGGAAAATGTCACCTAGTGGGTCTATTGCCGTATTTGCTCGAATATAAGATGAGGGTTTTTTCAGCTGACTACCTTAATATACTGAATGACCAAGTTATTCCATCAATGGATTTTTTTCTTCCCTGATGGCACGGGCATTTTCCAAGATGACAATGCCAGGATTGATCGGGTCCAGATCATAACCCCAATGAGATTCTTTGGGATGTCCTGGAGAAGGCTTTGCTTTACAATATCTGGGTGAAAAATTAATGCAACACTGGACGGAAATAAATCTTGTGACATTGCAGAAGCTTATCGAATCAATTCCACAGTGAATCTGTGCCGTAATCAAAGCTAAAGGCGGTCCAACGAAATATTAGAGTGTGTGACCTTTTTTTTTGGTGGTGACTTTTTTTTTTGGCCAGGCAGTTTATTTTATATATAAAATCAATCATCAATAGGATAGACACAGATATATATATTTAAAGACTTAACCTTCTAAAAAATATATTTATTTACCATAAAGGACTTACTCTTAGATCAAAGGATTCTCGTCCGAGAACAAACAAAGGAGGCGCCTATAAATACAACTGGTTTCGGGAAAGAGACCTTATTCAAGCCCTTGCAACCTCTGTTTAATCCATCCATGTAAACAACAGCGTTTAAATATACAAAAATAACCAAGCAACTGAGTTCAGGTGTTAAGACATTGGTGGTGGGCATGTAGAGTACAAGCAAATATTTTTATGAATTCATTTTCCCCATACTTTTCTGTTTATATAAATAATAAGGTTACTTCCCTTTTTGAAGTTGAAGACTAAGCTCAAGCACATGTGTAGACTTTTTTAATATGCATTTTTTTTCAATTGCGGCTTTGTCCGCATAGTAACAGGGGTTATTGGGCATTAACTGTTATGGTCCGAGAGGGAGGAAAGGGTTCACCTACAAGGAGCATCGCTGACTACTGAAGGGGACATTACTATTCCAGCATACACACTAATCGCAAGATCATGGAGATGGGGATGTCAACTTGACTGGGCAACAATTCTGTTTAGGAATGATCCCCTTAGACTATAATGGAGGCGAATTGAACAAAGTAATTTTTGAGACTCAGAGTCTGAGGAGGTAAAGTTTTATTTAGTTTCAAAAATTACATTACATTTAATTCCCCTAGACTACAATGGGAGATAAGCTAAATGGTGTGAGTTTGTAAAACCAATTCGATCTTCAAGCTTGAATGAGGAACTCGATCTCCTTGGCATACCTCGCTTCCCAGACCATCTCAAATGCCTTCACTATATCTTGAACTCACAAAAATTTGTGAATAGCATTTTGCGGGCTGAAAATGGGGGCATGTGAGGGAGGCAAATCTTTTCTAACTTGGAGTTTGAGATGAGTTATCATCTCGGACTTCAGTGAATAGACCCATAGGTGTCTTCTGTCCTAAACTCTAACATAGCAAGCTGCTTTCAACCCCTAAATAGAATCTACAGGAGAAGTTTTCAAGAATTTTATTCTCTTTGCAGCTCCCTTATGTAGCTCTGAGGGCACATAAATGCTGAACTCTCAAACACTGAGCTATGCCAGGTAATTCTGCTCTCACAAAACTTAATGGGGCCTGATAAGCTAACTATAGGACACATACATTATTGGGGAATGTGATTTAATGACCCCATTAAATATTCTTCTCTTAGGCTTCCTGCTGTAATCAGACTCCTTTAGGCTGTCAATCTAACCACTGCTTTCAAGAGAGAGCCAGGTCCACATAAGGATTGAGAAGAGGTCAGATTCACTTATTACATTATACGCAGGGAGTCATTCGACAATTTAACTCACAGTTCTGTGTGTTAACTACCCTGGGATCTCTTTGTGATGATGTCATCCTAGTGTGTCAGCAGCCAGGTCTCCTGCTGATGGTGCCTTGACAAAGTGCCTGTTCATGAAGAAAAATATTGTAGAGGTCAAGGCAGAATGTTTTGTAACTATAATATTCATTAGCGAGAAAGGTGTTTCATTTTTTCACATACACACTGAGGTTCTTGGGGGATTGCAAGCTATAATTAAACAATAATCTTAGAAATTGTTGAACAGTTTAATGTTGACTTCAAAGATAAAGTGGATAAGGACATTCTGTGCTGTCCCAACAGACGTGGCCCAAACAACCATGCAGACTGTGTCCTGCAGGGGCGTTGCTAGGTCTCCAAAACATCCGGGGCTGGAGCCCATGATAGATTTTATAGAAGTAGAGTAAATAAAATCACATGGTTAGGCAGCATACAGACTGATATAATTGACGCCAATGAACAATAGGTATATATGGGTATATATCGGGGCTCAACAAATCCCAGGCACCAGGAAATTATACCTGGCGCCCAGTTATTGTTGTCCCTGCATGGTGCCCTCGCCGCTGGGATCATTTTATTTATCCAGCGGAGCGCGGGGGAGCAGTGTGTGCACCGGCTGCACAGTCTTCCTGCTCCATCCCCACATGCACCGTACTATAGTGTCCGAGCGCTGAGTGTGCTCAGCAGGGCTAGAAACAACAGCAGGGCACAGACCAGGCTAGAATGAGGTATAGCAGCCAAGAGGGGGACATATTGATAGATGCATTTTTTTTTTATCATAAAAACAACAAAATTGCTGACTTGTGCGTAAGTGTATGTGACAGAGTGTGTGTTTGTGTGTATGACTGACTGCATGTGTGTGTGTGACTGTGTGTTTATGTGACCCACTGTATGTGTGTGTGACTGTATGTCTGACTGTGACAGAATGTATATGTGTGTGTCTGTGACTGACTGTGTGTGTGTCTGTCTGTGACTGTATGAGTGTGTTTGTGTCTGTCTGTTACTGACTATATGCGTGTGTGTGACTGACAATAAGACTCGCAGCACACAAAAAACTCACATTACTCAAAGTTACACTTATACACAAAAATACACAGCCACAAATACACACACATACACATGCAGCCACACATACACACACATTCACACTTGCACAGTCACACATGCACAGTCACACATACATACACACACCCTTACACACAGAGACACACAATCCCACTTACACACACCAACTTACATCACACACACACACACACTTGTATGTGAGCAAATTCCCATGATTTAAAAATAACTGAGCATATAAAAATGACTCAACCCTGATCCCCCCCCCCCCACATAGATACCCTTACATAGACAACCTTACACTCACACACACATCCAGACAACCTTACACACAGACACCCTTATACACACAGATGGCCTTTCCCACACAGACATTCTGCCACGCAGACTCGTGTGTAAACCTGCAACTCTCACACTCACATCACAAATATTTTTAATTTTTTAATAAAAAGGGGTAAAAAACTTGGGGAGAATAGGCTGAGGTATGAAGGTATGCTCCTTCTACCAACCTAATAAAAGAGAGAAGTGCAGGGAATTGAGATGGGAATTCAACTGAATGCGAGCATTTTTCCAGCTCTGCTACTTTAGCCTTAATTTTGAAATTCCCATCTCACTTCCCTGCAATTCTCTCTTTCATGAGTAAAGCCTATAATATAATGAGCAGCTCATACACTCATAATGTATGGGTTTAATAGTATAACGAGGTCCATGTGATGTTTAATGCCATGTGTATGGACTCATTGCCATCAACATAAAGACTATATATAAAGATGAATCACTATTATTCATATTGAATGTGATAATCAGGTGTGAAAATAAAAATGGTATGAGCACTGTTTCACACTTGATTATCACATTCAATATGATTAATAGTAATTAATCACATTTTCTCCTAGTAATCTCACTGCCACTGACACACACTCCTAACTCTGCCACTTATGCTTTCACTCTCGAACACTTACACTCTGCCACTCACACACACTCATAACTCTGCTGCTCACGTTTACACTCACACACACACACACTCATATCTCTGCTGCTCACACTTATACACTCCAAAACTCTGCCACTCACCCACACTTACACTCTGCCACACACATACACGCACACTCATAACTCACACTCTTCCAAACACTCACACTCTGCACACTCACTCATACAATCACACTCTGCCACTTACACACACTTACATTCTGCCACTCACACACATACACACTCATAACTCTTCCACTCATGCTTACACTCACACACACTCTCTTCCAATCACACTCTGCCACACTCACACACATACACTTACTTACACTCTACCACTCACACTCTGCCACTCATATACATACACATGCACACTCATAACTCTGCCACTCACACCCACTTACACTCTGCAAATTACATTCTGCCACTCACATACATACACATGCACACTCATAACTCTGCCACTCACACCCACTTACACTCTGCCACTCATATACATACACATGCACACTCATAACTCTGCCACTCACACCCACTTATACTCTGCAAATTACATTCTGCCACTCACATACATACACATGCACACTAATAACTCTGCCACTCACAGTCTGCTACTTACATACACATGCAGACTCATAACTCTGCCACTCACACCCACTTACACTCTGCCACTTACCTCACATACATACACCTGCACACTAATAACTCTGCCACTCACACTCTGCCAAACACTCACCTGCAAAACTTGAGGGGGCGGAGCTAAATACGAGAGGCGTAGCCTATCGTGAGGGGATGGAGTCTGCTGCTGTTCAGCATACAGCATGCAGGAGGCGGGATCGAACGTGAGGGGGCGGAGCCGAGCGCAAGGGGGCGTGGTCAGGGTCTCCATTCGGGGCTATGGAGGGGAGATCCGGGGCTTCAGCCCCAGTAGCCCCCCCCCCCTAGCGACGCCTCTGGTGTCCTGTATCCTGCTGCAGAGACCTGCAGTGATATCCCCTCTGTCATATGAGGCCCCTCTGTCAGTGAGTGCAGGTTACATTTACTAAATTGCTTTCGGTTGGTGTCTCAAGTCTTTTGAAGACCCTGTCCAGGTCTCTGCGTCAGTGTTCCTGGCCGCTGGTCAGGAACCAAAAATCACAATTTGGTGCATTTGGATAACAGCGCAAGCATAATCTCTGGCTCTTGAAACCTCATAGACACTGAAGTCCAGCCACCAGGTCTGGTGCAAAACTATTTGCTGCCCTAAGCAAACATATACTTTGCCGCCCCCTAACTGATCCTGCCCTCAGGCATTTACACACACATTAAGACTTTCAGTATCACATACATATGCAGGCACATGTACACACACATGGAATGTCAGATGCTGCCACACGTACACAGACAGTAACAGATGCAATGTCACATGCACATGCAGCCACAAGTTCACACACAGTCACACATGCAATGTGATTCTATCTTTGACACGCCCCTCTCCATGCCATCCATGTCTGTCTTTCTCTCCCTGTATGGCATCCCTGTCTGTCTCACTCTCCTCCATGCCATCCATGACTGTCTCTCTGTGTCTATCTCCCCCTTTTGTATTTCTCCTCTCCCCACTTTTGTCTCTCTCCCTCATGTCAGTCTTTCTCTCTCCTCTCACTTGCATCTCTCTCCTCTCTCCCATTTATGTCTCTCTCGCCTCTCCCCATGTATATCTCTTTCTTCTCTCCTCTTTGTATATCAATCTATCCTCTCTCCCATGAATGTCTCCCAAGTCTGTTGTCTCTTCCACTCCCCCATGTGTGGTGTCTCCCTCACTTCCCCCATGTCTGGTGTCTCTCTCACTGCCCCCATGTCTGGTGTCTCACCTCCCATGTCTGGTGTCTTTATCCTCTCCCAATGTCTGCAGTCTCTCTCACCACCCCCGTGTCTGCTGTCTCCACCGCATGTCTGGTGTCTCTCTTCTACCTCCCATGTCTGGTGTCTCTCTCACTCCCCCTCATGTCTGCCGTTTCTCTTACTTCCAGCACCCCACATCTGGTGTCTCACTGCCCCCATGTCTGGTGTCTCTCTCACTCCCCCCATCTCTGGTGTCCCTCTCACTCCCCCATGTCTGGTGTCTCACTCCCCCCTATGTCTGGTGTCTCACCTCCCTCCATGCCACAGAACTTTGCACCTTACAAAAAGGAAGTAGAACAAGGTTCATTCTCTTATAGAGCTTATTAAGTAGAACATACTTTCAGAAGCCATCAAATTTTCAACAGGTCAAAAATACCTCACAAATTACTGCCACACTGCTTCTAAAATCAAAATATACCTGTTATACCAGATAATGGGCCACCACATCTACATCCATTTATTTTGATTTTACATGTTTTATGCGTAACCTTATGCTGTATGCACTTTCCAGAACTTCCTGGTAAAGGAATATGGTTTTGGTTACCTGCCTGACTGCATTGTGCCAACTATAATGAGGAGAGATAACATGGTATAGTATGGAGCTGTTTTTCAGGGGTTGGGTTGGGTCACGCCTCTTGTTTCCAGTGAAGGGAAATCTTAATGCCTCAGCATAGCAAGATATTTTCTTTTCTATTCCAGCACGGCTGTGTCCAAGTGCACAAAGCAAGGTCCATAAATACAGGGTTGGATGAGTTTGTTGTGGAAAACCTTGACTGGCCCACACAAAGCACTGGCCTTAACCCCATTGAACACCTCTATGTGGGGAGAAGTTCCCACAAAAACACTCCAAAATCTTGCGAAAGTCTCCCTAGAAGTGAGGAAGCTCTTATAGCTGCAAAGGGGGCACCAACTTCCTATTAATGTCCATGATTGAGAATGAATGTCATAAATGTCCCTGTTGGTATAATGGTCAGGTGTCAAAATACTTTTGTCCATATAGTGGGTATAAGCCATATAGAGCACCATCATGTACCTATATTAAAAGACAACTAAACTTTGTTTAACTCTTGCTTCCTTGAAGGATCTCTCTCTCTGCACTAATAGGGTTGCCAACCAGGCAGGGCTGCCTGCTTCCTTGTTTATCTTCACACTAGTGACAACTAACTTTTTCCTTGTGTCTCTATATTAGCAGCACAAGTGAAAAGTAAAGTTTAGTGATCCTATAAGTTATGTTGTAGAATGTCTAACCAGCTTGTATTATCCTAATTTGATTATTCCATTGTGTTGTGAAGGAGTTTTATTTCTATAATTATGTTTTTATGCACCCTTTAGTTTATTTGAGAGAGGGTTGGGACTTAAAGCAAGATTTTTTCAATTGCTTTACAAACTGCTTGATAAATTGCATTTGGTTGCAGTCTTTTCTAGTATATTTGCCTTTTTAATAATAATAATTGTACCCATAAACTGCTACACATGTTATTATCTATGATATAATACCTTTTAGCTATCCTCCTTAAGTATTGTGCAGGGATGTAGCATCTTTCGTTAGTACTTTCCATTTGCCTGATATACATGTTTACTGCCAGACTGTGGGAGTGACAGCACCAACAGGATATCAGTTACCACTTGTGGACAAGCCATTCATAGGTAGGGCAAAGGTGTTGATGAGACTATAAAAGAGAGAAGAGCTGCTTACGGAAAATTTAGGATACTTGTAGAAGGATGAAGAGGCGTGAGCAGGCCTGATGGAGACAGGAATGCGACAAGTATTGTGAAGATGAGCGAAGATCTATGGAGAACCAGAAATGGTAATGGGCAGTCAGGCCCTGAGGCTGAACCCGCCATAATGTCCATGATTACTTAGCATCATAGGAAATGTAGTCCACTACTATGTATAGTTCTTAAAAGGGGCCATGAAAAAATAGAATTAGGGTTCTTAGACAGGGATATGGAAAGTGTCCATACAAGGAAATCAGTGTTTGTGGTAAGGTCTGTAAATCTCCATAGAACATAATTAAATTGGCCATTACAAAGTCCAGTAAATGTCCACTGTGAACAATGTTGGCCCTGGTTGTATGTTTGCACATGACATGTTTAAATTGTTGGCACTATTTAAATACATTTCAAGTAATAAGATATGGTGGCTGTAAAAAAAGAGGAACATGTAGGATGTTAATTTAGAACTCGGCCACAAGATTTCTAATGTCATCTCTGAGTTCTTGTTTGGAAAGACAGCAGTTACTTTTCAGATCTGTAACATGTTTTATACCCTACACTAACCACTGCTGAGATATTCCTGTTCAAAAACATAAAGTAGACGTGTCACATTTGAGTTTTTGGGTTCTTTAAATTAAACTTGATAAACTACCTACATTTTCATTTTTATTTTTCAAGCAGTGTAATCATTTGGAAAGTTTCGAATTTTACCTCAGCCCAAAACATCCAAGTTTGGAAATAATAATGAGGAACAATAAGAAAGAATATTATTTAAGATGGCAGCACTCAGTAACTATTTGGGAATAAAATCACCAGTGGAAATGTCTATTAACATTTTAAAAGAGCATCTGTGCTATTAACTAAGTCAAAAAGTGACTCCTTTAAGAAATCCTTTACCATCCCTTTTAAGCAATGCTATTCCTCTAAAATATGTCTTTCTTTTTTTATACTGTTAAATATTGAAGAAACAAGACATTTCCTATCTAAACACTGAACTTCGCTCCCACAAATATTTTATCTTGATGGGGGTTTGATTGGAAACCATGGCAATTAATCTCTCTGCTCACATTACTTCTTATTGCCAGAAATCCACATATATTTCTCGAGGCCATATCACTGACTGTCAGTGAGCAATAGGACAGAAAGGACAGTTTCTTTCCCATCCTGCTCCCGGAGGCCACGTTAATCAGCCTATGGCATCAATCTCTGAAGGCATAAAATCATGACTCCAGTTTGTCCATGTGCACAACTGGCTTCACAGGAATGCCAGGGGATAGCAGGAAATACGTGTATGATATGTGTTCACGATCACTGAATTTTAAGCATTTTTGATCAGTTTTGACTTCTTAACTTGTATAATTATGTATGTTTCTAGAGCCGTTATATTTTTAACATCACACTACCAGAAAACCCCAAGGGGAGCAAGATGATATTTGTGTAATTCCTACCCTTGTTGTGATGAATGGAAAGGACCAGCCATGCAAAAAATATTTTAAAAAAATAGGACACCGGGCGCCATTTCGTTATTGCACACACTTTGAAAAAAATAGGCTATATTTCTGCCAACAGCTTTAAAAGGGTCATCCCAGCCACCAAATGTACTGTACAGTGTCCATGTCATAGTACATCTCAGCTCAACCTACGGCCACGCTCCCAGGGCGTGAATCTGAAGTGCCCGTCGTCGTATCCAATATGACGTCACCCCCAGACACGAGCATTTGAAGGCCAGTTCATACGAACATTTCGGCATGGCCATTTGAAGGAGACTCCCTCTCCGAACGCGTCGCCCGTGCCATACTCCCCAGACCTCTGCTGTTAACTATTTATGGACTTCACCTGCATCCTCTATATAACTTTGTTCCAAGAACTTTATGGACTTAAATTCATCCTGAACCCCAATTACAACAAGGATTCCTCCACTGAACTGGGTGAGGCAATTGCCTAGGTCCAGCCTAGTGCTTTGACCTATCATCTCCTTTTTCCTTATTTACACTTTTTTGATTTTTTTGCATTTTGTGACTTTTTTTGTCCTTTTCACTTTATTTTATATATTTTTTCTCTTATTGTTTTGCACCTCGTTTTTCTTTGTGTTTCATATATACTTGTTCCGTTTTTTCCTCTATTTTTGATTTTATGTGATGCAGGTCCATTCTATATTGCAAGAGGCACTTTTTGTGGATTTACCCCTGTTCTTCCACATCTTTATTTCATTTTTTCCTTCTATCTTTTACTCTATATGTGGTAAGCCAGCAATTTAGGCATTTTTTGCGGTCACTCTCTGAGCCTCCCATTACCAGACTTTTCCATTTATTTTTTTATTTTATTTTTTGCCATATATTTTTTGGATGCTTTTGTCTATGTATACTTTTTGATTACTTTTATCTTTTTTTCAAGCTAATTTTTTCCTATAGTATATTTTGCCACTCTGTTTTTTCTCTTGCTCTTTGGCTATTTTTCTCCATCTCTTATATACATTTATTTTTGATCATCAGTATATTACCGTATTATATTCTCAATAAAATTTATATTTACTATATATTTCCAGTGTGCATGTCTGCTTTCTTGTATATTTTGTTGTCCCATATATATGCCCTGTAGAAGAGAGCGTATAAGCAGTACTTTAGTTGCACCTGTACCTATGATATAGCCTTCCCTGTGACTAGGAGTCCCCTACCCCCCATTTTTCCATGTCATAGTACAATGCTAAAATAAAGTTCTTCAATTTAAAATTAGCTTGATAATGATGCTGTCAAATAACAACTTAATTATATCTATTCATGAGGCTTGTATTGTAAGACATTCATCTCTCCAAGAAATGTTATTTAACACATCATCTTATCTTATTTGGCTCCACCCCTCTTACTAGGGTGGAGTTATATTCTAGCACCTTGGCCATCCCATATGCCACATAGGGTGACCCTCAGTAAGGGAATAATCCTTGACACTGAAATCAAATTATAGCATCAATAGACTGCTCATTTAGTCACATTACATATTACAGACATATCCCATCACTCCCCATTCCTTGCATGGTTAAACGGATACAAACCCACCTAACACCCTTACTGCTTGCATATATGAAATCAGGTTTCTAAAATGATGTGTTAGTTTAAACCTGTAAATGGTAAGTCTTCACTTACAATAAAGGCTCGATGCTGGGGCTCGGAGACCTTGAAAAAGTCAAAAGCTGCCATATATAATGTGATGGGAGAAGTGCATCATAAATTATCATAATTCACATGATATGAGTGCTTTATGAGGCTGGGAATATCCAGTTAGGAACCACACATAATTGTCCTGCAGCCAACCGTCCTATCACTCATTTTTGTATTTGTCATTGGATTCAGAATTGATTGATAATATCCATATTCCCACAGACTGCTGTTCATCTGCAGTCCCCATCCAGCAATATAGGATCTGCCCTGGAATTTTACAGACTACTGTTGTAATCACTACTTACTTTATATTGTCCTTGTGTCTCTTAGAACGTGCATGCTGATAACAGCACATTCATACACTGAGTACCCTGATGACAATGCTGCTACTTGCTAGATATATGTAGAGATTAAACAATTTCAGTTTAACTCTTAACGTGTAAAGTTGAGCAGAATCAACAATTCTGATCAGCTATAGATGGTAGGTTAAAGGTAAAGCTCCTTAAGGGCAATATTAAAAACGTCCTCTACCCCAATAATAACACAGACACCAGGACTTTTGGTAAAACTATTTGTCCACTGCTTTAATAAACTTTTAAAATATATATATAAATGTTAAACCAAATAATTATTGCACACGGAAAGTCATTGTCCAACAATCCCTGTGACAGAATATAAATTAACTCCCCACCCCCGTTATACAACATCACAAATATAATGACCCCATCATTAATAACAGAATATCATAACAAAACAAATAAAACATACACAACATAAAGTTCAACTAATCTTAACCGAGGGGGTATAGCGAGATACACCTACACCCCCAGGTTCGAGCCACAGGCCAGCCCAGATTACACAAAATTAAGTAGGGTAATGCAGTCTAAACTAGATGTGTGTTCACTTCAAGAGGATTTTGAAAAATTGGGTAACTGGGTAGATAAATGGCAAATGATATTCAATATAGACTAATATTTGGGTATAATATTAAAAATGTGACATATAATTTAAATGGTGGTTCGTTGGGGAGAAATCTACTAATGAAAATAATTTGGGAATAATTATAGACAACAGATTTAGCAGTAGCGCACAGTGCCAGCTGACAGCTGCAAAGGCTATTGATATTGGTATGTATTAAAAGGGGTATTGACTCACGGGAGGAAGATATTTACTTTTTAATCTGTTTATTAATGATCTCCCACGTTGTGCTGAGTGCCATGTCTCAGTGTTTGCTGATGACACAAAATTAGGTAAGGTAATAAAGACTAATCTTGATGTTTTTTCTTTACAGGAAGATTTGGACAGAGTAGGGAACTGGGCAAGAAAGTGGCAAATGAGGTTCAATATAGACAAATGTAAAGTTATGCATTATGGGAAAAATAATAACAAAGCAACATATACGTTAAATGGTATTTCCCTGGGAAAAACTACTAACGAAAAGGATTTAGGAATCATTGTAGATAACAAACTTGGCAACAGTGCCCAATGCCAGTCAGCAGCTGCAAGGGCCAATAAGATATTGGCATGTATAAAACGAGGTATAGATTCACGGGAGGAGGACATCATCTTGCCTCTTTACAAATCAATGGTAAGACCTCACCTTGAATATGCAGTACAATTCTGGGCACCAGTCCTTAAAAAGGATATTAAGGAACTAGAAAAAGTGCAAAGGAGAGCTACAAAATTAATAAGGGGATTGGAGGATCTTAGTTATGAAGAGAGACTTAAAAAATTGCATTTATTTACTTTAGAAAAAAGGCGTCTTAGAGGGGATATGATAACATTATATAAATATGTGCAGGGCCAATATAAGGAGCTTTCCAGGGACCTGTTCATTAATAGAAATGTACAAAGAACAAGTAGTCACCCCCTGAGACTGGAAGAGCAAAGATTTCATAGGCAGCAAAGGAAGGGATTCTTTACTGTCTGGATGTTTTTTTAGAAAAGCACAACATTCGAAAAAGCTTCTTTAGGGGTTTTTTTGCCTTCTTTTGGATCAAAACGCTGAAATGATAGGTAGAAGGGTTGAACTTGATGGACTTGTGTCTTTTTTCAACCTAAATTACAAACAAATATTATTCTGCCTCTTTACAGGTCCATGATAACACCTCACCTTGAATACGCAGTTCAATTATGGGCACCTTGTCTAAAAAAAAGACACTAAATAACTATAGAAGGTGCAGAGGAGTCAGGGGTCAAGTCCTGGGAAAAAAAGTGTGGGACCTCACACAAAATACACTGCGACCCCCCCTCAAATATATATTTCACAGAAAATTCAGTGAATTTTGACCCTCTATGCCAGGATTCTGCCCCTCTATATGCCAGGATTTTGCCCCTCTATGTCAGGATTTTGCCCCTCTATTCCAGGATTTTGCCCCTCTATGTGCCAGGATTTTGCCCCTCTATATCAGGATTTTGCCCCTCTATGTCAGGATTTTGCCCCACTATTCCAGGATTCTGCCCCTTTATATGCCAGGATTTTGCCCGTCTATGCCAGGATTCTGCCCCTCTATATGCCAGGATTTTGCCCCTCTATTCCAGGATTTTGCCCCTCTATATGCCAGGATTTTGCCCCTCTATGCCAGAATTTTTGCCCCTCTATGCCAGGATTTTGACCCTCTATATGCCAGGATTTTGCCCCTCTATTCCAGGATTTTGCCCCTCTATGTGCCAGGATTTTGCCCCTTTATGTGCCGGGATTTTGCCCCTCTATTCCAGGATTTTGCCCCTCTATGCCAGGATTTTGCCCCTCTATATGCCAGGATTTTGCCCCTCTATGTCAGGATTTTGCCTCTCTATTCCAGGATTTTGCCCCTCTATGCCAGGATTTTCCCCCTCTATATGACAGGATTTTGCCCCTCTATGCCATGATTTTGCCCCTCTATGTCAGGATTTTGCCCCTCTATATGACAGGACTCTGCCCCTGCCCCTCTATTTGCCAGGATTTTGCCCCTCTATGTCAGGATTTTGCCCCTCTATGCCAGGATTTTGCCTCTATATGCCAGGATTCTGCCCCTCTATATGCCAGAATTTTGCCTCTATATGCCAGGATTCTGCCCCTCTATATGCCCGGATTTTGCCCCTCTACGCCAGGATTTTCCCCCTCTATATGCCAGGATTTTTCCCCTCTATGCCAGGATTTTGCCCCTCTATGTCAGGATTTTGCCCCTCTATATGACAGGACTCTGCCCCTGCCCCTCTATTTGCCAGGATTTTGCCCCTCTATGTCAGGATTTTGCCCCTCTATGCCAGGATTTTGCCTCTATATGCCAGGATGCAGTCTTCTTCCCTCCTGCACAGAGGAGGGAAACAACGCCACCGGATATGGCTTGTTGTCAAATCCGGTGGCAGTGACAGGAAGTCCTGCAGGAGCAAAGGGAACGGCGTTCCTGCCATGAAAAAAGTGCAGGAACGCCGTTCCCACGCGTTCCTGCAGGACTCGAGCCCTGAGAGGAGTACTACAAAACTAATAAGGTGAATGAAAATTTTTAGTTATGAAGAAAGGGTAGAAAAGTTAAATTTTTACATGTTAGAGAAATTACATTTTAGAGGAGATATGATAATGTTATATAAAATATGTACAGGGCCAATAAAAAGGGCTTTCTACAGACCTGTTCATTAACAGAACAATGCAAAAGACAAGCGGTCACCCGCTAAGGGATTCTTTACAGTAAGCTCATTAAAGGTATGGAATTCATTGCCTGAAGAGTTGGTGCTAGCAAATACAATAGATGCCTTTAAAGGGGTTTAAATACATTTTTAGAGAGAACTTAGAGAGCTATGTATGGTAGTATAGGTAATAATATTTAGTGCTTATTTATCCAAGGAGATATCTGACTGCCTTTTAGAGTCAAGAAGGTTTTTTTCCCCATTGAAAGCAGAATTCAAAATTGCAGGAATAAGGTTTTTTTTGCCTTTTTTGGTTGTAAACAAGGATTAGGAAAATGGTTGAACTTGATGGTCTTTTTCCAACCTAAACTACTATGTAACCTACCATACCACATTTTCCAACCTAATAATAAAATCCCTAATAATAAACCAATACCACCCCCCAGTTTGTCTACCCATCCCCCACCACTGTGTCCAAACAGGAAGAAACCAAAATACCAACATTAAGGAGGAAAGGTGGGACAACAAGTCTGTGAGAAATAGTGAACAGTGATTGACACTGTAAAATGGCTGCCTATATATATATGTGAGCCCGCCCCTAACTGGATAATGACCAATCCACTGTCACCTGCAAAGGGACAAACACCATCTAAATGAGAGAAGATATGGTTAGGGGGTAAATAGTGAAAACGTTTAACTACCCTTGTTTATGACTTACGTAGCATAAAGCTTGCAACTTGCTTGATGGATTTAAAGCCTAACAGGTGAACAATTCCACAAAAGCTTAAGACCTGCTTCAACATCCGGCTTTGCCACTAAGCAACCAGCACCACATTCATTCAGTGAACTGCTCTGTTAAAAGAGGAATGTGAATCAGTACAAGTACCTACAAGAATGTACAAGTACCTATCATCGTTTTTAGAAAGGATGAATTAATATGTATTTCCTTGGCTACGTAATTGGTACCATACTCAAGTTTAAGATACAAAAACAATACAACCTTTTCTCTTAGAAAATAAGACCATGTCAAAAACCAGCGTTCAATAGGGAAGGAAGATCTTTATTCCACGAATAGTGAGGAGAGTATTATGGTTACACTCATTGCTGAAGTCCTCTTTGTTGCTTGTATTGCTAGTCTTGCCTAAATTTTACTTCCAATGAGAGATTAGATGCCAACCCCTCCACCCAAATACTTTGTGCTTGCAGCTACAAGATCCATTCCATATGATTTGCCTTGCAGTAAACTGTCAGCAATCTCCTCATTTGTGAATCACCCCAGGGGAATTTGAAACACCTGTTTCCACTGAAACATAGATGTAGGCAGGACATACAACTTGTAGCCATAATACCATATTCCTAAGATGCCAGCAGATAGTAAGTTAAACCACCTTCCTAAAATGCTCACTGTATCAGGTGAGGCCACACTAAATGCAATGAGGCACATCGAGACCATCCATGAAACAACAGGGCTGAGTCATTTTCTGGACCTTTTTGACTATGATGCTGATGTTCCAACTTGTCATCAGGTCATCAAATATTTACACCTCATCCTTTGAAGAAGAGGCTTACCCTAGAGGACTGGCAATGTGAATTACCATATCAAAATCTCTGGCCTTCCGAAGAATGAATATCCCACCCCCAGATATTCCAGTCCATTACTGAGATGGTTTAGCTGGGTCATGAATATTATTACTCGGGATCCGTATTGTCATCTGAATTGTTTTAGCTTTAGTCTAGTTTTAGTTGACTAAATCTCCAGTAGAAAGTGATGAACAGATCGGAGAAGGGTTTTACATAGTGTTAACTGTTGGACTGATGCCAAGGTGAGTCCGGATGCCAGTCTGCCCCCACACAGGGACCCGGCAGCATCAGCTTTGTCCGTGCTTCTCGCGCTCCCTGTGCATAATGACACCAGTGATTGGGAGGAAAGGAGGAAAACAAGACACCAAGGATTGGAAGGGAGGGAGGTGGGGAAAAGACACCAGGGATTGGGAGGGAGGGTGACAGGCGGGAAAAAAAGACACCAGGGATTGGGAGGGAGGGAAAAAAATATACCAGGGATTGGGAGGAAAGGGGGGGGGAAAGACACCAGGGATTGGGAGTGAGGGAAAAAAAGACACAAGGGATTGGGAGTGAAGGAGGGGGAAAAAAAGACACCATGGATTGGGAGGAAGGGGAAAAAAAGACACCTGGGATTCAGAGGGAGAAAGAGGAAAAAAGACACCAGAGATAGGGAGGGAAAAAAGACACCAGGGATTGGGAGGGAGGGGAAAAAGACACCAGGGATTGTGAGGGAGGGGAAAAAGACACCAGGGATTGGGAGGGAGGGAGACAGGAGGGAAAAAAAGACACCAGGGATTGTGAGGAAAGGAGGGGAAAAAAAGACACCAGGGATTGGGAGGGAGGGAGGGAGGGAAAAAAAGATATCAGCGATTGGGAGGGAGGGAGGGGAAAAAAGAGAGACACCAGGCACTGGGAAGAAGAAGAAAAAGAGACAACAGGCACTGGGAGGGAGGGGGGGAAAAAAGGATCACATTTTATGCGTGACTGTTTGTGTATGTGTGGCTGCATCTGACATTGCATGTATGTGTACATGTTCCTGCATATGTATGTGACACTGTGTTACTGTGTGTGTAAATGCCTGAGGGTAGGATCAGCAGGGGGCGGCAAAATATGTGTTCTCCTAGGGCAGCAAAAAGCTTGCACCGGCCCTGGGTAAATATTTATGCTGAAATCAAATCTGGTCATGCAAAGTTTTGGATATTCTTCATGCCACTTTTTTCAATTCCAAGCTGGCAAGAATAATAAAAAAAAAAACTCAACTGTGATAATATAAACAAAGACAATAATGAGAGAGGAAAAAAAAAAAGAAAGGGTAATAACCTACCTCCTAACGTTTTGAATGGGCAACACGGAACACTTTTATTTTGTGGCTAAAAGTGTGACTGTAGGCAGGGCATATAAAAATATAGCATTTTATTTGCACACTGAAATAAAATAACACATTTTAAATGCAATTTATTTTGAATTGTAATGCTCTTCGGCTCTGCCATACACTCATACAAAGCTTCCAGAAAAAGAGGGTAACCAAAATAGAAAAAATGGATAGATGGGATTTGTGTGCAAAATAAGGAAATTCACTCCTAAATAAGGACACTTGGGAGGAGCTTTGGGTAAAAATCGAATTTCACAAAATCTTGCATTAATTCCCTGGTTTGGTACATTAATATGTAACAGGGCCGTCCAACATGCGGCCCGCAGGCCAAATGTGGCCCGTCTGACATGGAGGTGTGGCCCGCATTAGATTGAATGCGGTAACTGCACCTCCGTCCCGTGCATACCTCTGCTACATAGGGTAGCTCCACTCCCATGCTCCGTCATCCTGTCGGAGCGCCTGGTGTCAGGTGGCATCCAGGTGCTCAGAAGATGATGGCTTCCGGATTGGAGGTAAACGGTGTGCCTGACATCAATGGCATTTACTTTTTTAAGTAAAAAAAAAAAAAAAATGTGTGTAAGGGTATCTGTGTATCTGTGTGTGAGTCTGGAAGGGAGTGTGTGTGGAAGGGAGTCTGTGTGTGTGTGTGTGTGTGTGTGTGTGTGTGTGGAAGGGAGTCTGTGTGTGTGTGTGTGTGTGGAAGGGAGTCTGTGTGTGTGTGTGGGGAAGGGAGTCTGTGTGTGTGTGAGTCTGTGTGTGAGTGTGGAAGGGAGTCTGTGTGAGTGTGGAAGGGAGTCTGTGTGAGTGTGTAAGGGATTCTGTCTGCGTGTACATGTGTGCAAGGGAGTTTGTCTGTGCGTGTGTGCAAGGGAGTTTGTCCGTGCATGTGTGCAAGGGAGTTTGTCTGTGCGTGTGTGCAAGGGAGTTTGTCTGTGCGTGTGTGCAAGAGAGTTTGTCTGTGTGTGCGTGTGTGCAAGGGAGTCTATGTCTGTGTGAGGAAGTATGTCTGTGTGTGGAAGGGAGTCTGTGTCTGCATGTGTGCAAGGGAGTATGTGTCTGTATGTTTGTGCATGTGTGTAAGGATGTCTGTCCAAGGGAGTGTGTGTGTGCATGTGTGTAAGGATGTCTGTGTCAGGGTGTGCGTCTGTGTGTAAGGGTGACTGTGTTTATATATGTGACTTTGTGTGTTTGAGGTCCACGCACACATTCATTTCTGGTGAAGTGGCCCACTGAAGAAAAAACTTGGACACCCCTGATATATAAAATAAAGAAAAGACAGGTCCCTTGTAAATTATTCTATCAAATTTGATAAATCTCCTGTCTCCCAAAGACACCAGCCTATTATTGAGATGGTTCAGCTGGGCTGTCCACATTATCATTTAAAACCCGGATACACTCAAGACATAAATCTCTGTGACCTGTAGCTTTTGACCCCTTGACCTTGAGTGCCACTATTACTAGGAAACTGTCCAGGTCAGTTAGCATGTTCTGTCTGAGAATAAACAGTAGTTTATAGTTTAATTATGTTTTTTATCTTTTCTATCAAGAAATTGTCCAGTGGTCATTACAAGTACATGTTTGCTTGCAATCAACTCATTTACATTTTCTGTGTCAGAATGTATTTCTGTATCACCTGGAAATAATTTAGAAAAATAAAGCATCACCTAATGGCGAGATTATTAACTAAAAAAATGTACTGCGTAGACACTGTAGTAAATCTATATAGAATGAAGGGAATGGGCTATATATTAAGCCTGTCCTAACTCTGGGTCAGTAATTTGATTTTCTGGCAACCCTCACTATTGAACACTCTGACTAATTTGTTTGCAGTACACTTGCTCTCTGTTTATTAAAGCAAAGTGCACATCACATTAACCTTTGACCCGACCAAAACTTTTCAACTATGACCTGACCTTCCACAACAATTTTAAATGTTTTTTTGTTTGCTTCTATTCACACATACATTTTAAATGTTAATTTTTCTTTCTCACATACTAGTTCCAATTTTTGAAGAAAAAAATATATTGAATATTTAATTCTACAAATCAATGTTCTACCTTTTCCCACTACTATTAATTAACATTGCCACAGTGTCCTTTTAATTGTTCGCATAAAAAAGACAGGGGAGTCCAAGTTTTTTCTGTGGTGTATGTGAGCATGGGCCGCATTAATTTTCAATCAAAGAAAATGATGTATATAATATGTATATAGTGTGTGTATGTAATAATGTGCAGCATGTGAGTGTATCACAGACTGCACAGCAATAAAATACATAAATACATGCATGAAGACACATCACATGTACACAAATACACATACATACAAAAATACAGTCAGTCACACTAGCACATACACACTTACACACAGTCACACTGACACACACACACTTACATACAGTCACACTTGCATACACACAGTACCTGCCCAACCACATATTTTTTCTTTGTATTTGTTTTTGAACGGGGCTGAGATCTTCAGACCGCTCATCCACTTTTCCCTCTTCCACACTTCCACACAGATGCATACTTACACCCAGTTACACTGACACACACTTACATACAGTTACACTGACACACACACACTTACATACAGTCACACTTGCGCACACACACAGTACCAGCACAAACACAGTTTTTCTTTTTTTTTTTTTCATTTTTGATCGGACTGAGATTTTCATACCCCTCCTACACTTTTCCATCTTCCACACTTCCACACAGAACCACATTTACATACAGATCCACACTGACACACACTTACATACATGTTCCACACTGCACCAGAACAATAAAATGCTTTCACTATGATACACTCACACACCAAATATTACTGAGTTTTATTGCTGTGGAGCACTGTGATACACTCACACACTGTTTATTACTGAGTTTTATTGCTGTGGAACACTGTGATACACTCACGCACTGCACATTGCATTGGGACAGCATTTCATTGTTGTACCCAGGCAGCACAATGCCTTAGGCCAGTCCTATTATGTGACACAGTACTGTACAGTACTGCTGCAGTGGTGTACTACAGCAGCAACGCATCAGAACTAGATGGTCTCAGTATTAATATCTCTCCCTGTGCTGTTGTGGAACACTTATGTAGAAAGATCGGGAATTTAATAATTTCCTTCCCTTGAAACTGTCCTCATGCAAACTTAATCTGGAGCTTGTCCACTTTAATATGTTGTCCAATGAGGCAGGGAAGTGTGAGCTTTACGTGCAGTCATCCATTCAACAAATATTTAAAGGAATGCTTTGTATATAGTTAGGTATATTAATTACATTAAAATGTAATTTATTTATATATGGCCTACAATTTACGCAGCACTTGTTGCAGAGCATAAAACATAATTACAAACTATGTTAGAGGATACATACAGTAGATAGCCTGGTCAGCAAGTTTATAATCTAGAGAGTATAATAATAGAATATTCATATAAAATATTAACAGAGCTAATAATAATGGAAAGATAGGAAGCTGAACAGCCAGACTTTTCATAAGCACAAACAATTAGCAATAAACTGTTCTGGGGTACAGACTGATCAGGTAATGTTGCCAAATCAGTAATCCAAATCTCATTAGCTGAAAATATGCAGGGCCTACAAAGACTACGAGTACACATTTTAACGAAACAAATTAATATTCATTGTGGACGGCACACAAATATTCATTAGAATTTTCATATCCTGGGGCTTGCAATTCAGAGAATGTTTTAACAGCTTTCTGAGCGGAAAACATTAACTGTGAACAGGTTTTAGAATATACCTGGAAAGGGTCATAAAAAGAGTATTACCTGATAAAATCATAGATGAAGAGACATATTTTAACACAACAGTAGGTACCACTCAGATACGCATGAAGAAAGAAAGGACTCTACACATTCCTTATGTATACTTGGCCATATGAGGAGAGCTTCCTCAGTGTGCACAAGTATAGACAAAGTGTCTGTATAAGGACACCAGTGTCTGCAACAAGGTCTGTTAAGGTTCCATAGAACATCATTAAATTGTCCATCACAACGTCCAATAAATGTCCACCATGGACAATGTTGGTGCCGACCCCGATCATGCGACAACTAAAGGATGGTGGAATCGCATTGTATATTGATTTATTATTCTCCCAACAATGGTTATAGCACTTTTATTCTTATTTTCTGCACATGCAAATCCACACATCATCTTATGAATGAGCGATACCAAGCAAGGCTGATCAATGTGGTGTGGTTCATACTTTCACATACGGGGATTGGTTGACATACATCTCTGCCTGGTACCCATGTTGACAAAATTAAGAATTAATCAGTCAAGGTAGTGCACACTTGTGCTGTGTTAAGTCTAACACACATGAATCCCTTAATCGAAATTGGTTTATTCGGTATATAAAAAAAGAAGAGAACTAATTAGGGGTTAATTTTTGTGTTGTAAGCTTCATACATAATAGTTCTTATTTACTATAGATCAAAGATGATGAACCAGTTGCACTGGCCCTCTGAGATAGCACTCAACATGGTTGATATACCTTAGCATCCATTTTTTTCTCTGGTTTATTGGTTCAAATGTAGCCAGTAGACAAGTAGGAAAGGCCTCACCTGGGATGGAGAATTCAGAGATGCAACAGGTGTGTTGATATCGATGGGGTTAAAAAAGGAGCTAATGTGGAGGAGTGGAAATGGTTATTGGACACAAAGCTTATAAAATGGACTGACTGAATTGGAGAAGAAGGGGAAAAGGCCCTGACATGGGAATAGGAAACCAGCTTGTAAGAAAAAGAGGAAAGGGGACTTTGTCATTGTTAACTTTAGTTCCTGTCGAAGATTAGTCTGAGTCTCAAAAATGTTTACATCAGTGGTATAGACTCTCCTGTCTGTCTGAGCAGACATCAAATGTGTATGACCAAGGATTCAGAATTTTATATCATATTAATGAGCCTATCCTATAAATTCTCTCATAATGCCTCAAGTAAACTATCTCATTCTTTTCAAAATATTCACAAGTATTCATCAAATTGACCCTTGACCTTCTGAACCAGGCATGCCTGGTGTGGTTAGGTGGCAAGTCTCAGAAACACACATATCCCACAATATCCTACCTGACACAGCTTTATCAAGCATGGCTTTTGGCTATTTTATCTGAATCTCTCCCTACAGCCCTGGCCGCTCTACAAGAGCAACCCAAATCGGTTCATAAGACATTATCCCAACGTGTCTCTGACTCAGACCACTTTCCTAATTTACCCTAGACTGATTAAGCATCCTCGCTCTGCCCAATGGGCTCCACCCATTTTTTCACTCAATTTTGTAAAATATGGCTTCGTAAGTCACTTGATAAGGAGGTCAGAAACAAACTTAGAGCCGAATGTCCTTGTCCAATTATTCCAGATAAGATGGCTATCACACCTTAATTTTACCCTATTCTGGTCACTATCCTTACCAAATCTGGTAAAGATCCCCATAAGGGCATTGAACATGGTCTAAAAACTGTTCAGGATAAATTGCTCGATATTGCCAGGCCACTCATTCTAATTTTTACCCTTGCCGGGGAGGCTCTACCTGACAATGCCATTGACCCGCGCCTAGTGCACAAATGGGCACAACGAGCCATTTGCCTTTTGGGAAATGCAAATGTGGCTTTATCTACAGAGTGGTGCAAAGCCGTACTGTACAAAATAGATGGCAAGCTTGCTGAATTAGGTTCCAGAGAATTAGGCCCTGAGGCTAATGGCCTCCTCTTTGGTGACAGATTCATTCAAGACCTTAACAAACATGTCTCCATATTTACTTCGCTTACTAAGGCTCAGTCCTCACTCTGCAGAGTGTTCCACTCCCAATGTTTTTATGGGATAGTGGGTTGCTATAGAGGCCGAGCCACCGGCAGACAAACCTTCACTGGTTACAGGCCTCGCTTCAACGAGCCTTGGACCTCCGGTCAATACAGATCATATTACCATCCATCTTCCCTGGCAGAGGCCCAATCAGAGGACGAGGTTCTGCTTCTCTTCACCGATACACTGCTTCAGGTAATCAACCTTCCTTATTTACATGTTCCTATCGCAGGCCATCTAACCCATTTTTACCTTCAGTGGTCTCTATTAACTCAGGACCCCTGGATCCTTCAGACAGTTTTCAATTTTCTCATAGACTTTTTAACCAATCATGTTCAAGTGTCACCTTCACTGCCACTCAAGATGTCTCTAACCGAGGATGCTACCTTACACGCCGAACTCAGTAAACTCAAAGACAAGTATGCTATAGAGCCTTCGAACACACAACTAACATTTCTCAGTAATGTTTTTCTAGTCAAAAAGAAATCTGGAGAGTTTCGTCCTGTTATCAACTTACGAAATCTAAATGTTTCAGACACTTATTGTCATTTCAAGACGGAAGGGATACATCTTTTACGCGACCTCCTCTGCGAGGGAGATTGGTTCGTCCATCTCGACCTCAAAGATGCCTATCTGACAGTCCGAATAGAACCTTCCCATTGGCGCTACCTCCAATTTGTTTTGCACCACACCCTATGGCAATTCACCTGCCTTCCCTTTGGCTTTTCCTCTGCCCCATGGTGTTTTACAAAACTGATGAAGCCGGTTATGGCTCTCCTCTGCTCTCAACTCGTCAGGGCCATCATCTATCTCGATGACATTCTCATCATGGCTCAGGATCCTCACATTTTTCGAAAGCACTCGGAGATGACTACCTTCCTCCTACTAAAGATTTGTCATAAATCTGGACAAATCTTCTCTTCTTCCCTCATAATCGATTCAATTTTTAGGATTTCAGATAGATCAATTCACCCCATATTTTGCTTCGCAATCTGGCCAGGGTCATCAGGCTCCTCTCAGACTTGATTCAAGATATCTTCCCAGGTCCTTTACATTACAGGGCAATGCAATACCTAAAAGCGTTTTATCTACGCAAATCCACTTCATACAATCAACTGATCTTTCTCACGGAGGAAGTCCGCTTGGAACTGGATTGGTGGTTTCCCAATATGAAAGCGTGGAACGGGAAGGCAATTTTCGGATCTCTCCCAGATTTTGTTCTGGAATCAGATGCCAACCTTTCAGGTTGGGGTGCCACCTGCTTGGATCTCACCACAGGAGGGTTCTGGAACCCTTCGGAAAGGTCTCTTCACATCAACTGCCTCAGATGATCGCAGTCTCCTTCGCTGTGTGAAGTTTCGCGAAAGACGCTTACTTTCTCACTGATTGCTCACTGACTCTGCGGATGGACAATATCTCCACTGTCTGCTATGTCAGTCGTTTGGGTGGTTCCCGCTCCAAACTCCTTTCGGACTTGACAAAAGATCTGTATCATTTTTGCCTTGCCAGGAACATCTCTCTTCAAGGAGAATACCTTCTGGGTTCAGACAATCTGATGGTGGATTGGTTCTCGGGTCATTGGAGGGATGCCAGCGATTGGTGGTTGGATCCATATGTTTTTTCCCTTCTTCACCTTACACGTGGCCCTTTTTGGCTGGACCTCTTTGCCTCACGGTAGAAATTTCAGACCGAAACCTTTTTCAACTGGCTCCCAGACCCAGCCTGTCATGCAGTCGATGCCTTCCTCGAACAATGGCCGATGACAGGAGCATATGCCTTTCCTCCTTTCTCAACGATACCGCGAACTCTCCAAAAAAACATGGTTCTAGGGACCAGGATCCTCTTGGTTACACCCCTATGGAGGGCTCAGCCTTGGTACTCCAACTTATTCTCCAAGCAGAGTTTCCTCTACTTCTTCCTCAGAATTTCAAGCTTCTTCGAGGCCCCTCAGAGGAACTTCACCCTCTTCTTCTTCAAGATCGTCTTCAACTCATGGCTTGGACCATTTCAGGGGATCCTGGAATGTCCCTGGACTTTCGAAATTGGCTAAGGAATTACTATGGGACTCCTGAGCTCCCGGAACCCGACGCTCCTATCTTTCCTCTTTGCACATGTGGACTAGCTGGTGTGTGGGAAGGGATATTGACCTTTTCAGCATCTATCCCTACTATCCTAAATTTTATATCTTCACTTTTCGAGCAGGGCATGTCCTATCGTACCATAAACCATTTATGCTCTGCTCTATCTGCTGCTCATGCTCCGATTAATCATTTCTACATGGGCAGACATCCCTCTGTCTGTAGACTTCTACGTGGTATTCGTTTGGCCAGGCCTCCTGCCCCTCGTTATTCGCAGTTCTGGGACGTGTCTTATGTTTTTTTTCCTTTTTGGAAAGCTGGCCTTCCAACTTGAATCTCACTCTTTGACAACTGTCAGCTAAATTATATCTTTTAATCTGTCTAATTTCCTTCCGGAGAGTCTCTGAAGTCATGGTTTTCAACTTCCATGCTCTGACCTTCACACCTGAGGGTGTTCATTTTTCCATTTCCCGTAATCTTCTGTTTTCTACCCATACTTACAGGCCGTCGCTTTGTCTATGCCAATACGTGGATATCACTACTCCTCTTCGCTCTCCTACCTCTTTTGATCTCTTACGTTCACCCCCACCAACTGGTATCATGCCCGATGATCGCTCGCTGGATTAAGTGACTCCTTGGTCTCACCGGTATTGACATCTCTTTCGGGGCCCATTCGGTCCACGGAGCTTCAGCTTCTTTCTCTTTTCTTGCAGCAGGAGCCCTTTCGGATATTTTGTCCTCTGCCGACCGGTCTAGGGAGTCTACTTTCCATACCTTTTTTTTGGGGCTGGCTTCTCATGCATTTTTTCCTTTTCTTTAGGGGCGTTAAAATAGCAAAATATGAAGCCTCCTGTCTTGATATAAAATTAGGGATTATTCTAATGTTAATGACCAAATAATCTAAATTTTATGAAAGACATGAGGCGAATATTCCCCACCTTTTTTTCTATCCCTCCCTTTTTTGCTGTCAATGTTCCACTATGATGTTTTTTTACTTATACTGTGCCTATATGTTAATTACTGAATTATAAGTGTGAGGCAGTTTTTTCCCCATCTTCTAGCTCCTTGTTTGCTTACATGCTTACAACTAGTCATAGACACCATACTTTTCACTATTCTTTTTCTTCTAGTGTGATGACTCATTCCATCAACATGGTTGTAGACAAGGACCAAAAGACAGCGATGGTGATGGACAAGTGACTGCATCATCAGGAAGAAGGAGTATGAATAGCTGGAGAAGTACCAGGGCATTAAAGAGGAACTAGAGAGAATGTGGAAAGGGAAAGTCAAAGTGGTTCCATTAGTGATAGGACAGCTTAGAGAGTGGCCTCTGGTAGAGGACCCGAAGTTGAGGAAGACACAGAGCACCCATTGGGGGGGGGTGACAAACATATTTTTATATAGAGACAGACAGAGAGAGTGTGTGTGAGAGAGAGAGAGCAACACATTAGAGAAGGAGAGTATAATAGCAAACATCAGTGTCAACGTTTCAGTCTCGTTGCAGGACTTTTTTCAAGACCCAAATAAGGACTACAACTTCGACACTCTTATTTGTGATTATGCAATAAATCTCTAAAGCTTGAAGAATTGAAGACCTCTGAGTGCTACTTCTCTACTATTCAAAAGCCAGGTTAACACCGGGGCAATTTATATATATACTTTATAGAAAAAAAGGGATATGTGGAGGGAGCCACTTCATACAGATGGTATCGTTCCAAAATAGACAATTTATTATAAAGTGATGGCAGGTACAAATGTGGGGAAAAAAAACAGCAAAATACACCTTACGCATTTTGTGCTACATATGCTAGCACTTAATCAATAGAACTGATAAAAAATGACTTATACGTTGCATACCTCCCAACTGTCCAGCTTTAAGCAGGACAGTCCCAATTTGGGAGATCTGTCCCGCTGAGCTCTATCTCTGTCCTGCAATTCTGCAGTCCTGATCGCATTCTCCAGGGTCTGCGATATGGGAGAATGCCTACTGCGTCTGCGCAGTAGCGTTTCTAACCTCATCTGCCAGCTTTAGCCGCTGTCACTCACCTCACCAGAATCGCCTCGATTCGCCGGGGGCAATGTTGTGAGGTATGGTATGTATTATGTTAGCAGAATTGCAAGCAAATGCATAAAATAAGAGAAAAATTATGTATTAAACATGTCCTTGGAGTCTCTTGTTTAGAATTTCACCTGCGGCTTTATATGCAAATGAATTACTTTTTAATGGGAAATGTGTGATTTGCACATAAAGCCACAAGGTGATCTCATAAGCAGGAGAAACCACAGACAAAGTCTAAACATATATTTCTCTTATTTTATGCATTAACGTGCAATATTGCTATACATCATTTTGCATCATTTTTATTCTCTACATGCACAATACAAGAAATGAGTGTCTTTAGCTTGACAGTGTCCCTTTAACTATGTATATCAAACACAACTATGGCCAGAAAGACAATTTTCAAGGCAATTAAAACAAACATGCTGTTTGTTTAGAATTTAATTTTAATGTTCACATTTTGCCTTGTTTATTGTTATCAAAAACCTATGGGAGTCCAATTTGCTCAACAAAATCAGTGTGGAAAAAGCACTACTATTTTAACAAAATCCTAAAGAACGGTAATTGTAAAAAAAATCAGAACTATTCCTTTTTCCCTAAATGTACTTAATTATTATGCAACTGCAGCTTTATCTACATAGTTGGGCAAAAATGTAATATATTTATCCTTTTGTGGGCATGCAGTTATTCTGAAAAATAAAATATAAAACCTTGATAGACAACAGCAGTGATCCTCTAATTATGTGTATTACATTATGGGATTAACCAAGAGATTGACTGCGATTTCAATCAACAAATCAATGTGTAGTTGGAAACCGTGGAGGTAAGAGCACAGCTTGCTGTTTATGCCAGGTACCCACGTGCAAGATCTTATTTCAAATTGCCATGTCAGCACACATGTTTCTAGCATATACTTCATTTTCTTGTTAGTTTAACCCTGTCATGCTTTTCAAAGAACATCCATCAAATAAGCACTAGATTGAACACACAATTAGATAAAAATGGTCACATTGCTGGTGTTTCAGAGCTACAGCAATGGAGCAACACAACTGAATTCAATGCAAAGAAATGTAGAACACTTTTTCAATTACAAAACTCCATGCAAGTAGAAAACATATTCAGTATATAGCCGTTCTCCAATGTATCACCGTAAGAATCTAAAATGTATGTGTTTGTATTTCTAAATGTTGGGACAGCTCCCGCAGAAAAATCCAAATACTTCCTAGACTATGATGTCCCGTTTCCCAATTTAACCCCATTGGTTGTAACTCACAACAAGGATTTAGTTTGTAAGCCTTGTGTAACAGGTGTGGCACAGGAACAAACAATGCAGGGTGCCAAGAACACTTGAGAATTGTGAGGTAGCTTACTTAATGTATGATGGTAGAACCTAAATAATTGGTTGGATATGTCACCACTAGATTGTAGAGCACTTATGGTTATGGAATGAGTGTCCAATTATAAGGCCAAGAGACTTAATTTTAAATCGTACCGTGCTCGGTGGGGAACAGTGGTTCTTTAAATGAGTGATATAATAACATTAAGATTGATCTTGTTACACCATTGAGAGCACAAAATATTTTCTGAGCTAAGAGAGGAGGTGTCGAAAACGTTGTTATTGTCGTCATGGCAAGGTTTAGTCACTGCAATGGACTGAGGCCCATTATCAATCCTTTGTTAGATGTGTTCCCACTATTGAGAGCCATTGCATATATATAAGTCAGTCTGCTACAATATTGAGCCTGTTTCTGAATTATCACAGTCTTGTGGGTCGCATGGGTGCAGAGTAGTAGCAGTGTATTCCTGTCCGCTGGAGGACCTGAGCCTGAGCCCTAGTCTCGTCTGAAGGCTCTGCGGTGAGGCCCGGTGGTCCATAGATGTAGAGGCTCTGTCACAGGAAAGAAGAGCACACCATGATCGGAGGGCCTCAGGGGCGTGGAGTCACTAAGCCATCACCTGTCAGTGCTTTCCTTCCTGTTTAAGTTACAGGGTTGGTGGGATGTTCAAGGAATTCATGCTTAGGCAGATGATTATGGGTTGGAAAAAAGGTAGGGGTTGGGATTTACGGTGACCAATTGCTGTTGAGGTATTAGGGCAGTTGCTGGCGGTTTTGGGAGAGGTGTTTTATTGCACTTTTGCCGTAGCTTTTTATGGAGCATTTCGGTTAGGTGAGCTGGTTGCGCCTAGGATTACAGGGGAAGCCCATTTGCTTAGGGAAGATGTGTCAGTGTTGTGGAGTGCCATTCAAATTTGGTTGCGGCGCTCAACGACGGATCAGGCGGGTAGCGGACGAACGGTCACGATCCAGGCATTAGGTGGGGAATGGTGCCCGGTGGCTCTGGAAATGCGTTATATGCTGCATCGTTCAACGAGAGGGGGTCCTTTTTCCTGCACGCCGATTGCAACATGTTGTCTCGTTTTCAGTTTTTAGCCGTTTTGAGGCCTGCACCCTGGCAATTTGCTAGTCATTCCTTTCGCATAGGCGTGAAGATTAGGTTTCTCGGAAGGGAATATTAGGAGGTTGGGTTGTTGGGAGTCCTCCAGATTTCATCTTTATGTGTGTCCGCATTTATTGTGATTCCTTGTAGGTTGCCCACCTAAGTTAGTTTGGATTCTGGGCCTTCCTACATTCATTGGGAAGCACAGCGCGTGGAGGAGAGACCTTACAGACATAATTTGTGGGTATCCCCGGACCTAGTAAGGGTAAGGAAGAGATGTATTCGGGAGTTACTGTGGGTGCAGATTTATAAGGAATGCTGTGTTTTGAGAAGGATGACTTCTTTTTTTCAACTATACATGTGGGAGGGAACGATTTGGGGGTGGGCTCGCACCATTGACCTACTTAACACGATCAACATGATGAAACAGGATTTAGTGAGATGCCTCTCTTTATTCACGTGATGCCATTCTAGTTTGTTCAGAGATCATATCCAGGCCACCATGGTTGCTGTCAGGGTATTTATCAGGAGCACACTAGAGGGTGAGGTCTGAGAGGGGTAACTAATCAGGAGAGGATGACTAAGCACCCGAGAGAGGGTGACTAAGCAGGAACACCTGAGAGAGGGTGACTAAGCAGGAACAACCGAGAGAGGGAGACTAAGCGGGAACACTCAAGAGAGAGTGACTAAGGGGGAACACCCAAGAGAGGGTGACTAAGGGGGAACACTCTAGAGAGGGTGAGGACTAAAAAGAGAGACAAAGCAGGAGGAACATCCTAGAGAGGGTGAGGACTGTGCCGGAGGGACTTTAAGGGAGCAGGAAATATAGTAGTATCAATGTAAATACTGCAAATAAATCACTTTTAGTGTGCTGTAGCTGTGATGTGAGGCATTGTTGGGAAACTGGCGTTGGTGCGTCAGGGCTGTACATGTGCCCTTTTATTACCCTTAGGGCATGGGGAAATCTGAACATGCATGGAAAGGCTATATCACAGGCAAGATTACAAATTCCTGAAGTCAGCAGGAAAGACCTGCATCACCAAAACCAAGAAGACTATTGCAAGCAGAAGGAAGGTGCTTTAGAGAAACTTTTGAATAATAATTTTAAATAACATTTAGAGTCCTGAGATCACTAATGACCACTATAACTAATATGTTTTTGTGTCGACTACACAAAATTGTGCAATGATAATGTTTAATGATAGAAATAGAGTCAGAATATGCTACATAAGATAGCAAGGTCAATACAAAATATAAAGACAGAAATCAGTTAGTGATTTATTTGTAAATGAATGACTTATACACGACACAAGATATGTTGACATGATCTCCGTTATCCTATCTGTATTTCAGCTGAAGATAATGTCAAGTAGGAAGTGTTATTTATTCACATGTAGAGCAGACATCCTTGAAAGAAAGAGCACAGGGCTGAAAAAATCTCTCTCTTATGCCACAACTAGATCAAAGAATGTCAGCGCTGCCAGTTTGGAATCACACTAGTAATGCACTGTGAGTTCAGACAATAGTCCAAATGCTATGCCCCAACTGAGCGCTGTAGAAAAATGATAACATGCAATGGAATTTAAATCAATTTGCTTCGGACTTGGGTCAAGCACTTGATGAATCCGCTATTCACTGAGCAGCTCTGAGATTCTCTGAGTTCAGTCCATATAGACTTAAGTGGGAATTCAGGAGCTGAAATTAGGATGGAAAGCTGCATATTTAGTTGGTGTTACATTTTGTCCAAGCTCAGTATATGAAGGTATCAGTGCATTTCAAGTAAATTACTGAATAGTTACTTTTCACTACTGGGCTGAGACGTGCGTCATGCACTCCTTAGTTTAAAGTATTTGATTTTGTACCGAATGTATTTGTTTGACCCAACTTCCACAATTTTGCTACAAACAGTAGTCTGGCTACTTCAGACATAGATATTCTGCCAGAGGAAATTATTTTACAAAACCAAATAAATCCACCTACAACAGAAAATAAAACATATTTGCTTTGCTGCCCATTAGTAGTTCAGGGTTTAGTTAACACCCCAGTTATGGGTAGTCAATTCTGACTTTGTTGATAATACACTTTATATAGTTCCTTAATACAGATTCTGATAACCCCTTCAGGTTTTTCCACCAACACCACATTCAGAAGTTGTCTTAATTGTTCTTTATAATATATTTTTCCTTCATTCTGGCAAGTTCCTATTTAAGATTATTCCTTAAAGCAACAGGGACATTTCACATGGCATGTACTACTAGGTGAGAACCCTCTTTTAGTTGTATTTTGTGTTGCATTGAAAGATATATACTTCTATCAAACACTTCAGTATAATCTGTACATTTTTCAAGGTCCTCTTCATTATTTGTTTCATCAGTGGCATTACACTTTGGATTAGGCCTAACGTTTCCCACATCTGAAGAACCAGTAGGGCCAGTCTGTTTCCTTGAACTACCACGGTGTTAATTTTACGATTTCTATATTCCAGGAACACGCTACACTTGCCAAGAACTGGGGTACAGTCCCCATAATTGGGCATTTGTGATCTTTCTGAATTACTTGCTTGTTCATCAATTGATGATCCTTGCTTCAAGTTAGCTTGTCCATGGTGTCTACTTTGTAAGCAATATTAGATCTATTTGATAAAGCTTTACGGACCCACTCATTATCTGTAACTTTGGGTACTTCAAGCATTCCAGTAAAGATGTCTTCTGATTCTTCACTTTCTGACTGGTCAGCTATGGGGACCGCTCATTTAGCAACACACACCTTGTGAAAATGATGCCACTTTCCACAATATTTTGCAGATTTGCCCATAAGCAGGACATTGTTTTTAAACAATGTTGTTTTCTGCAGCCAGCCTGTTCTGTGAAGAAAATGTTTCCTTTTATTTTATTTTCAGATTGGGGATTCACTTTGGTTTTCCCTACTGCCTAGATCAGTGGTTCTCAACCCGTCTAACCACAGGACCCACATTTGTCCATTGTCATGCAGTCACAACCCAAAAATAATTTATTTTTCAAAACATTATAATTTATGCCACAAATCAATTTTTAAACAAACATAAAATGAATAGTGCAGTAATCACAGTGCAAGTGAAAATAAAAGTACTATTGAGCTATAAACCCAATAAAATAAAAACCCACTGAAACATATTTTTTCTTCAGCTGGACCATAGCTGAGAAGTCACTCTCACAAAGATATGTACATAACTCACTACCGTGTATCTGGCACATCAAGCTCAAACATCACATTACCCAAATCAGGCTAATTTTGAAATTGTATCCCTAAAGTAAATGGTGCCGCCTCACTGCTTCAAAATCCTTGAGGGGTTACTGGAAGAGATATCAGCGGCACTATTGAAGACCCTGTCATCAGTTACTTGGGGAGCTTCTCAGCTTCAGATGGTGAACGCAGATTGCGTCTCAACATCTTCATTCCTCCCCTAATCAAAAGTTAAACTTTTTAATGAAGCTGAAGCAGAGATCCGGGACCCACTTAACACAAGCTTGTGACCCACTTTTGGTTCAGGACCCACCAGTTGAGAAACACTGGCCTAGACTCTATTTCACTGTGCTGCAAACAATGGTTTCCTTAGAGTCCTACTCATTACATTTCAGTTTTGATGAAAGCAGGAGACATGTCATCACAACTGTAAACTTTATTATAAATGCACAGTGCAAGGGACGTTTTCTTTCCTATAGCATTGTGCAATAAACAACAGGTTGGATATGGATCATACCCACTAATAATTGCAATATCACACATTAACTAATATTATTAAACTGTTCATACAGTTATATTTTCAAATAAAATACAACTGGCTTAAATCTCTTATCTTAGATAACACTTCAGCTGTATTCATTGGAATGTTTGATTGTGATTAACTGAGACGCAGTGTTAAATAATTTGCTCTGAGCAAGTTTCAGTGACATCACTTTTGTCCATCATAATCAGCTACACAGCTTTCTAATATCAAAAGAGATCTCTGCATATACTTCCAACCATCCTAATTGTAAGGACAAGAGGCAACTTGTACAGTGGAAATTATAAAGTGTTCACTAATTCATTAAAATATTTCCATATCAGTAAGTACTACAGGTTGAGTATGGGACCAGATGTATTTTGGATAATTGGTCATTTCATATAATAGATCATTTTCACCAATATGAATTATAAAAGCCTCCCACGCTGGACACTGAATAAACTGTTGTGTGATACATACTGACAGGTGTGTGGAATTTGCAACCTGTGGAAAAATCCATATTTTTATTTTTTTTATTCACTTAGATTGTATAGCTTGAATACGTGTGAGAACCAGACTATGCATTAACACCATAATGTGTGTTAACACCATTATGACAAATCAATTCTATCAGGGGCAGGCTGGCAAGAGAGGCAGGAGGGAAATTGCCCCTGGTCTGTCCTCTACCCTAGCTCAATGTGTTTGTGTTAAGCTGTCATTTTCCTTTTTTCATTTACTGTACCCACATAAATTATATATACATATTATTATTTTTTAAAGGGTAGGTAGGGCTTTCTCCGCTATTTTGATCATATAATATAATTTATAATAAATTCTAATAAAATATGATGTAAAACTGATAAGAAACCACTTTTTTTAACTGAACTTGAAATTTGTGTAGTCCTAACCCTAACCCTAGCTATAACCGTAACACTGGGGCAGGGAGAGACTGAAGCTGTCAAAGCCTCACTTATAGCCCGATCATAGTATGCCTGCTGAACTGCAGGATGTGTCAAGCATTGCCAATGTCAGCAGATAGTATTTTGCCAGTACGTGCCTGGTTCGTCCAATGTCATCAAGGGGTTAATGCGAAAATTCTATCTAATGTGAAATCAGGATTACCATGTTTAAAACAAATTATTGATTACCGCTACACACATTAATTGGTTGACCTTTGTAACAATATGAAGAACTCTGAAGTTCTCTCAGTTTACTGATCTCATAATTCTGCCTGTGTGGCCCAGCAAAACTTATAATTATATCCAACAAATTATGATAATTGTCAGCCATATTCAGGTCTAATGGTTCCTAATTAAATAGTAATGTATTTATGAACTCACACTGGTTCCAGTTTGCTGCTTAAATAGAAAAAGCATCTCTAGATACTGGGGGGGGGGGGGGGGGGTTGTGAGGTATGTGTTTGTTGAGCTGCTGTCAGTCAGTAAGTGCTTAGCTGACACAAATGGCAGGACAAACTACATGTTCTGATGTGTTGCTATCATGTAAAATATGTAGAAAATTGTACATTTATTGTTATGTTTTCAAACATGAATGGGGTCTAAAAATAAAACTGTCAGGGACCTGTGTAAACAGTGACTATAAATCTTGCAGGGAAAATAGTTTGAAATCATGTGACTATGACTGACATTGTGATAAAACAATGATATAAAGTGCAAATACTGCCCCCATAGGTTTAATGAGTACCATTTAGTAATGACACTACTTAAAGTTGCACTGTTTTAAAGCAATACAAGACTGCTGTACCAACTTCTTACTAGTTACAAAATAACCCTTTGGATTATAGCCATCTCGTTTATTTTAAATAATTACATTTGAAAGACTCTTCTTAAACTATTAATATAATTTTCAATGTCTATTATTACCTTTTTAAGATATGAATGGTTTCTATGTGGTAGTGCCAATTTTTAAAATTTAGCATTACGCTCAGAGATGTAGTGATTACAAAAAAAGTAATTAAAAAAAGCTTGAAACCTGTGTTCCAGCTCCAATTATTATTAGGTTTTTTTTATAAAGTGTCAGCAAACTCTCCAGTATGTACAATCAAGGGCTCCTCCTATGAAACATAAGATCATGTATAAGTAACAAAAAAACCTTGGATGCTTACAGTCTGTTGTGGAATTGAGTCTTTCTAAAGAGAAAGAGAGAATGATCTGAATATGTATGAAGATTTGTTAGAACCTTAGAACCAGATGGAACAGTTGTTCATATTAAGGATGGTTATAGGTGGCTTTATAGAGTGGAATGTAGAGAAAAGTTACCTGGAGATCGGAGTAAGAGGAAGTCATGATTGGAGAGAGAAAGCAAAATGCCATGGCAAGCCCAACAAAGGATTCCGTTAGGAGAGTATTTGGAGACAAGAAAATAAAAATAGATGGGTTCAAGTTATAGAAAGCTCTGTAGGTTGAGATCTAGAGCTTGAATTTTATTCTTTAGTACAATGACTGTAGTGGAGGATTGTCAGAGCAATTCGGATGATGTAGAACAATAGGTGAGGTGGATTAACAGTGAGTCTAACAGTGGTGTGTATAATGGGTTGGAGAGATAACTGGGCAATGGGCAGGCCACGTAGGATACAGTTGGAATAATAGAGTCCGGACATTACAGGTGCGTAGATTAGACATTTGGTTGAATCAGTAATGCCAACTATTTTAGAAACACAGAATGTGTCGGAAGATAAGAACCATTTGGCCCATTTTTCTGCCCAATTATGATTAGCTCCAGGCATAAAATGCACAAAGGAATAGAACCAAATTCTTCAAATTGCTGATTTGACCTGAGCAGGGTTCTAAAGGTAAACCATTAAAAAAAACATAGTAAGAAGAAGTTTTCAAAAACTAAGCTTGGTTACATTTGAATGATTGTAAATTTTCCATTATAAAATAAATGTAAAACTAATTAATTATAATATGTTAATATACCCATCATACTCCCTTACCAAATACTACGTTTGCATGACCTACATAGTAATTTGTGCAATTGTGTTCCATGATTCCAATCTATGTAAATTCCAATATTGAAATAAAATATCAACATATGGCCAATGCACTACAGCACTTAACAGTACAAAACACCCTTTATTACACATAAAGTGGGTAGCACATCACTCTAACCTAGCATTTGTTGGCTGGATAACTGATTGTCCTACTAAAGTCCTATTTCCTCTGTTTAGGACTCTTATAGAGGAAAAATAATATAAGATTCATGTTTGTATATGTGAACAAAATGGAAGAAAAAAAAGGAAGAAAGAATAAAATCAGTTCAACACTGCAATGCCTAAGTCTGTACTATAAATGATTTATTATCTCTCTTTTTACTGACCCTGGATAAAACACTTGGGGCTCGGTAATGCTTTTCCTTTCTTAGGCTACCCAAGGTCACAAAGAGCATGTGAAAATAAATTGTTCATTGGGTAACACTGACATCATATATACCTTATGGAGCAAAATAATGCATTTTAATATGCCTGTTCTTGCTTAGTTCATTATCATGTTATATTGAAAAGAATGCAAATTCCTCAGACAATACATTTGTGCATCTCAATAAAACATAAAAAACACTTTTACGAGTATTAGCACAATGCATTTGCAAACAGCAGATGATGAAATATTTTTTTGTGTGGCCATTGTTTCCTTAAATTGCAATTACTCTACTATTGCTATATTAGCAAGCAAACTGTGAAAAATGTATTTATGAAATGTATGGCATAACAAATGTGTTATTATACTATGGTCAAATATATTGAGGCTTGTAATCAACCACAGCTGGGTGGCAGAAGCTTAAGATGGGATGTATGGGTAGATGGAGAAGAAAGAAGTGGAGGGAGGGTAAATGCTGAAGAGGAGGGAGTGGGGCGTAGGCTGGGAGTGGGGAGAGGGGAATTATTATGGTTAATTTACTGACGTTAAAAAGAATAGAAAGGTAAGAAGAGGGTGACAATGGGGAACAGCAGGATACAAAAATAAGAGTAGAAGAGAATTAGAAATATGACTGGAGGGAGAGATGGAGGAGTCATGTAGTCAGAAATTACATGAAAAGTACATGGGACTCCCAGAAATGTTCTGCATTTGGGCCTCCATCTTGTTCCACCACAAGATGCCTAGTTAACTAGATGATATGACTTTCTGGCGGTTAACCCCTCTGCGACAAAGGACGTGGCCGACATAGGACATGTTGATAGTGAAAACTGCTCTGGCAATGCTGCTCTAATGCCGCGACGTGAATCGACGGTGCCATATTAGAGAGTAGCTTATATGGCTGCTGCCTTCTTGTGGGAAGAGCGTTAGACGTGAAAAAAATGTCGCTCTGATGCTGTTGCATTGCAATGAAAAAAAAGACTTAATTAGCTAAAATATAAGGTAAGGGTAGAATTAAGGAATAGGGTTTCAATTTAATTAAAATTAGAATAAATTAAGGTTTAGCATAAGGGTTAGAGTTAGGGTTAGATTAAATTAAATTAAGGGTTCAGGTTGGGGTCAAAAGGTGAAAAAGGTTATAAAACAAAGAAACTCTATTTTCGGTTATCGCCCTATAACTCACAAAAAAAAAATCAGAAAACATGGAAGCAATCAAATTTCGTAACTCGAGACAAAATTTAGAAACTATTTAGACAAGGATTTTTTTTACCGAATGTATTTGTGTAAATAATTTTTTGGGTCAAATTTAGAAAAAGTTTAAACAGTGTGTGTTTTCTCCTCTCTCCCCCACCCGTTAGTGTTCTCTCTTCGCCCCCATAAGTGTTCTCTCCTCCCGCCCCCCCCGCCCCCCCCAGTGGTGTATCTTGGTTTTGTGCTGCCCTAGGCAGACACAATTTTGGAACCTCCACCCTACACACCCACATCATGACACATAAACCATGTTGCACACCAAGGACATACCCCATCACCCCATTTACATGTCCCCAATATTGTTTGCCCTTAATATTTCCCAGACAATTTGCCCAACAATATGCCAGTATTATTTGCCATTTAATCGGCTCCCAGCACCTTTATCCCTGGTAGCTAGTGGCAGGCAGCATGGTGTCCTGAAAGACATTCGGTTTATAGACTTTCGGTTTATAGAATACATGTAATGCTATTGCTATTCTATAAACCGAAAGTCTATAAACTGAATGTCTTTCAGTTTATAGACTTTCCGTTTATAGCCGAACCCCGAACTCCAACCCGAACATACAGTGAAATATCCGGGTTCGGGGTCCGAATACCGTAATGTTCGGTACAAACCCGAACAGTATGGTTCGGGTTCGCTCAACACTACCAGTGAGGCACTTTAGCAACACCATCAGTGCTTAGGAAACATGTGCAGCCAGCGCCACCATTTTTAAATGGTAGCTACGGTCACTACGGAGAGTGATCATAGCACGCTCCTGCACTTTTTTTCAGTGTTGCACAATGCCTCTACATAGAGGCATTGAAGCAACACAGAAAGAGTAAAGAAAGCGACTGTCATGTGTCACTAAGGACACATTTTTGCGTGATGTGCCTGGCCATGTTGGGAAGGGGTTAATGTATCTTGTTTTTTGGCAGATTTTTTATTTTATAACACTTTGGGCCATTTTGGGAGGACATCGTCATGCAAACAGACTTGATTTCCAAATTGTGAACATATTCGGAGGCACTTAGAGTCTACCTGGGTAGCTCATCATATGGGTCCTGATATGCTGTGCCCCGCATCTGTCCACAATTTGAGGGCACAATTTGGGGTCCAATTATTGGCTTATATTGAGTCGACAGTAGAATGCGTTGGCAGATAAGCGCTATTAAGCCCATCTAGTCCAACCAATTTCTGCCTTAAAAAATCTGAATACTTTCTATTATCTACTAGCTAGTCCCTGGCCTTATCTTATATCAAGGATAGCCTATCCCATGCATGCTAAAATCCATCAATGTATTAATCTCTACCACTGAATGTTTTTCAATGCATCCACTATCCTCTCAGTAAAGTAATACTTCTTGACACTACTTTATAACCTTGCCCCTCTAATTTAGGACTATGCCCTATTGTTGTTTCTTCTTTTAAATATACACTCCTCATTGACTGTGTTCCCTTTATGTATTTAAATGTTTTTATTATATCCCCTCTGTCTTGCCTTTCTTCCAAGCTATACATGTTAAGCTCCTTTAACAGGTTTGTATTAAAAGTTGCAAATTTTTCTATTTTCTCTCCTACATTCTATTATACTTGTATTTTGGACTTCCAAGATCTTTAATCCATTACAGCGCACACTTAGTGGCTTTTATTATCATGTTAAAGAGAATATGAACCTTCCAGAAGTGGGCTTCTGCCTCAATAAAAGAACAAATATTGGATTTACTCTCTCTTTATTTTATGAACTGGTGAGACACAGCTATAAGATCTCATAATTTCTTATAAGATAACATAAAAATACATGCCATCTTAAAAACTCAGTTCATTAGCTCTTAATTTAATATTAGGAGCTAATTCTCTACATTGAGGTGTTTTTTTTTAAGGAAGCTTGTAAGAGAATATTGAACACCCCCCCCCCCCCCCCCCCACCCGCCCCCCTGCACATAAACAGTTAAAAAGGAGAAGAAGAAGCAACCTTCGCATTTTGTTTAAACTGCCTACAGGCAGTGCTATTAATTCTTCACCTTCATCATGCCTCACTGTAGGAGCTGATCCCTGTGTGTCTGGGGACTTGTGGGACCAGTCAGAGAGTATTGGGTTTATAAGGTATATATCTTCCTGCTTTGTGCCTCAGGCAGGAGGATGTGAAAAACACATTATATTACAGATCTGCAGAAAGTGTTTTTGTTCCCCCCGTAAAGAAAATATATGCATTTGGAATGAATCACACAGGATTACTTGGTTAAACTAGATCTTGTGCGTATCACTGAACTCCTCCTTGGCCATTAATTTCACATCCATTTCTTTTACTCCTCGTACTATAGGTTTCGTTCCTTGCCCCTCCGTCTTAACCTCCTGCTGTGTAATCACATTAGTACAAAATATAAATGTAAGATATTTATGAGTTTCCTATTCACAGTTACAGTGCACTGACATTAATTACATGCATTCCTTTCTGCTGTGAATATGCATTAAAACTAAGGATGCTTGGGTTGATTATAAAAGAGATAGATGTGCTCAAGAAAAATGACATCAATTCCCCAAATTCAACACAGAAATGTAGTGATTCATTCTCACATATTGTGCCTGGTATTATCTCCAAAATAGATCAATTACATTATTTATTGTTTTTGTATCTTTTACTATCTTCTTTGATACAGCTTTGGTATATTCTCTATTTTTTTATTTTTTTTTAGCAAGGTCAGTTATTCTACTGTTATTTGTAGCATGACAAGAAAAAAAATGTCATCTGTGAAATTATTAATTTACTGAAAAAAATCTTCTTGGGAACTATTCAAAGTTCTAATATTTCTTCAAGATTACATTTTTTTTTAACTATATGCATAATGCAGGCAATTTGAGCTATTCTAATAAGATAAACTCACAAGGTTTGTCCTTGCACAATATTTAAGTTGGAGAGATGAAATGTTCACTTTAACTTACTAGTACCTTACTTGGGGTATTGGAAAATATTTTTTATGAAGGCTGCATTAGAAAGACAGACAACTGGGAAAAAAAAATCTCAACTACCAATTTATGGTTGTATAGTTCATTGGTCAGTTCACAAGTTCATTTTTTAGCGAATAGACCCCATTGCTTTACATTTTAGGAATGGTTCCCCTAATTCTCTGACCTAAGATGGTGGTCCTTACCTGGTACAAAACAGGCTTACTTACTAAACATGTGTAAAATTAATGTGTGAGTGTGCTGCAAATACAGTGTAATTGGCTACATGGTGTAAACAAAAAAACTGTCAGCACTTCTTACAATATTAAATTTGGCAACCATTGTATAAACATAATGTAAATGAGAAGTTTTGTTTATATGAATTGGCCAGAGCATAATTAAACTTACAAGCCAATAGGTCAGAGGCGTAACTAGAAACCACCGGGCCCCGGTGCAAAAATTGGCCCCCGACCCCACCATGCAACTCCACCCCAGAAATGCCCCTTACATGCCTCCCAACTGTTCTGCTTTGTGCCTGGCCTTGTCTTATATCTAGGATAGCCTTATACCTATCCCATGCACGCATAAACTCCTTCACTGTATTAACCTCTACCACTTATGCTGGCAAACTATTCCATGCATCTTCACTTCTCCACTACCTTCTCTGTAAAGTAATACTTTCATTAGTCCCTGACCTTATCTTATATCTAAATATATGTATATAACTAGCTGCATGTATACATGTATGAACTTTTTAATATTATATTCAACTATTTTCATATTTAATGAAAACGTTATTGAAAAATTGTTAGTTTCTTATTTTTATTATGTTCCTCTGAACCCACATTGCACATAAAGGTCTTAACAAAGCACTATACAGTACCCACACTACTTGGCTTGTACTCATATTCCACCCACACAATTTGGCATGCCGCAGTGTAAATTTGCCCGCCAGAACATACCACAGTGTCACTTTGTCCCACTGAACTGTCCCTGCAAAACATGCCACAGTGTCACTTTGTCCCATAGTACATGTTATTTTGCCCCCTTAGAATATGCCACAGCATATATCACTTTGGCCACAGCCAATTTTCCCATTAATATGCCACAGCCAATTTTCCCATTATGCCACGATTAGCCTGCCCATTAATATGCCACAGTCAGACATTCAGATTGCCAATTAATATGCCACAGCCATTTTCCCCATTAATATGCCACTATTAGCCTGCCCATTAATATTCCACAGCCAATTTTCCCATTAATATGCCACTATTAACCTGCCAGTTATTTTGCCCATTTGCCAGTTAGTTTGCCCATTTTCCAGTGTTATTTTGCCCACAATTTGCCAGTCATATTTTGCCCATTTTCCAGTTATTTTGCCCATTTGCTACTCATATTTTGCCCATTTGCCAGTGTTATTTTGCCCATTTGCCAGTGCTATTTGCCCATTTGCCAGTGTTATTCTGCCAATTTGCCAGTGTTATTTTGCCCATTTTCCGTTATTTGCCAGTGTTATTTGCCCATTTGTCAGTGTTATTTGCCCATTTGCCAGTTACTTGCCCATTTGCCAGTGTTATTTTGCCAATTTGCCAGTGTTATTTTGCCCATTTGCCAGTGTTATTTTGCCCATTAGCAGTTATTTTCCAGTGTTATTTGCCCATTTGCCAGTGTTATTTCACCCATTTGCCAGGGTTATTTTGCCAATTTGCCAGTGTTATTTTGCCCATTTGCAGTTATTTGCCAGTCCCTCGAGTGACGGGCCCGATCACAGCAGCGACCCCTGCACCAATGGTAGGAACGCCACTGCAATAGGTTCATTTCACCTCCAATATAGTGTTCACACTATATAGTTGTTACAGGAGGTGAAATTAAGCCTCCTACCAATTAGGCCCTGGACAACAAAATGTTGGTGTGCTAAGCTAGTCACAGGCTGAAATAATATACATGTATAAAATTAATCCTACCAAACAGTTGTGAACATGCTGCAAATACAGTGTAATTGGCTATACAGTGTTTACAAATAACTAATCAAAAAAAGGCTGAACTTCTCACCCTAATAAACATTGGCAACAATTAAATAAAAATAATATAAATTAGAGGTTTTGGTTCAATGAAATAGCCAAAGCATAATTAAGCCCATCTGCCACATCATGGCACACTCTCAATAGGATGAGACTAGGCTCACACCTGTTTGGTAACCTGCGTTTTATACATTTAAAATTATTTGAGCCTGTGACTAGCGTAGCGCACCTTCATTTTTCTTTTCCTTGCTTGCACATTGTTGAGGTCATTGACTCCTCAGTCTGGTTGAAGTTTGCAGTCTAGGGGTTAATTGGGAGAAGATTTAGTATAGACGACTTTGTGTGCCCACTAGATAGGAGGCGAGAGTAGGTTCTCACCCTATTGAGTGAGCCTTGATGTTACGGGTGAGCTTAATCATGCTTTGGCCAATTCATATAACCAAAACCTCTCATTTATATTATGTTTCTATATTTGTTGCCAACTTTATTAGGGTGAGAAGTGCAGACAGTTTTTGTTTATTGTAAACAAAAAAAGGTCCCTAATGTAATGCCTCTGTTTTGCAAATGATAACCCCTTCATGCAATGGCAAATATAATGTTCTTTTGGACCATGCGTACATATATATGCATTAGATCCAATCAAGCAGCAGGTGTGCTTATACCCACTGGCCCCAAGAAGAGGACCTTCAAATGCGACAGTCTTCCGAGTACCTGCTCAGAGCTCTTCCAGGGCAAATGATCACAGTCATCATATGCTGCCCCCGACAATGGCTTTGTCACCAGCATTTAAACACTTCAAAGAGGTTAAAAAATAGCCATGTCTGCTTAAGTAACACTACAGACTATTCACTGAAAGTAAACTGACAAGCGAGCCGCAAAAATCAGGCTTAAAATGGAGAAAGAATATATATTTTTTTTTTTTTCTGTTTTAAGTTCCTATAGAGCGGACTATAATCATTCTGGTGGATGTCTTATTCCAAGCTTGAAAAGCTTAATACAAGCTCAGTTATTAATTTAAAAATCATACATATGCACTACGTAAATTATATATGAACCGCATTTCAAAAAAAGAGATTAAAATCAGACCCAATCACACATATTATTGACTTTTAATAATTCTCGGTCACTTAGGTATTGACATTTTGTGATACTGGAAACCCATAATGATTCAATAGAAGGCAGTGACATATGTGAAAATACAATCTCATCATCACTTAAATAATACACGAAGAGAAAGAGAGAACAGCTATGTGTGGAATGATAAATGGTGTAGAAAAGGGGTTACGCATCTGAAGGAACTTAATATCGATTGGCAAACCAGTTATCTGACGTTAGTGAATACAGACCGTTATGTTTAATACATACATTTATGGTTCAATCAACTTCCAATCCCTCCATAATGCACATGGGAAATTGGCTCTGCGTACATCATAATAACAAAGACATTGGAGTTGGTGAAAGAAGCAAGTACCATCGTAATATGATATGGCAAAGGAATGACTGGCAAACTGAAGATGCACTGCGGTTTTAACTCTACAACAGCAGCATATTATCAAACAGCACTTTGATACAGAGAAATCCCATATTTGCCTCACATTTTGTCATGAGACAGCAAGCAATGAAAATATAATAGTGTTACTTTTGTATTATTTAAAGATGCACACCAAGCCACAAAAAAACCTGTTGTTTTGGAGGAGCATACCACATTAAACATGCTCTTTTTTTGTATGCTGAATTGTAGTTACAGATTTCTTTTGCATACAAAAATATAATGCATAACATTGCTTTATATGACCATGCAAAATAACCATTTCAAATAACATGCAATGCTTGACAACTTTTGTGTGCCAGAATGTGGAATATGTGTAGCCTAAAAGGGGGAAGATTTATGCGTCACTGCGTGATCCCACAGAATTGAACTCCTGGCTCTCCGATACAGATACCGGGTGTCTGGAACTCATTAATTTGAGAGGAGGGGGAGAGAATAGGGACCCACACAGAGAGGAAGCCAGTAAGGATTCTCCACTACTGGCCTGTGAAGTAAATATTGCAAAGCCTCAGGCATTCAATTCACTGGGTTTTTTTCCCCATTATGTACCCGTCTAAATGATATATTAAACTGGCTTCTGTTTCTATGCAATATTGCTTCAGAGTTCCCTCTGCATTCCCCCTTTTCTTTCAACTCCAAATTTTGGCCCCCCAGGGCACTGCGATTGCTTCATGGAACAGTCGCAGGTACCATAATGGACACCAGCATGCCCCTTCAATATGGCTCTGCTATATAGCTGGTAAAGAGTGACAAAAGTGATCAGATATCACTTCCATTGCTCTATTACTGTTGCTAGTCTGTCTCTAGAAAACTAATCCTAGATCTAAATTAACCCTAGATCTAGGGTTAGCATTAGGGTTCCACAGATGGGTTTGAGTTAGAATAAGAGTTAGGGTTAGAGCTTAGGGTAAGGATTATGGTTAGGGTCAAAAGGACACTGTAGGAGAAAAGGTTTAGGAAAAACTCACTACTTTCGTTTCTTGCCCTTAACATTTAAACATTGGTATTTCCTAACTCAGGACTAATATTATAAACTATTTAGATGGTGTCTTTTTTACTGTTTGCAATTGTATAAAATATTTTTTTATATTTTTTCAATTTTTCATATTTTATGATTTTTATTATAATATATTATATGCTATTATTAAAATAATGGTATATTAAGAAAACAAGTTTATGCTTATAAAAACAATATATATGTGTGGCTATATTAAAGGAGAAAAAAGAAAACATAGCTAAACAAAGCAAAAGTGTTAAAATATTCTGTATCACCATTAACATCACTGATTAATACATACTGCAACATAGCTGTCACAAAACAAAAATAACAAAATGTTATAAACAATCCCATAAAACGCTGCATGGAAGAAACTTACTTCAAAAGCGACAAGAGTAAAAGTAAATTAACTAAAACTGTTAAAAGACCCATTTCAAGAAAAAATATGTTTCTACTGCTTTGTTACTTGTACCCTAAGTGCCCATACCTGTCAATCACACTGAGGTATATACAATGGAGTATGACATACAAGAAAAACACTAAACACGTAACGCATTTCACGTCCAGTGAGGCTTAATCATGGCACTTATGCGTATGCGTCGGCAGATGTGAAATGCGTTAAGTGTCATATTTCTCCTTTTGCACATTTGCACAATATGTAACTTCAATTTCTATTAAATCATTTGTTACATTTGGATCAGGAGTGCTGGTGTTTTTTTATTTCATATTGGATTCCTGCAGCATGGTCAGCAGCTTATATCCTGACATATTAATGGGCAAACTAACGGTGGCATAATGGACAAACTGGCTGTGGCATATTAATAGACAAACTATTAGTGGCAGATTAATGGGCAAACTGACTGTGGCATATTAATGGACAAACTAACAGTGGCATATTAATACAATGTATTAATACCATTAATATAGTTACTATTAAACTATATTACAAACTAACAGTGGCATATTCATGGACACCTGGCTGGGAAATATTTTAATGGGCATACTGTGGAATATTTACTGAACAAACTGGGGCATATTTTAATGAGCAAACTAACAGTGGCATATGTTAGTGGCAAAATGACTGTGGCATGTTAATTGGAACCTTTCAGTGGCTTATTTTAATTGGCAAAGTGATGTTGTGGCATGTTCTTTGGGGCAGTATAGCATGTACTATGGGGAGAAGTGACACTGTGACATGTTCTGCAAGGGCAATTCTGTGGGGCACTGTGGTATGTTCTGTGGGGTAAATTAATACTGGGGCATGCCAAATCATGTGGGTGCAAACCAAGTGCTGTGGGTGCAATATAGGTGTATGGCAAGTGCTATGGGTACTGTATGGTGCAGTGTTAAGTCCTGTAGGTGCAATATGGGTGCAGAGGAAGGGAATAAAAATAAGAAATTAAATTTTTCAATAACCTTTTTATTACATATGAAAATAGTTAAATATGCATAAAAGCAACTAGTTATATACATAAAGAGCGAAAGAGAGATGTCTGTGTGTAAACATAGGCTTGTGATATGTGAGTGTGTATAAATATATTTATTTATTGTTTTATAATTGTACAATAGATGAATGTGGCACGCCGTTACCTCGCGGGGCTCCCATGTGTGACATAATTAATGGGGTCCCATGTGAGGCATAATTAATGGGGGGTCCTGTTTGAGGCATGATTAAGGGACCCTCATTTGTGGCATCATTAATTGGGGGTCCTGTTTGGGGCATATTTATGGGCCTCCTGTGTGTGGCATATTTATGGGGCTCCTATGTGTGGCATAATTAAGGGGCTCTTGTCTGTGGCATAATTAAGTGGCTCTTGTCTGTGGCATAACCAATGGGGCTCCTGTGTGTGGTATAACTAGTGGGGCTCCTGTGTGTGGCATTATTAATGGAGCTCCTGTGTGTGGCATAATTAATAGGGCTCTTGTGTGTGGCATATTTATGGGGCTCCTGTGTGTGGCATAGTTAATGGGCTCCTGTATGTGGCATAATTTCTGGGGCTCTTGTATGGCATATTTTAATGGGCCATCTAACTGGCATTACTAAGAAATATGTTTGGCATGGCACTGGAGAAAATCCAGAGGGGTGACACAAACTCTAGTGGCACCTGGACACACCTGCCTTCTATAATCTACAGAGGAGCATGTGGAAGTTGTATCTGGTTGAAAACCAAAAACACTGTGGATGTGTGCTCTGTACAGGTTTATGAGTAATGCATTTCAGGGACGTCACTAGGGTTGGTGTCACCCGGTGCGGAAACTCATGGTGTCACCCCCCTGGATTTCCTCCAATACAATGCCAAACAGATTCCTTAGTAATGCCAGTTAGATGGCCTATTAACTATGCCACACACAGGAGCCCTATAACTATGTCACACACCGGAGCCCCATAAATTATGCCACACCAGAGCCCCATAAATTATGCCACACCAGAGCCCCATAAATTATGCCACACCAGAGCCCCATAAATTATGCCACACCAGAGCCCCACTATTTATGCCTCACCTCTGCCCAATTAATTATGCCACACACACAGGTGCCCCATAATTATGCCACACAAAAGAGTCCCCATAATTATGCCACACAAAAGAGTCCCTTAATTATGCCACACAAAAGAGTCCCTTAATTATGCCACACATGGGGCTCAATAAATATGCCACACACAAGTGCCCCATAATTATGCACACATAGGACTGCCATTAATTATACAACACACAGGAGCCCCACGAGGTGACAATTGTACAAGTCTAAAACAATACATATCTACACATACAGACATCTCTCTCTATAACAGCCAATTTTCCCAATTATATGCCAGTATCATTTTGTCATTAATAAGCCACAGCCAATTTTCCCATTAATATGCCAGTATTATTATTCCAGATGCCAATACCATTGTGCCATTAAGATGCCTGTATTATTGTGCCATTCATATGCCAGTAATACTGTGCAATTCAGATACCAGTAATATTGTGCCAGTCAGAGCCCAGGAATATTGTGCCAGTCAGAGCCCAGTAATATTGTGCCAGTCAGATACCAGTAATATTGTGCCAGTCAGAGTCCAGTAATATTGTGCCAGTCAGAGCCCAGTAATATTGTGCCACGGAGGAGGGAAACATGTAACGTCACATCCGATCGCAGTGATTTTTTTTTTCCGGCGGCCGAATCCAGAGGATGCGGCTGCCAGGAAAAAAAAAGTTAGGCAGTGCGGTGCGGGGGGATGCCGGCAGCACGGGTGTCACCCCCGCTAAAGGTGTCACCCGGTGCGGTCCGCACCCCCCGCACCCCCCTCGGGACGCCATTGATGCATTTATACATTGCAGGTATAGGGTTTTTGCATTTTTGCAAAAATAAAAAAAGAGCATTGGGATGTTTTGCAATTTGATACAGAAGTACTTAAGGAAGTTCTTAAAATAATCTATAAAAAAGCCACAAATCTTAAGGATTTCGTGGCTTCAAAAAGATCAAGGCACACTGGTCTGATTAAATTACAGACATAGAGTTCTGGTGTCAGTGCGAGTCAGGATGTGGATTTGGGAGGAATAGGGCAGAGAGCAAACACAGAAACATAGAATGTGTTGGCAGATAAGAACCTTTCGGTCCATCTAGTCTGCCCAATTTTCTAAATACTTTTATTAGTCCCCAGTTCCCTATCTTATATAACCTTATGCCTATCCCACGCATGCTTAAACTCCTTCACTGTGTTTACATCTACTACTTCCACTGGAAGGCTATTCCATGCATCCACTACCCACTCAGTAAAGTAATACTTCCTGAGATTACTAAAATGGTGGTAGGTTTTTTTTTCTTTTAAATATTCTCTCCTCCTTTACTGTGTTGATTCCCTTTATGTATTTAAATGTTTCTATCATATCCCCCCTGTTACATCTAAATAAGTAGGCGCTGGGCATAAGTGTGTTTTTTATTTTATTTAAAATTAAATATTTATTTTACTTATCTAAAATAAAAGTGAAATTCACCTTGATTTCTCTAGAGGACTCAATTAGCACTGCCCGGCGCTAACCTGTATGGACTGTCTGCAAAGCACTGTGACACACAGGAAAAATCACACACACTCAGCTAAAGATCACACATCGGACCAACACAGCTGCTTAGTCTTACTAAGTGCATTTGTTTAAAATACTCCAGGAGATTTTGTTCACATATTTTGTTAGATTGTATGTTTGAATCAAAACTTAGGGCCTATTATATTATAATAGTAAATGCACTGTATAATCTAAACATTGTTTTTATTGTGAATGTAGAGAATAACACATGATTGAAAATGATGTATGCATTGCGTTAGCAAAATTGCCCTGCTTATGACATCACCTGTGGCTTTTCAATGGGAAATGTGTAATTTGCATTTTAAGCCACGGGTGATGTCATGAGACTCCACAGACACGTTCAAAACACATTTTCTCCTATTTTAAGCATCTGCTTACAATTTTGCTTACACAGTCTATAAATCATGTTCAATCATTGTGTATTCTCTACATTCACAGTAAAAACCATTTTTAGGTGATACCGTCCCTTTAAAGAAAAACTCTCTGTCATGTTAAGAAACTGTTGGTCTCAATAAAAAACATTGTTAGGTGTATTGAACTATGAACAAAGAAGACAAAGGCTGGCTTCAAAGTATTTTAAAGTCTGTAAGAAAAATGGGGACAGAGGAATCACTTCTAAAATACAAGAAATAGTTTAGGTTAGCTAAAAGTGAGACTGGAAAGGTTATTGCAAGAGAAAGCAAAACAAATCCCAAAACATTTTTCAGGTATATTAACAGGAAAAGGATAAAAACAGAAAATGTAGGACAACTAAAAACCAAAAGTGGCACACTGGTTAAAGTACATAAGATGAAAGGAGAAGGTGCTCCCACAAAGAATCAGTTTCAGGGATTGGACAAATAAAGGCGATCATACTGTCACCTACCTCGTATTTATGGCTGGCACAGGCCAAAATACAACAGCACTTATATTTAGCTCAGCCATCAACAGACCTTTATATTTCATTTTGAAGGATTTAATTTTGACTGGAATTTTAGTAATGACCTAGAAGATGGTCCCATGCAGAGCCAGGATACTATTAAACTGTAAAAGAAATAGTATGAGACCCAGCACTCGGTGTCAAAGAGAGTTTTAATAAGACAAAGGCGACGTTTCAACCCACTCAGGGTTTTTTTCAAGCAGGCTTGAAAAAAACCCCGAGTGGGTTGAAACGTCGCCTTTGTCTTATTAAAACTCTCTTTGACACCGAGTGCTGGGTCTCATACTATTTCTTTTATGAGTAAAGGACTTGGGAGACTTCCTGTGACTTCGGCACCAATGGATTAAATAGAGTGCGGTCCGTATCTACTACTTTTTACCACTATTAAACTGTAAACCTAACATCCACAGTGGGAAAACTGTTTTAAGGAATGTTAAGAGATGAAATACAGAACTTTGTTTGCGGTAGCAATATTATTAGACATTATATATATATGCGTGACATTATTGACGAGACTAGCAACTAGGAAGTACCAGCTCCTCCAGCAGAACGCTGCCTATACAAACTTCAGCTGCTGCCTGCTCCTATGAAGTGACGGATGGAGACTGTGATATGATCGGCTGGGTGACTCTGCCTGCTTTTTACCTATGCTGTTTTTAACTGTTTTTTACATGGGATATCGTTTTTTAACTTCTTCTATGTAAGCTGCTATCTGTGGGGGGGAATTAAAATTGTTTACATTTGACACTACAACGTTTGTTTCTCACTCCTGTTGTGTCCTGCTCCACGAGTATTCCATTGATTATCTATCCAGTGGATGTGGGGATTTTGGGACTCAGAGTCTGCAGATTTATACACCCAGAGCCGGTCCTATAGGCTCTGTAGAGTGTGAGTACAATTCTTTAGGGGGAGATATTTATTTTCCTTATATTCACAATACTGCACAATTTTGTATATATTTTTTTCTTCTCTTTTATATACATCTAAAAAAGGCTGGATTTTCGCCTATATATCTCTGATAAGTATTTATTTTATTATATCCTGCGCAACACTTTATTACACGATATATTTATATATATATATATATATATATATATATATATGGTAAGTATATAATAGGTTAAAGAAAACATTGTCAGTTTTGCAAACAACACAGTATTTGCTTGGTAGAGCCCCTCCCAAGATCTGACTCAGGATCTGCCCTTCTCAAGAGGGGGAGCAGATAGTCATCTTCTCCCTGCCTTTAGCTGTGTGCAGCACGATTGACAGAAAGATGGAAGATCTTTCTCTCTGCTGCCATAGAGTGCTGCTTTGCCTTTGCAAAAACTAGTGCCGAATGTCTTAAGAGGTGTGGAATCTGAGAAATATTTCAGTGGCGCACAATTATCATTTAGATGAGGCACAAGTGGTGTTCTACCTCATTAGAAGAAAATATTTTTTCCCCCTCTTTGACTGCAGTTAATGTGACTGGAAGCTTCGATTTTGCTGTTAAACTGCATCTCCCATGATTCTTAGCCAAATGCTGACTGGAAATCATAGGAATTTTAACTGAACAGGACCTGTTTTTAGGCTATATCTGAAATATTCATTGATAAATCAGACAGGAAATATACAGCAGTGATGATAGCAGAAGTAATAAAACAAATCACTTTTCACTAGGACTTATTGTTATTCTCACCAATAATTATGATGTCTTCTTTAGAACAAATTATCCAGGTGTACAGAAAGTTTCAATTATTTAACATACTTAACCAGCCATTACCGGATACTAAATGTTAGCTTGTCTAATTAACACCAATTTATTGAAGCTGCAGTCCAAATCGGTTAATAATTTAGTTACTTTAGCTAATGAAATACTGCATACTCCAGCAATTTTCTGTTAAAAACAAAAAGATTTTATTCTTCACCTTTAGGTGGCTCAGTTTGTTCTGAGACCTCAACAAATATTCATTATGAGATCATTTATAAATAAAACACGTGGTTCTGTTTCGAGAGAGAAAAATAATTAGTTATGCTTTGGTAGTTTTAAACTTTGAAATTATTTTATGTTGACATGTTGTGCAAAATGAACAGATATATTTAGATATCCTTTTACTTTTCCAGTGACTGTAGGCTTTTTAATCATTATTTTCATGATATATATGTTGCTACTCTCCTAAGTGAAGATTATTATATTGATCATTATACAGGGTTTAACAATCAAGTGGTAGCGCAGAGATTTTTGGAACGGTGACTTATAAATTACCAACCACTTTTGTTTGGTTCTGTTATATTATGAGCTATTGCTCTTAAGTTTTCAGGTTAGTACTCCATTGGAAAGGGAGATCTTTGTGGGTAAGTCAGATGTTCAGATGTTCTCAGGAATGATAATATATGTCATCAATGATTCTAGGTTCAGTCATGAGTTCTAAAAATTAAAGTATACAGTGGGGTATTAGGTACATTTTACACTTCCCTCTACAATACTGCTAATATATGTTAATGTATTAGACTTCCACAAGGACCTGAAAGAGCTCTATAGAACATTAGGTATCAAGAGAACAGAGACTTCCTGTTCAAAGGAGTACATATGTATCTTCAGAGTTTACGTGGCTTAATTTAAGAAGGTATTCTTGTTGAAGGGCCCAACAGTTTCCTTACTGATCTTGTCTTGGTCAGTTTGGAGAAACCCAGCTAATAAACGTTAGCCAAAATCATGTATTCAAGTTATATTCTGTGCCTTGGCACTCTAAAAAGCAGTAATGAATTTACCAGAGTTGCTTAAGACATTAATATTTATGTTATAAAAATTTTGTTAAAATAACACCTGTAATTTAAATGTGACAATGCGTAAATGTATACATATCCCTGTAACAAGTATTTATAAAACATGCAAAAAATGTTTAAACAACTTGCCTTATAAACACCTATCAATGAAAACATTATAATTTAAAAAAACTGTTTTACAACTAAAATTTTAATAATATTCAAATGTCACATTTACACACATTTGTTGTCACCCATATCCATAAGAGAGAATCTTATTGAAACAATCAGAGACAACATTGCTAAAGAAAGTCCAGAGAGCAAGTTTTATATCTTGACTTTTTCATTCTAACAACTAAGAAAAATAGCACAAAGTGTTACTTTTAGAAGAAAATACACAAGCTTATATTCTTCTCTATGTAAACACAACATCAAGTTGTTGACTTTATATGTCATGTTAATTTTTCCTGTCTATATCATTCTTCATAACTAGCAAGTAGACAGCTTCACTGGTAATTTCTCAAATTCCATTTCCTAAAGCAGGGCATGGTAGAGCTGGCAAAGGAGGTAGGGCAGGCGTGGATTCCGCATGAGAGAGAGTCACTCACTCTGTTGCCAATTCAACCAGCAAGAAAAATATAAAAAAATATTTTTGCATACTTTTTGTGCTGTTTGAATTGACCAAGAGTGAGTGACTCTGATGCCAAATTCGCTGCTGCCTCTTCCTCTCAGATATATTTTGTGTAGGTGTTCTGCAAGTCCGACGCACACCTATTACTCAGGGGCAGGATATACCCCTGAGGTAGGGTGGCTGCTTTCTAACCTGACTCGGTGGGCTGGGACTACACCACTTTTGTCTTCTAAATACCCCAGTGCACTTTCTATCCAAATGTCTTGTCTGTCTACTAATCTCTGATGATAACTCATCCACCATGGACCACTAAATAGTTATTCTCTCATGCTAAAGGTTGCCAGTCCTCACCACCTAGATAATTACATAGTTTAAATTGTCATACAAATGGGCTGTGGATTGAATGATATATAAGCCATTCATCATTGAGCTGTTTGCCCCCTTTATCAGACCCTTTCTGAGGGTCTGATTGTTGGAAAATGCAATTCTTACGTGGATTTTCTGTACTAAAGAAATTCTACTATTATAGCCTGAGGTGAAACTAGAGATAAAAGCAGTGATACGTACTGTATATCTCAAACATTAGTAAGAAATCCATTAAATGTTAATTCCAAAAATGTTATTTTTCCTGGAAAAGGTATTGTGTTATTATTATACAGGTATAATAGATAAGGTTTGGAACTGAACTTTTTTTTTTCTAGACGGTAACTGTTCCCATTAAATAGTTAATTTTATTCTGAGATGAACACATTAGCTTCTAGGCAGATACTGAATAGTACACACATGAACTATTGTGCTTCTGTAATTAGGGTTATTACTTAGCTCCATGACTCTCTGACCATTTCAACCCTCCATAAAAAAACAGACAAAAGGATCCTTTTTTATGGATGTCATATTAAGTTTAAAAGACACAGACTACACATTTTGCAACATTTTGTTATCAGCGCTTTCTGATTAACATATTCCTTCCCTCCAAAATATATAGTCCTAAAAATAGGCATCAATGGGGAAATGCTGTCATATTTATGGCTCCATCATCATGTAACCTGGAATGGTTACTTTTTTTTTTCAACAGGTTTGAATAACAGGATACATAGAAATCTTTGTTAAAACACAACAGAGCCAGTTCTTTTCTTTGTCCAAGTAATTAATGTACTAGTGTGATCCTGTCATGTTTCACCTAATAATGCAAAGGGCAACTGAAAGCAACACAGAGAACATTTTCTGATGTTTAATGTGTCAGAGTATGTGATATGCTTCTCTTTATTAAAGTACTATGTCAAATTGGAAAAACAAGAGAAGTAATAAATGCACATTAAAGCTAATGCTTTTTTTTTTTTTTAAATATATCCATTTATTACTTTATAACTTTTTCTTAGTTTTTATAATATCTTAATTGTCAAAGTACCTTATGCAGGCTTCCTCCCTTACGTGGGTGTGATCAGGAGCCAGGGACACATAGACAGAGACCAGATCATACTATATGAGTACCTGCCAAAATATCACTAGTTCAGGCATGGCATGATTTGGATAAATGTAACAGGCGCTCACTTTGAACATCAATTACATTACATCGGATGGCAGGGAGCGCTTAAGACATGATAATACCAATCAATGATAATAAAAAAAAGTGTGTTATACTGTTTAAACAAATGGCGGCAACTGATACTATACAGCCTACCCACAATAAAATGCAATTTAAACATATAAATAATATAAAACTATGCAATTAAATGCCATCATAATTTGAATTGCTAATACCATTTTGGATCACAAAATAAAATGTACAGAAGACTGAAGCATTTTGGCAAAATTTTAATTTTTATCAGAGCCAAAGAAATATATAGTAGTTTAATCAACAGTTACCCTACAGATGCCTCTTTGGGCTGCTTAATTTTGATTAACCCTTTAAGGACCAGGGATTTTCCTGGGCCAAGGACCAGAGCGTTTTTCAATTTTTAATTCGCGGTTTTTGAAACATTAATTTCCTCTCTCTCATTTAACGTACCCATACAAGTTATATGTTGTTTTTTAGAGGACAGTTAGAGCTTTCTTTTGATACCCTATACATAAAAATGATTTACATTTTAGTATTAAAAAATACATATAAAAGAGGAAATTTTTGAGGGAAAAAAAGTTTTTCCCCATTATTTTCCCAATAATAAGCTACATAACTAGTGCAACACTAACCCACTTATCCCCCCTAATTAACTAACTAATAAAAAAGAAAAATATTGGTTCCCAAACCCCCCATAACAAAAAAGACAGAAAAAAACTCTGAAGAGTGCGATGTCAGATCAGTAAAAATCATGCAACAGGCATGCAGGGGTTAAATTTTATTAAATAAATATATTAAAATTACCTTTATTTATTCAAAAAAACTTTATAAATTGTAAAAATAAAAAAATCTGTTAAAAAAAAAACTAAATGAGGGCCATAAAGTGGAAGGAAACTGATCACAGTTAAAAACTGTGATCAGCAATGAAAGGGTTAATTTTTTTTTTTACCTTTGTGTATGTAATTAATTTATTTTTACTTACAGGTCACTCTCTGTGCTTCACTATAAGAATGTGAAGCACAGGGAGTGAATTAGAGGCAAAGTCAGTGTGTGAACACACTGACTTTGCCATCTAATTTGCATGTTATCACATGCCCGGAAACTGACCGATCAGGTCCAGGAGCTTTGCCTCGGGTGCGAGGCTTAGTCCTGGACCCGTTGCAGACTATCTGGCGGTGCCCACGGAGCGCACCGCCGGCTAGACTACATGACGAGTTAACTCGTCATAAGGTCGCTAACGCTGCGGCTCTTATGACGAGTTAACTCGTCATAAGGTCGGGAAGGGGTTAAAGTCCAACTTTGTTTTGGTTATGTACAAATGGTGATCATGGAGTGATCAAAATACATAGCCTCTGTGTCTGCCCCCCCATTTTGGTTTTCATTGAAATTGCTTTGTGTTGTATATCTACAGAGCAGTTTCTCTCACGGAGAGGGGAAAGTTTGTTCCTCCCTTGCATTTTTCAGTTGTAAGGAGTTTAACTCTGAAGAGTTGAAGAGTAGAATTCTGTAAAATTGGAAAAAGAGAGAGAGGAACATACGTCTCCTTCTCCTTTACCTTATCAAAGCTAAGGCTGGAATGCAAGGATTTTTGGCACATTCTTTATAATAAATGAGTGTGTGGCTATAAAACCCAAAGAAAGCCAAATGAAAACCAACAGGGGGGCCAGACACTGAGGAAATATAGTTTGATCCCTATTTATCCCCACTTGTAAATAAACAAAAATAATTTGAAATTTAATCTAATTTTAGCACCCTAACCAGGCATGCATAGGGGAACTGTGATAATATTTCCCACTATATATTTCTTGTTTGCATCTGAAGAAGCCATCATTTTTGCAAAATGCATCAGGATTGTGGCCATTTTATTTTCTGATGCAAAGGCGATTATGTATGTCAATGGGCTGGTATTACATACCATTTTTTATATGTTGAGAATACATTTTATTGTGGTTACGCTGTATAGTATTGTTATTATTGGTATTATCCTATCTTAAGCACTCCCTTCCATCCGACTGCTGAAATTAGTTTTTTTATCTGTTGGGGAAATCAGATAGATAGCGACCAGCAGCTAGCTTATTTTGTTTTGATTATAGGCCCTAATATATTGTACCGATCTCTGGTCAATGCTGGTTACATTTATTCTGGCAGACTCAGAGTGGCTTCATCTGACAAACGGATCCTGTTGCAGTCCTCTGTAGCAAGATCCGTAAAAGAGCTGATTGTAGGGAGCCACAATGAATTGCAGACCAAAGGACGTTCTACCAGTGGTGTATCTTGATTTTGTGCTGCCCTAGGCAGACAAAATCGGGGCACCCCCCTACCCAAGCTGCACACCCACGTTACACACCTAAGACATGCCCCATCACCTCCATTTCATGACCCCACATCACACATAACATTCAGACTCACATCAAGCTCATACTCCCATCACACACACACTCCTACTCCCATCACACTCAGTCACACACTCCTTCTCCCATCACACACACTGTCTCCCATCACACACACTCTGACTCCCATCACACTCAGTCACACAGACTGTCTCCCATCACACACACTCTTGACTCCCATCACACTCAGTCACACACACTGTCTCCCATCACACACACTCTGACTCCCATCACACACACTCTGACTCCCATCACACTCAGTCACACACACTGTCTCCCATCACACACACTCTGACTCCCATCAGCACTTACCTTTCCCTGGTGGCTAGTGGCAGGCAGCATGGTCCCTCCATGCTGCCTGTTCGGCTCCCCAGCGATTGTGCCGACAGGTAACGTGACCGGGCGCGCGTATGACGTCTGCACGCCCGTCACGTGACTGTCGGCACTTCCGTGTCACACTGCACGGGGAGCCGAACAGGCAGCACGGAGGTTTCTCTGTGCTGCCTGTTCGGCTCCCCGTGCAGCCTGGCAGGCAGAGCGATGGTCTCTCACCTCCGTCTCTGCCTGCAAGCGCGGTCTTTTTTTTTTTTTTAAAGGGACGGATTGTTTTTTTTTTTTTCAGTGCTGGGGGGCCTAGGATGCCTCGCGGTAAATACAGCACTGCGTTCTACTCGTACTAAGGGCTGTTGAGCCCTGGATTTTAGGATGGCATAGAGAATCTTTTTGCACAAAGTGTTAAATCTTTGCTTGTAGTGTCTGGATCATTTATTTAATGTAATAACATACAATGGTTAGTAACCCTGCAATGATGGCCCAGATGGTGACCCTACAGAGACAGATCAAAGGTTGTCAAGTATAAGCTATGTGCAGATAGTTGACAATTATTGTATATTCAACACAGCTAGGAGTTGTACAGGCATAGGTACCTAAATCATGGCAGACATATAATGAGTTTCAGGAGGACTATGTTAATAGAGTGAAGAAGATTAAGCATGCATGGGATAGTCATTAGGCTATGTAGATATAAGATAAGGCCACAAACTAAGGTAAAAAATCATATTTGTTTATTCAATGTGGCCTCATTTGGCAGGTGGGATTGTGCAGCAGATCCCTGCAGTGAGATCAGATGCTCATCTTCTTGCAGGGTGCTGTGATGGACTGTGCATTAGATCCCTCTACAGGCATTTGAGCCCTGTAATTTAGGATGGCATAGAATATCCTACCATCGTGAAGGGGTTAATGTTTACGTGCATATAATTGATGGGGTATCAGATGGGTTTTGTAATTAATTCTATATTATATGCTATATTATATATATTTATTTCTATTACTCTTTTCAGTTTTTTTTCTATCATTATTTAAATATATTATTGAGGATGCTCTATGTTAGGATATATTCTCGGGCAAGTGTAATCATACATGTGAGTCTTATTTTCCAGCTGGGAGAGATGAAAGTTTCAAGGCTGGGAAATAAGGATTAATGGCTGCTCAGTCTAAATACTGAATAATTAGAATGTCAGAGGCTAAGCCTTGAAGGCTTACTGGTTTTATCAGAGGTTCCAACTCACTCAGACTGTGACACTCTGCTCACATCACCTTAGGAGCTTGCCTACAAGTCACAACAATTAATTCTACTTTGAAGTAGAACCTTTAGTAACAGGTCCATGGAAGGCTTACTGTAGCCCATGCTGTGGCTCTAATACATGTATGAGACTGTATTATGAAAAATGTTGGGGGGGGGTTCTGAATCATAATATTTCAGTAATGTTGCTAAAAATAGAAAATGCTTTTAGTAAAATATTCATGTAGAGCATGTAGTTCAATTAGTGCTAATGGAACATAAAAGTGCCACAGTGGCTTTTATAATGATAATGTGCTGTGTAATAATATTACTATTTAGTTGTGCATGTACAAGAGGAAATCAGTGGAGTGTGGCCTACCCACAAGCCGTGTGGTAAGCCCCATTACTAGGTGTGTCACCTTTGCTTCCAAAAATACCAGCCATGCTATTGCCACCATTGGCTTACCTGTTTCTAGATCAGCAAGAAAAATGTGCAGTAAAATGTGGGTAAAGATGGTCACGTTATCCCAGAATTCATGAAGCATGTTGCTTCCTAACACCAGGCTCCCACAGCTGCCTACCGGGAACCACAACGATTCCAGTTGAATTAATTTGCAGCCAGGGCCGGCCTTAAGTGTTCCGGCGCCCTGTGCGGGCTTCCCCCGTGGTGCCCCCCCCCCGTCTTTCACCCCCCTATGTATGTGTCCCTTTCCTCTTCCTTGCCATGTCTGTCTCTCCCCCCCCCCCTCCACCTGTTCTGTCTCTCTCTCTTCCCCCTCGCTTGTTCTGTTTCTCTATCCCCCCTCCACCTGTTCTGTCTCTCTCTCTCCCTCTGTTCTGTCTCTCTCTCTCCCCCCCTTCCCCCTGTTCTGTCTCTCTCTCTCTCCCCTCCCCCTGTTCTGTCTCTCTCTCCCCTCCCCCTGTTCTGTCTCTCTCTCTCCCCTCCCCCTGTTCTCTCTCTCTCTCCCCTCCCCCTGTTCTTTCTCTCTCTCCCCCCTTCCCCTGTTCTGTCTCTCTCTCCCCCTGTTCTGTCTCTCTCTCCCCCTGTTCTGCCCTTCTCTCACCCCCTGTTCTGCCTCTCTCTCCCCCCTCCCCCTGATCTGCCTCTCACCCCCTGTTCTGTCCTTCTCTCCCCCCATTTTCTGTCTCTCTCTCTCCCTCCCCTGTTCTGCCTCTCTCTCCCCCCCCCTGTTCTGTCTCTCCCCCCCCTGTTCTGCCTCTCCCCCCCCCCTGTTCTGCCTCTCACCCCCTGTTCTGTCCCTCTCTCACCCCCTGTTCTGCCTCTCTCTCCCCCCTCCCCCTGATCTGCCTCTCACCCCCTGTTCTGTCCTTCTCTCACCCCCCCTGTTCTGCCTCTCTCTCCCCCCCCCTGTTCTGTCTCTCCCCCCCCCCGTTCTGCCTCTCCCCCCCCCTGTTCTGCCTCTCACCCCCTGTTGTCTCTCCCCCCCCCCTTTGCCTGCAAATGTGGTTCAAGGGAGGGGGTGGAGCTAACCAGCTCAGCGGTGGAGCTCCACCCCCACCCTGTGAAGCAGAGCAGCATCTGCTTCACAGGGAGCCACAGACACAGTGGTGTATCTTGATTTTGTGCTGCCCTAGGCAGACAAAATCCGGGCACCCCCCTACCCAAGCTGCACACCCACGTTACACACCTAAGACATGCCCCATCATTCAGACTCACATCAAGCTCAAATCCCATCACACTCAGTCACACAATCCTACTCCCATCACACTCAGTCACACACTCCTACTCCCATCACGCACACTCTGACTCCCATCACACTCAGTCACACACACTGTCTCCCATCACGCACACTCTGACTCCCATTACACTCAGTCACACACACTGTCTCCCATCACACACTCTCTGACTCCCATCACACCCAGTCACACACACTGTCTCCCATCACACTCAGTCACACACACTGTCTCCCATCACACACACTCTGACTCCCATCACACTCAGTCACACACACTGTCTCCCATCACACACACTCTGACTCCCATCACACTCAGTCACACACACAGTCTCCCATCACACACACTCTGACTCCCATCACACTCAGTCACACACACTGTCTCCCATCACACACACTCTGACTCCCATCACACTCAGTCACACACAGTCTCCCATCACACACTCTGACTCCCATCACACTCAGTCACACACACTGTCTCCCATCACACACACTCTGACTCCCATCACACTCAGTCACACACACACACACACACTCTGACTCCCATCACACTCAGTCACACACAGTCTCCCATCACACACACTCTGACTCCCATCACACTCAGTCACACACACACACACACACACTCTGACTCCCATCAGCACTTACCTTTCCCTGGTGGCAGGCAGCATGGTCCCTCCATGCTGCCTGTTCGGCTTCCCGGCGATTGTGCCGACAGGTCACGTGACCGGGCGCGTATGACGTCAGCGCGCCCGTCACGTGACTGTCGGCACTTCCGTGTCGGCACACTGCACGGGGAGCCGAACAGGCAGCACGGAGGTTTCTCTGTGCTGCCTGTTCGGCTCCCCGTGCAGCCTGGCAGGCAGAGCGATGGTGAGGGGGGATCTTCTGATCCCCTCTCACCTCCGTCTCTGCCTGCAAGCGCGGTGGGGTTTTTTTTTTTAAAGGGCCGGAATTTTTTTTCTTTTTCATTTTTTTTTTTCCCAGTGCTGGGGGGCGCTGCCGCCCCCCAAAATTTGCCGCCATAGGCATCCGCCTAGGATGCCTCGCGGTAAATACAGCACTGCACAGACAGCAATAGAAAGTGCTGCTCGGCTCCCCATGCCTGTATGAAGCATGCCGAGCAGCACTTTCTATTGCTGTCTGTGGCTCTCTGTGAAGCAGACGCTCTTCTGCTTCACAGGGTGGGTGTGGAGCTACACCACTGAGCCGGTTAGCTCCGCCCCCTCCCCAGACCCAGCACAGCATGCCGAGCAGAGGGCTGGTGAGTGGAGATCTTTTTATCTCCCCCATCCAGTGCCACTACCGGCTTTTTTTTTTTTTTTCATTGACCGGGCAGGCGCCCCCTGGAGTGTTGCGCCCTGTGCGATCGCACAGGTCACACACCCCTAAGGCCGGCCCTGTTTGCAGCAATCTGACCATGACCTTTACTGTTTTCGGTTAGATAACTAGCTGGGAGAAGTGTGAAACAAGGGCACTAGAAGGCACAAACAAGGGCCACTAATAACGAACAGGAGTCAGTGACAATGGCCAAGGTACAAACATGGAGACAAAAGACATTAATAGGACCATTGGTGAAATAATTACTTTTCTAGAATCTCTTTTAGACAGAACATTTTTTATACTTCATGTAAAAGTGTCCGTTTATTTGAAGACCAGTGACTTAACTATAACAGCAAGCAGGTAGAATTTGTAATACATTTCCATTTTGATGCCTAATAAAATATTGCCCACATTTTGCTTTGTTTTACATAAAACTCAACATTTCTTTGATTGCATTCATGTAGTCACTGTTGCAGTGCTGTGGCACAACTGATTAGGGTTAGTGTCTATCCATCTATACATTCTGTCCATTACATTAATGGTCCCCTCAGAAGTAAAAAAATGTTTTTTAAAACTTTAAAGTAGCCAAACCAAAACAAACTAATTTGCAAAGTAGGGAGAACCCTGCTCTTCACCTTCAATCTAATGGAAATAGGAAACTGGAGACACATAAGGTGTTAGATAAAAAAAAAATGCTATGGAAGGTATGTTGGGGTCTGTTTTTCTTTTGTATGGTGGATGACATTAAGACTTTGTTTTAATCTAATCCCACCAAAAGGCTAGATGTCAACAATTATGCCTACCAGGTGGTATTTTACCTGCTGCCCGGTAAGACATTGGCTTGGGTCAATAGCATAGCCTGTATTATTATTTATTCATTTTTTTAAGAAAAGGCAAAACCTTTAATGGAGTGCAGCTCATGGCTAAGTGGTCAAAGATCGAAGTTTCTTGGATGGGACGAATTAATGTTTTAAAAGCCTACATTCTACCAAAATTGATATATTTATTTAGAGCTATACCATTTAAGGTACCTAGAAATACTCTGAGAGATTTTGACCTTTTGTTCTCACGATTTGTGTGGGCAAATAAAAAACCACGTCTCCCAAGTCAGATTTTGAAACGCAATGTGCAGAACCTTGGTTTTGGCTATCCAAATTTGAGGAAAATATATGCAGCTTGCCAACTGGCTCAAGCACTGGCATGGAACTCCCAGTATTATAAAGCTGGTTGGTTCACCCTAGAGAGAGCACAATGTAATAATTTAGACTTATCACTCCTAATATGGTTACCATCAAGATTCTATAAGAGACTTGGAATCATCCTCACTAGTGTAAATGATGTTATGGGTTCATTATATAAGATAAAGAAAGAACTAGACGTACATGACACTCTCTCGATGTCTACCCCTTTGCAGATTATACAATTGTGTGTCCCCAATATTTCACTACAAAACTTCTTTGGTAGAAGCTTATACATATATGCAAATTAGATATTTTCTTACTGAATACTCACCTGTAGTTTCCTCGGAGTGGGATGGATTTCTGGTGCAGGTTGGGACAAAGAATTTGATTACAAAGGGCCGGAGATTTCTCGAGAAGGGGGTGACGCTCGGTAAGCCTCTGGCCCTGGCACAATGGGAAGTAGAGTTGGGAAAATCTTTCCCTATACAGGAATGGATGAAAGCCTGGGCGGATGTGAGAAAGGCAGTACATTGTATTAATATTCATGAGCAATACTATAAGCTTTCGCACAGGTGGTATCTGGTTCCCACCCGAATGGCAAAATTTGTGTTAAATCCTAGTGACCTCTGTTGGCGATGCCTTGTGGCATCGGGGTCACAATACCATATCTGGTGGGAATGTGGAGAACTTGGGCCCCTTAAGACAAAGGCAGAGGAAGTGTATGGGGAAATAATTGGTAGGGAGGAGATACTTACACCCCATACATTTCTGTTTCACCTGGGAATCACTGGTAAAGATAAGGGCAGGAAGATCATGTCTATTAATTTATTCTCTGCATTTAAAATCTGTATCTCAAGACACTGGAGACAGAGGACCTCACCATCTTGGTCTGAGGTTAAATCTCAGATTGATTTTCAGGCAAAGGCAGAAAAATATTTTTTTCAATGTACAAATATTTCAGCAGACTGTAAAAGATATAATGCTATCTGGTCGAGCTGGTTACAACTGACTAGTCAGGTGGGATGATATGTAAGAAAAAGGACCCCTTCGGGTGGCTATGGAGGTGTGATAATTGCGTATGACTGAAGAGATAGAGGGTGTCATCACTGAACCCAGAGTTATGATATGACCTATGCCTGGGTATGTGCCGCTCTGCCCCTTCCCCCCCCCCCTGCCGACCTTACGGTAATACATCATTGTACCTGCTGGGATCTATGGGATGGACACAAGGTATGAATGTTTTTGAATGAGTGAATTAGGAGTGAATGTAGTGGTTATGATGGATGAAGGATTAGTATCGCTCTATAATATATAGATATATATTCCCTGGGTCGATAGTTATCCAGGGGGAAAAACTATTCAGCAATATAGATAATTTGTGTCACATAAACTATAGGCTCTATATGTTGCTGATATTGCGATATCAGCATCTTGAGTCCTTCTGACCCTCTCACCTCTTTTTTTTTTTTTTTCTTGTTTTTTATTATCGTTGCCTGGAGGGGGGGGGGGGGGGGGGTCAGGAAGGAGAGTGAGAGACAATAGGGTGTATTTTGTGACATGAAGGGTACTATTTTACTATATCTACTGAAATTGTATATTAAGATACTGAAGGAAATTATACTGTTCATATTGAAATGTGAGTGATTTTACTATGTCTTACCCTGTGAATTATTTGGACAAATATATTACAAAATTAATAAAGATATAAATATTTAAAAAAAAATGTAATGGAGAATCAAATATCAATAGAAAAGCTAACCCCTTGGCGACACAGGACGGACTAGGTCCGTCCTGTGTGCCGAGGCGTTAGTGACACAGGACGGACCTAGTCCGTCCTGTGTCAAAACGAGCACTGAAAGCGGAGTTTTTCCGCTTTCAGTGCTCTAAGGGCATTGTAACGATGCTTCCGTGTGGAAGCATCGTACAATGCTAAAAAAAATGCCCGTCGGCATTTCGATCGCTCCGGAGAGCGATCGAAATGCCGGTTTTAAAGGCACAGTGCCTTTAAAACGCGGGCATTTAAAAAATGAGCATAGGAAGCGAATCTTTCGCTTCCTATGCTCAGAAAGTGTTTCTGATTGCCTCGCAAGTCGAGGCAATCAGGAACACAAAAAAAAAATGCACGATCTTGGTCACTAAGTGACCAAGATGGCGCTGCCCTTCTAAGGGCAAGAGCACAGGAGGCAGGAAGTACCTGCTTCCTGTGCTCTCTGGCTGTCACACGATTGCCTCTTCACAGAGGCAATCAGTGACTGCCAGGCACACTGACAGGCAGTGGGGATGCTCTTCTGAACATCCCCACTGACTGGTCAGATCAATATTAACTCTATATTGATCTGACCAGTTATGATCTGTCTCCCTCTCCTCACATTTTTTTTAGTGAGGGAGAGAGACAGATCAAAGTTCTAAAAGTAAGTAAAAGTTAAAAAAAACAATAAATACACAACACACAAATAATAAAACAATAAAAAATTTTTTATTAAAGCAATTCCCTGCGTTTAACCCCTTCCCTGCCACTGATCTTGCATAAGCAGTGATCGTGCACATCAGCGCATTTATTTTTGCTGTTTGTGCATTTTTTAGGGGTTAATTTTTTTGTACTGTAATTTATTACAGTACTAAAAAGGCTATTCTAAGAGTTATTAACCCCTTATTTGCCGTCGATCACTGCTTACGCAATGATATTGACGCCAAAGCAATTTTTATCTGTCTGCATATTTTTTTTTATTTTTTTTTTTACACATACCCGCTAGGGGATTACATGTAAAGTAAAAATATTTGAGTTTTTTTTTTTAAGCTGCCTGAGCGCATAGCGATCAGTAACAGCGAATTAGTGGCAAAGGCGGTTTGGTGATTTCTCAATTAAGCTCACCATTCGCCCTGGTCAGATCAAAATTAATCGGATCAATATTCACAAATATTGATCTGCCTCCCTCTCCTCACTTACATTTTTGTGACGGAAAGAGACAGATCAGTATTAGTGATATAAAATAACATTTTATAAAATTAGCAGGTTTTATGAAAGTCTTTCACTGTGTATTAACCCCTTCCCTGCCATTCATCACTGTGTAAGCAGTAATCCTGCACAGCAACAGTATGTTTTGCTGTCTGCACTGTTTTATGGATTAATTTATTTGTACTGTAATGTATTACAGTACTAGATAGGCTCTTCTAAGAGCTATTAACCCCTTCTTTGCTCGAGATCACTGCTTACGCACTGATTCTGAGGCCGCGGACTCAGGGTTCGATTTTGACCCTATTCAGCTTTCTGATACATCATCTAGCGATGTATCGGTGGCTGCTGAGCCCTTGCCACAAGTAGTGATGGGGGTCTACCGATAAAAAAATATATGGTTTGGTGGGGGTAAATTACATTGGCTGGCTTCAAAGATATATCCCATAAAGGACACGGACGCAGGTTGACTACATGTCAAAATTCCAAGTTGGAATTTTGAGATGCGCATCTCACAAATGTTGCCTTCTAGCCAAAAACAAACCAACAAACCTATGCATGGGTGCTATCCCTGTACTCGGGAGATGTTGCTGAACACATATTGGGTTGTTGTTTGGCAGTGACAAATACCAGAATCTGTGAATTCATGCCTGAAGTACAATGCATGTGGGAAAAAAAACTCCCAAAAAAGTACTACCACAAACTTTTACAAAGGCTGGTGGTAGAATTAGTACCTATACAGTATTAAAATACCACCATTTGAAATACCTTAGGATGTCTATTTTCCAAAAATATATGGTTTGATGGGGTAAAATTCATTGGACGGCTTCAAAAATGTTCCAAATGGAACATGGGCGCAGGCTGACTACATGTCAAAATTCCAGGTTGGAATTGCGCACCCCCTAAATGTGGAATTTTAGACCCAATACAAACCAACAAACCTATGCATGGGGGGTATCCCTGTACTCAGGAGATGTTGCTGAACACATATTGAGGTGTTGGTTGGCAGTGGCAAATACCAGAATCTGAAAATTCCTGCCTGAACTACAATGTGTTTGGGGAAAAAATGACATCCCATCCCTTTGACATAGGTTGGTGGTAGAATTAGCACTTGGAAAGTGTTAAAATACCACAATTTTAAATACCCTAGGATGTCTAGTTTTCCAAAATATATGGTTTTATGGGGTAAAATACTTTGACAGGCTTCAAAAGTGTCCCAAATGGAACATGGGCGCAGGCTGACTACATGTCAAAATTCCAAGTTGGAAATGCACCCCCCCCTAAACGTGGCCTTTTAGCCCCCAAATAATCTAACTAACCTACACATGGGTGGTATCCCTGTACTCAGGAGATGTTGCTAAACACATATTAAGGTGTTGTTTGGCACTGACACATAATAGGATCTGTGAATTCATGCCCGATGTACAATGAATGTGAAAAACAAATTACTATCCATAACATTGACATAGGCTGGTGGTAGAATTAGTGCATGAAAAGTGTTAAAATACTACCATTTGAAATACCCTAGGGTGTCTAGTTTTCAAAAATATATGGTTTTGTGGGGTAGAATACACTTTTTGGCTTCAAAAATGTCCCAAATGGGACATGGGCGCAGGATTTCTGCACGTCAGAATTCCAAGTTGGAAAACCAAAAAGCGCACCTCTCAAATGTGGCCTTTTAACCCCCAAATAACCTAACCAACCTATACATGTGTGGTATCCCTGTACTCAGGAGATGTTGCTGAACACATATTGAGGTGTTGTTTGGCACTGACATATAACAGGATCTGTGAATTCATGCCCAAAGTACTATGTATGTGAAAAAAAATTACTATCCATAACATTGACATAGGCTGGTAGTATAATTAGTGCATGGAAAGTGTTAAAATACTACCATTTGAAATACCCTAGGGTGTCTAGTTTTCAAAAATATATGGTTTTGTGGGATAGAATACACTTTTTGGCTTCAAAAATGTCCCAAATGGGACATGGGCGCAGGTTTTCTGCACGTCAGAATTCCAAGTTGGAAAACCAAAAAGCGCACCTCTCAAATGTGGCCTTTTAACCCCCAAATAACCTAACCAACCTATACATGGGTGGTATCCCTGTACTCAGGAGATGTTGCTGAACACATATTGAGGTGTTGTTTGGCACTGACATATAACAGGATCTGTGAATTCATGCCCAAAGTTCAATGTATGTGAAAAAAAATTACTACCCAAAACATTGACATAGGCTGGTAGTATAATTAGTGCATGGAAAGTGTTAAAATACTACCATTTGAAATACCCTAGGGTGTCTAGTTTAAAAAAATATATGGTTTTGTGGGGTAGAATACACTTTCTGGCTTCAAAAATGTCCCAAATGGGACATGGGCACAAGTTTTCTGCATGTCAGAATTCCAAGTTGGAAAACCAAAATGCGCACCCCCTAAATGTGGCCTTTTAGCCCCAAAACAAACCAACAAACCTATGCATGGGTGGTATCCCTGTACTCAGGAGATGTTGCTGAACACATATTGAGGTGTTATTTGGAAATACCCCTTCACATTTTAAGGTAATGTTTACCTAAATTGCAATATATGTGAAAAATTAAAAAAAAAGATTTTTTGCTGCAAACTTTGGCATAGATTGGTGGTAAAATGGCTACATGAAATGTGTCAAAATACCCCAAGTTAAATGCCCTGAGTTGTCTAGTTTTCAAAAATATGTACATGTTGGGGGTCATTCATGGATTTAGTACAGAAATCAGTGTTACAATGTCACTATCGCTAATTTTGAAAGAAGGGATTTTAAAATAGCTTTGCACCACTTATAGTTCTGGCCCTGTAACATGAATAAAAAAGCACAAAAACATAAAAACATGGGCTATTTCTGAACTCAGGACATATATTAGAAACTTTTTAGCAGTGTTTTTTTGTTGTCTCTTGTACATGAGTATACGATTTTTCAAATAAAAGTCATAAAAAAATTATTTTTTCATTTTTTTTGCCATATTTTATTATTTTTTTTACATCAAATTATATGCTATTATCAAAATAATGGTATCAAAAGAAAGCCCTTCTTATGACGATAAAAACGATATATAGTTTGTGCGGGTACACTAAATGAGACAGAAATAAATTACAGCAAAACACAAACTGCTCAGAAATGTTAAAACAGCCCATGTCACCAAGCGTCGGACAAGCCAAAAAAGTCATGTCACTAAGGGGTTAATTTGCTACACAGATGTCTAGTTGCTGCAGTGGTTTCCACAACAGCAATTTCCATATGGATCCACTCCAAAAGAATTTGCATGTATTACAAAATTTACTACATAACCAGCTCCACTATCCTTCAGCTGTAAGTGACTTCTATTCCTACAAAATAAACATGCCACTCTGCTAAGAACCAAAGTAGCAACTGAAACAGGAAGTAGAAAAACACATTTGACGTGATGCAGTAAAATGGTTGCTATGGTAACAAAAGAAACTAAACATCGTCTCATAAGAACACCAGATACCACTGTGCTAGAGGTTAAAAAAGAAAAAAAAGAGAGATTTACAGTATATAGTCTGGCTTTATCACAATAGCCTAAATAGGAACATAACTTGCAAAACCTGACATTAAATGCACGGAAGGCTGTAGCTTAGAGTACAGCATCTCTGTATGTATCACTTTTGTATTGCAACATAAACCTATATAACATTAACCTTTTCAACAAAACCCATCTCAGAGAAGAAATAATGATATGTGTAAAAGTAAAATATTGTCTACTTGTAACCACTGAATGCTGATACAATATTAGTATACAACTTACTCCACACAGTAAAATTAAAACAGCATGACACAGCTATACATATTTCAAAAATGTTAAACAATGTTCCCTTATTATTAAATATTTAAAAGATGAAAGTATTTCTAACAATGATATCAAACTATGTACAGGCAAGCCAGACTCACCCAGACATACTCAAAAGACTGATAACATTTAGAGGACAGTTAATGTTTTAGCTTAATAGTTTATTGTTTAAAATAAATAATTTAAATCCCTGCCGATATTTATTGTTTATGTATTAATGTATATATCTATATGCACCCTAAAAAACGTACATGCATAAATATGTAAGCATTGTTTTTAAATGTTACAATGTATATAACATCATCTGTATGATTTCTTATATTTCTTGCTTTACAAAAATGGTATAATGTTCTTGGTATATGGTAAAACATATCCTGTACTAAAAAAAGACCAGTAATTTGAAGAATTATTTTGAATGTTACTGTACCGCATATGAAAAGGAGGTTTACATTTTAAATGGGTTGTAATAAACACTATTCAAAAAGCTACCAGTTCTAGTAATTTACTAACCTTTTCCCCCCTATTCCAGCAGTTATATAGATTAAAAGCTATTCAGACCACCAACATGCCTGCTGGATTTACCAGTATGGCTGCCTCCCAGATGTGCAAAACACCTGACACCCAAATGATGATGTCAACATCCCACAAGGAAAAGCATGGACAAAGCACTCGTGGATATAATATCACCTCAAAAATAAAAAATAAAATAAAGTAAAAACAAACAAATGTAATACAAAGTGGATAGACCCTTCACTGCACATAGAATCAAATACTAACCAGAGGAGTATGTATGAGTAGAAAAAAGGGGGAGAGAGGGAAATGTATTCAAAAACATAGGAATGTCTCTCAATCTTGTGGAGGGAGGTTTGATAGTAATAGCAGCTAGTCTTAAAAACTGCAGTGATCTCCACCATTGCAAGAGAGAAACAAGGATATTATAAAGAGAGACAGCGCTAAATAAAACTCTAAAAACAAATATACATAATATATAGAATGGATTTATTTAATATCAAAAAGAGAGATTTGTAAATGATTTTAAATAAATAAATATCTAGTATCACTTATTCATAGATATAGTGACTGATTACATAGATAGTATGCATAAAAATATATAGATAAAGCACCATAAATATACATCTAAGGAAATCCGCGGGGGGGGGGGCAATCGCAATCCCCCCCCCCCCCCCTGGATTTTCAAGGGGAAAAAAAGTGGGTTTGATGTAACAGGGAGCTTGAGGCTGCCGTTATGTTCCCTGTTACACTAACCTTAGTTGTTTCCTCCATGCATCTTCCCTCCTGCACGGAGGAAGGAAACGCTTGTCGCGTTTTTTTTGTTTTTTTTTACTTTATTGATGCTGCAGGAGGGAAGATGCACAGAGGAAACGATCGGAGAGCAACACGGAGGTAAGTGCTGGGGAATGGGGGGGAGGAGGGGGGCAAAAAACTAGCAAATACTGGCATATTGAGTGACAAAACCTGGCATATTGAGAGGCAAAACCTGGCTTATTGAGGGGCTAAATCCTGGTATAGAGTGGCAAAACCTGGCATAGAGTTGCAAAATCCTGGCAAATTGAGGGGCAGAATCTTGGCATATTGAGGGCCTAAATCCTGGTATAGAGTGGCAAAACCTGGCATAGAGTGTCAAAATCCTGGCAAATTGAGGGGCAAAATCTTGGCATAGTGAGGGGCAAAACCTGCCATAGAGTGTCAAAATCCTGGCAAATTGAGGGGCAAAATCTTGGCATATTGAGGGGCAAAATCCTGGCATATTGAGGGGCTAAATCCTAGCATATTGGGTGGATAACTCCTCGCATATTGAGGGGCTAAATCCTGGCATATTGGGTGGCTAAATCCTGGCATATTGAGGGACTAAATCCTGGCATATTGAGGGGGTTAAATCCTGGCATATTGAGGGGTTAAATCCTGGCATATTAAATGGCTAAATTCTGGCATATTCAATGGCTAAATCCTGGCATATTCAATGGCTAAATCCTGCCATATAATGACAGTAAAAATATGCCCCCCCCCCCCCCCCCCCGAAAAGAATTCTGCAGATGCCCATGACCGGCCGGGTATGAACAATCATATAAAAAAAAATGATATTGCACTTTACCACTTTAAACATCCCAAAGGATACGTTTCGGTAGTCTTCCTCAGCTGGTGGGTGTCAGTGCATGAACCCAGTGGGTAAGAGACTTCCCTTTAAACTGTATTCAAAAAGCACCATGTATGACCTCAATTATGCTATTACATACACTACATTTTATCTCCCTACCGGAAGTGAATTGAAGGGAGGACTTGCGGGGTCAGCATCGTTGCCATTGTTATAATATTCAACATCTCACAAGGTAATTGTAGTAGAAAAAATCATGCACTCAATTAGACGATGGTAGATAAAACATGCAAAACTTTATTAGACAACTTTTAAACATCTTAAGAATGCTCCCTGGCAGTTTAAGTGGACAAAGAAGACAGAAAGCGTGGGATAAACATCTGACGCATTTCGTGCAAAAAAGCACTTCATTTCTACGATAAAGTGCTTTTTTGCACAAAACGCGTCAAGTGTTTATCTGGCACTTAAACTGCCTGAGAGCTTTCTTAAGTTTCAACCATTCTCTAATAAATATTTGGATATATTTACAAGCAATTTGGCTAGCATAATATATGATGTTGTATTGCAGGGAATTCGCAAGGGAATTTCAAACTTAAGGCCAAAGTTGAAAAATGCTCCGATTCAGCTGAATTAGAGGGTTTTTTTTTTTACAAATCGGTTACTTTGGACTTAAGTTTGAAATTCACTTGTCAATTCCCTAATGATGAATAAAGTCCAGTGTCTTATTTCCATGACAGGCATATGTTAAAGTTGAACAAACATTCACTCTCATGACAATCAAACTGCAGGTGCTTTGAAACTAAACATGCATCATCATGATAGCTTCAGTTTCTGCAACATTAAAACCAAGCACATTTTTTTACCAACTTAATCCTTCCGCTGCCAGATGAGTATATAGCACATTGCAAATCAGCACTTTGCAAGCGCATCTGACTCAGGGAGAATTAAGCTTTAGCATTGCTTTATATTGGCACCTTTTGTTCAATTTTTTTCTACATTAAAACTGAGCATTCATCTTAAATTGCTTTCCTAATAATTTTCATGACAATTGTAAATCTGCATTAGACAGTTTGTGGTATTAACATTGTAGCTTTTCCTGATACAACAAATCAATTTTTTTTTTTTTTTAAATAGTAAACATATGACTTTCTCACACAAAATAAAGTCACTCAACAAATACCAAAGCACTATTGCATATATGTTTACATAAAGGTAGTCATTTTAATACATTACATTTTAGCCACTTGAAAACAATCTTTGGAGATCATATTGAATCACTGGATCAATGAACCTTTAAACCATCATTAGCCTTTCAAATACAAGTCACTCCAGTGCAATCATGCAAAGTCACTTAGGGTTCCAATTTGCAACTTAAAAATATATTAGTGTTACTTGAGTGCCTTTGGTGGATAATTGTATGTATTGCAATATACAATGTTCTGACCATGCAGTGTAGAATATAGTACAGTATACAGACCTGTTAATTCACAAATTAGCTTAAGCAATTTGAATATAGTACAGTATACAGACCTGTTAATTCACAAATTAGCTTAAGCATTAGTTAGCTATTGCTGCTGTAGATGATCTCTAATCTGTTTATGTGTCTATTACATTCTTAGATGATAACTCTTATGAATCAGCATCACCATCCGAAAATCATCACTGACGTGCTTTCCCATCATTTTAGGAGATTGTCCTGTACCATCATTTATGATCATCTTTCTCATTATGCAATCATATTATTTTCCTCATGGTAGTAATCTGATGTCATCTACTGCATGTACCAATCTTCCATTTCCAAAGTCACATGGTGTCTTGAGTATTTATGTATTTATTTAAATATACAATAGTTTTCATTCTAATGAACTAGTGGTCTTTGAGTAATTACACTGTGTGTTCCTTTAAAAGGACACTCCCACCAAAATGTGAAAAGGGTTTATTTTTTTATTTTGCATTGTATATTTCAGATATGTCTTTTGTTTTTGTTATGTGAGTTTATTTTATGAAATAGTTTACTAAACAAGTGTGACTGGGCTCCGCCATTTTGTGAAATATAGTGACTTTACAGCACAAGTATCTCACTTTGGGACTGGGGACACAGAATGTAGTCTAAGTCTTTATTCTGATCATAGACTTGCATTCAATGGGAGGGAAATGTAACTATTGCATCACAAGAGGGCGGAGTTTTAATCCTGTTTGATCAGGTCAATCTCCTCTTTTTGTGTTGGCAGGCAGGTAAAAAAGTTGGACATAGCCACCTAGTCCTGCCCACTATGATACAAAGGAGCCATTAAGAGAGCAGGGGTATATCTTATGATATCATCATGCAGGCTCTGGTCTCAGTTGTAAAGTGAGACTTTCTGTAAGATTTTGAAGAATGTTGCATCATGGGTAAAATTCTAAAAATGGATACTGGAGATAAACACCTCATTTTATTTTTACATTTATATGCAATTAATTCAAACATAGAAAAAACAGTTGCATATGTCTTATATATGTGTTTGTTTTAAATGTACTAGTAACTACTGATGTATGCGTATTGTGTCTTCTGTAGCAGTTAACCTCTATTCTTAAAAAGGCAATATTTTTGAGTAGCCTGAATATATAACTTTATGAGTATGAGAAATTTGTACATAAATCTTATTTTTTTTAAATATGCATACCAATTGGCACATGAAACCATACATTTGCTCTGTTTAGAAACTGTTATCTTTGAGCATATTTCAGAGCATGTTGTGAGCATAAGTCATATTTATGTATATAAGGGAATCCCACAATTAGGATGACATCACATTCTTGCTGTCAGGAAAGGTTTGTCTGCTTCTTATTCATTCTGCTTAAATGTGTGGATTTAAATAGCAGGCCAATAATTATCACTGTGGAACTATAGAACTACTACTACCAGGGCTGGACTGGCCCACCGGGATACCGGGAAAAATCCTGGTGGGCCGTCTGCCCTGGGGCCGCTTTGAGATGCGCCACTCTCCATCCGTGCTGACTTCCGCTTCAACTAATTCGACCGCTGCCGGAAGTCAGCAGTCAAACAAAATCCTTAAAGCGGTGACGGACGTCTAATTAGTTAAAGCGGTGAAGGTGGCCGAATTACCTGAATTCGCCGGCCGTCGCCGCTTTAACAAATTCGTCTGACTGCTAACTTCCGGCGGTGCCCGAATTAGTTGAAGCGAAAGTCAGCACGGATGTTGAGGAGGGGAAGGGGGAGATCCGACGCATGAGGAGAAGAGGCACCGGAAAATAAGGGGATAGCATGGGGGAAAGACTACAGGGGAAACAGACTACTGGGGAAAGATACTACAGGCGGAAACAGACTACGGGGGGAAACAGACTTCTGGGGGAAACAGACTACTTGGGGAAACAGACTACGTGGGGAAACAGGCTACTGGGGGAAACAGACTACAGGGGGAAATAGACTACTGGGGGAAAGAGACTACAGGGGGAAAGAGACTACAGGGGGGAAAGAGACAACTGGGGGAAGGAGTCTGCAGGGGGGATAGAAAGTTTAGATAGACTACAGGGGGAGTGAGACTAAAGAATTGAGAGATGATAGAGACTACAGAAATAGAAAGAATAGGGTGTAGACTACACACATGAGGAGGGAGTGGAGATGGAGACAGACATGGGGGGAGAGGAAAAGATAGACAGACATGGGCAATGCCAACATACTCTGGATCCGCCGCTCCGGGGCAAGTCCTGTGGTGCAATCTCTGGAGTGGGCTGGGTGAAGAGGCAAGTCCTGTGAGTACAATCATATCTGTATATATGTCCTAAGTATGTACAGAAGGTTATGTCTCCACACTGCCCTTGTATATATCCCTACAAAGGACAATTAATATAACCTTGGGTACATACTGGGGCCTCTGTATTGCCCTGTCCATAAGTTCTACATCAGGGTGTGACATGTTACCTTGTTGTGTACATACTAGATGTCCAAAATGCAATATGCAGGGGTATGTATAAGTCATATCTATAAATAGTACACTCTTCAGATGTGCTTTTAAAAATGTGTATTTTTCCTTTTTGTGAGCAAAAAATAATGTTATGCCATGGGGCTGGTTTAAAAATATTTCCAGGGGTGGTTTTTATTGCCAGTCCGGCACTGACTACTACTACTACAATTAAAATATAGTTTACATTACATTAAATTAACACCTACTTATACAGCACTTGGTAGAATTACAGAATATGTTAAACTAACAAAGACATGAGGTAGAGATCCCTGCTTCCCATTAGTTCTATAAAACAATAGAAAATCACATGGTAATGTTCAACACCGTTTGCAAGTTTATTAACATATTTATATGCCCATAAATATGGCACAGCCAATTTGCCATTTAATATGCCAGTATTATTTTGTCATTCATAAACCAAAATTTACCCAATAATATACCAGGATTATTTTGCCATTAATAAGCCAGACAATTTGCCTAATATGCCAGTATTATTTTGCATTTAATATGCCACAGCAAATATTCCCAATTATATGCCAGTACTATTTTGCCATTTAATATGCCACAGCCAATTTGCCAGTATTATTTTGCCATTAATATTCCACAGTCAATTTGGCCAAAAATATGCCATTATTATTCTGCCATTTAATATATGCCAGTATTTTGCCATTTAATGTGCCAGTATTTTGCCATTCAATATGCAAGTATTTTGCAATTTAATATATTCCAGTATTATTGTGTCATTCAATATACCAGTATTTTTCCCCTCAATATTCCAGTATTTTCCCCTCAATATGCCAGTATTTTGCCCCTCAATATGCCAGTATTTAGCCATTCAATGTGCCATTATTTTGCCATTCACTATGCCAGTATTTTGCCCCTCAGTATGCCAGTATTTAGCCATTCAATATGCCATTCTTTTGCCATTAACTATGCCAGTATTTTGCCATTAAATATGCCAGTATTTGCCACTCAATATGCCAGCCTTTTGCCATTCAAAATGACAGTATTTTGTCCCTCGGTATGCCAGTATTTTGCCACTCAATATGCCAGTATTTTTCTTGTTACATGGCATTGGCTGACTACCCATTCTGTGAACTTTTCCTTGGATTGGCTGACTATCCATTCTGTGCACTTTTCCTTGAATTGGCTGACTGCCCATTCTGTGTGCCGTTCCTGGCATTGGCTAACTACCCATTCTGTGCACTTTTCCTTGCATTGGCTGACTACCCATTCTGTGTACTTTTCCTTGAATTGGCTGACTACCCATTCTGTGTACCTTCCTGGCATTGGCTAACTACCAATTCTGTGTTCTTTTCCTTGCATTGGCTGACTACCCATTCTGTGTACCATTCCTGACATTGGCTAACTACCCATTCTGTGTACCATTCCTGGCATTGGCTGACTACCCATTCTGTGTACCGTTCCTCCCATTGACTGACAACCCATTCTGTGTACTTTTTCTGTCATGGCTAATTACTCATTCAGTATACTTTTCCTGGCATTGGCTGACTGCCCATTCTGTGTTCCATTCCTGGCATTGGCTGACTGCCCATTCTGTGCAACATACCTGTCATTGGCTGGCTATTTTGTGTACAGACCCTGGTATTACAGATGATTTCCTTTTCTGTTTCTCTCCTGATGCCACTACTGTACAGCCATATCAGCGTTCACCTCACGTGGGGATCATCTAATTGGCTATACTTACCTAAGAAATTAAGCCAGGGCTCGACAAACCCCGGGCGCCAGGTCGCCATGGCGACCAGGAAATCAGACCTGGCGCCCGGGTGCTGTTTGTCACAGGGAGCCCTTGCCGGCTGCCATCCGTTTTTCTTTTACTTTCTTTTTCAGCGCGAGGGGAGAAAGTCTGTGCGGATCACACAGACTGTAAGCTCCGCCCCCTCGCGCAACATGTTGTAGTGCCGATTGTCACGTGACAACACGGCACAGGAACAGAAAGAGATCGGGCTCCAGCATAAATGTCACCCTCCCCTGCAATGAGGTAAGCAGCAGGGAGGGAGGACACTGTAAGAAATATTCTTTTGTTCTTTAAAAAAAAAAAGGTGTGTATGTGTGTGTATATAACTGGCTGTGTATGTGGTCTGTATGTATGTATGTATGAGTGAATGTAACTGACTGTATGTGGTGTGTGTGTGAATGTAACTGACTGTGTATGTATGTGTGAATGTAACTGACTGTGTATGTATGTGTGAATGTAACTGACTGTGTATGTATGTGTGAATGTAACTGACTGTATGTGGTGTGTGTGAATGTAACTGACTGTATGTGGTGTGTGTGAATGTAACTGACTGTATGTGGTGTGTGTGTGTATGTAACTGACTGTATGTGGTGTGTGTGTGTGTGTGAATGTAACTGACTATGTGGTGTGTGTGTGTGAATGTAACTGACTGTATGTGGTGTGTGTGAATGAATGTAACTGACTGTATGTGGTGTGTGTGTGTGTGTGTGAATGTAACTGACTGTATATGGTGTGTGTGTGAATGTAACTGACTGTATGTGGTGTGTGTGTGTGTGTGTGTGTGAATGTAACTGACTGTATGTGGTGTGTGTGTGTGTGTGAATGTAACTGACTGTATGTGGTGTGTGTGAATGTAACTGGCTGTGTATGTGGTGTGTGTGTGTGTGTGTGTGTGTGAATGTAACTGACTGTATGTGGTGTGTGTGTGTGTGTGTGAATGTAACTGACTGTGTATGTGGTGTGTGTGAATGTAACTGGCTGTGTATGTGGTGTGTGCGAATGTAACTGGCTGTGTATGTGGTGTGTGTGAATGTAACTGGCTGTGTATGTGGTGTGTGTGAATGTAACTGGCTGTGTGTGTGGTGTGTGTGAATGTAACTGGCTGTGTGTGTGGTGTGTGTGAATGTAACTGGCTGTGTGTGTGTTGTGTGTGAATGTAACTGGCTGTGTGTGTGTATGTAACTGGCTGTGTGTGTGGTGTGTGTGTATGTATGTATGTATGTGTGAATGTAACTGGCTGTGTATGTGAGGTGGGTGTATGCCACTGTGTCCGTGCGATTTTGTGATGTGCCGTTGTCTGGCTCCTAAATTTTTTGGCTGGCTCCTAAAACTAAATTAAATTTGTCAAGCCCTGAATTAAGCTATGTGTGTTTTCCTCAGGTATCAGCAATGCAACGGTACATATATGAAATTAAATAGATAAAAATTGATTTTTATATATATATATATATATATATATATATATATATATATATATATATATTAAAGTGCCTCTTTAAGATTTTTTGAAACATCTTTACTGATGCAGAAAAAGAATTTGGCAGGGTGAGCTGCCCATTTTTACACTCTGCTTTTACGTCACTCAGGTTTTGGACCAGTGATTTGACAATGGATAACGACTCTATACCATGCTCCATTTGCCAGGATACATGTTAATCGTACTCTGTCTAAGCCACTCACCTTGTCAAATGGCACAAGACAGAGATGACCACTCTCGTCACTTATCTTTTTCTTGTTACTGGAGCCTCTGGCCAATGTGATTAGAAAAAACCACAACATGCGGGAGTTACAAGTTGGCCCCCACCACCATAAATTGGCTGCATACGCAGACGATCTCCTGTTTTTCGGCATTTACCTTTCTAAAGACCTGAACACACTCCATCTCCTTAATTATCAAGCCATGTTACCTAAATGCAAACTAGATCTTATCAAATGGACTTCAAAGTGAATCTACTGGTTTTGGTAATACATCTTTTATCAAGATGAATCTCCTCCCACACATATTGTACATTATCCAGATCCTTGCTCTTGTGGTCCCCAAATTCTTCTTTGCTGAGCTCCACACTATTGTCACAAAATTAATCTGGCAAAATAAACAGCTTCGGTTAGCCTTTAAAATCCCAACTAGACTCATGACACTAGAGGGATTGGGTCTCACCGATCTTGAATGCTATTATAAAGCAGTTCACCTTTCCAGAGTGATTGACTGGACTAGACCTGCACATAACGTCTGGGTTTCCTTGGAACAACAGGGACTGGAAGTCCCCATACCAATTGTGGCATGGATGTCCCCTAGACAAACTATCACTTCCCCACAGTCTATCCAACATTGACACTCTGGAAATCAGTGATTAGGTCCACCAGCCTAATCAGTCACCCATCTCTATTACAACCACTAAGGTACAGTGAAAATGTCCCACCGGGCTGGGAACAGGGGTACTTTCATGGTTTTTTTAAAAAAACACATACCCTTTCCTAAACTGGGCCATTTCATGGAGGACCAACATTTGAAACCTCTAGAACATCTGATATATCCAACAACTCCTCTCACACGTCAACCATATGTATATAAACAATGTAAAAACCTCTAGATCATCTGTTAGATCTAATAACTCCTCTCACACACCAACCATTTGTATATAAACAATTTATCTCACTATGTGGCTTCGTTACTTAAACAAGGACCTATACTCACTACGGCCACTCAGTTCAAACTCATCTGCATGTCATCCGAAACCCCTCATAGGCTTGTCTCCAAAATATATACGATACTCACTGACTCGTGCGTCACTTCCAAACCCCATTTTATTAGACTATGGGAACGAGACTGTGGTGTCACACCCTATATAAAAAATATACCACGTTAAAAAAAGGGTACACTTATAAATCGGGACACAATTCTAAAATTGAAGCAATTGCCATGGAAACCAATGGAGTGTGCCTGCAGTTTAGACCAGTTTTACAACTTTAAGCCAGGATTGGGTTTTATAAATAAAATCAAAAATGCTAAATTGAGACCAAACTAGCTCACAGGATGTTAGTGCAACAATCAAGTTAAAGCCATAGACAGAGTAAAGAAAAGGAGTATGATCTTCTCCAGTACACAGAGCACATTAGAAACATATAATTTATCAGCAGATAAGAACCATTCAGCCCATATAGTCTGCCCAGTTTCTGACATCTCTGGTGTGCTCTTTTGAATGCTATCCACATCCACCACTTAATATTCCTTTTTCAATATTTTTCTCATTTCTCTTTAGATTTACACTTTTCTGCTAATTCCATTTTTAGCATTTGTATAGTTTTTGTTTACAGTACTTATTTCTTAATCTTTTACAGTAAGATCCTCCTGGTGCCATTTGATACAAACATAGGGTATAAAGTTTTGAGATGCAAAATGGAGAAACTGAATGAGCAGTACATGAAGTAACAAAAGAGCAATTTGTCAGGGTCGAACTGGAGGTAGTAAGATAAGGAGCAGACATGCAGGAACAGCAAGGTGAGGCTGGCACACAGTGTTAGAACGAAAGGGGTGACAGTGTAGAGTAGTATCATTTCCGTAAAGCAATCTGGGGTCAATAGTCAGGCAGCAGGAAAGGGATAAAGCAGAGATAAATGCAAAGGTCAGAATTCAGACTGAAAGACAAAGCACAGTTTAAGTAAGGTACATGCCTTTTCACAATTACAGTAATTCAAGATTTGGAGTATAAACAATAAAAAAACAGAGTATAACAAACATTTTTTTCATATATGGGACCATGCCTCATCACCCTGAACCATCTTAATCAGTAAGTAAATAAACTAAAAAGAGATCTGGCTTTGAGACCCCCAGATGTGAAAGATTCAGGGTTTTTTATGTGTGCAGTATTTATACCTACCAATTTGTATATAGATATTATGTATGAATGCTTTAATTTTATGCTTTATAACCCTTTTCCTGTTGTCTCATTGTAAAAGACATATCTCCTATACCCTTGTCCTGTGAATAAGAGTAGCTGACCACCCTGGATACTGTACCAGTATTCCTTTGCACTGTACCAGGACTACCTTCTTCAGTAAAGTTCTCCAAACCCTATAAATTATATGTTGTATTAATGCTGTTGTACAATGTTCCAGATTGAGAATGTCTGCTATAAAAGCAACCTTCCAACTAATAAACATGCAGACTGAGTATAAAGATACTGGTGTCCATTATTCCTATGCACACACAAGCAGGTTTAGCCACTTGAGAAACCTCTGTCCAATGTCAACATCCAACCTACTCCCCTAAGTTATTGGGCAAACCAAGAGATACTTAAGAGATACCAAAGTATTGCTGCACTGGACCATGACACTGAATGTGTTCTAAAATTGAATTCCTACATTTTCCTGAAAAGATAAAATGTGCAATAATTTAGACTGTGTTTAGCGTTAAATAGAAAAATATATTTTTTTTTCATTTACTGCCCCTTCAAAATTTTCTGAAACCTTTTCAATGTTGTCACAAAACAGTGTAAACCATCCCTGGGCATATTGGCAATTAAGTTGCACATCCATTTCCCACTTACTCTCAGTGCGCATATTTCTCAGTGTGGACTGGTGCAGTGTGGAGAAAAAGGCTGTGATCTCTGGTTGAGCTTGTATGCACTACTGAGCATGCACTGTACTGAAGGCACAGCATTGCTAGCTAGCGTACTGGATTCTAATTTAGCACCGTGAATCCAGTGCTGTACGATAGTTAATTATTTTGGCTCTGCACAGAATGCTTCCCCCCCACGATGTCTCAGAGAATCAAGATCCCGGAGGATGAAGTAGGTTTTGAACCAGACTGAAAACAGAAGCCTTAAATATAAAGTGTAATACACAGCAGACTGTCAAGCCAAAGCTTAAAAAGGCAAAATAGAACATTATATAGTGTAATCCATTTTTCATATGAATTTAGGCAAAGAATAACGCTCACAAAACCAGAAGGGTAAAAAGTGGGTATAGACACACTCTGGCTGAGATCTTCTTAGTGATGTTTAATAAAATCAAAAATAAAACACAGTGGGCAAATAAATATGCGATTATATATACTGGGCTATAGATAATAAAAATATTATAAAACAATTTAGTCATGATTCCAGCTCACAAACAGGAGGACAGCTGTAACTCCATCGCCATACGATTAAGGATCCCAAAGGAAATGTAATTGGCTCGGAAGACGAGTCGTGGCTTCCTGAGGAGAAATAAACGTAGGCCTCAGTGTTGGCCCTTGAGAGTCTGTGCCATCCTGTTTGTGTATTGTTGTGTCTGGAGAACCTTGGTGAATGTGATAGGAGGAGCAAGTATAATATATTGCCAGTATTTAGTATTACTAGTGTGCAGGTTGGTTTTGTGTGTTTTTGCTAAATATAAAGAGCACAACTGTCTACGTATTAGGGTGGTTCTGCAACAAAGGTAGCGAGGCTAAATAACAAGTGGAGCTTAAAGTCACTCCCTCTGCAAGAGAACAGAGATTTGACCCAGAGGGCAATTAATGACAACAGAAATTAACTACAGAAACTGACTCAAACCAGGTACAAGCAAAGGGTCTGTACAGGAGACCAGTGTACAGTGTGGCTTGGTCTGTGAAGGTCCATAGAAAATCATTAAGTTATCCGTCACGGACCAAAATCAATATCCACCAAGATTAATTTTTTGTGCCTATGAAACATTGGTCACATCAATCTTACTTATTCCATAGGTATATACAGGACTTACCCCAATACATGCACCATCACCAACATTACACATCCAGGACTTACCCCTGCACCACAGGACAGCCCCTCACTGGTTTCTAGTGGAGGCAGCTGGATGCAGGAGCACTGACATTCCCATGCTGCTTCTTGTGCTGCCAATCCCTTCTGGAATAAACTAAAAAACAATACGTTACAATAAGCTACCCCATATAACTGAAAGGGAACTGCATAATCACGTGCCAAAACAAGCCTTGAAACAATATATGTCCCGATCAGCCAGTATTCAAACCCTAATTTCTGGGTTTCCTTTAGAAATGTGCATTCATTTTCGGAATAAAACTAACGAAAGACGAATGAACGAATGGTTAATAAATGAAAATCCTTCGTCCATTCGTCCATTTGTGCTATTGGCATACTATAAACCGAAATAGAGTCGGTTTATAGAATACCTATAGCATTACATATACATTCCATAAACCGACATAATGAATGACTTTCGGTTTATGGAATGCATGTAATACTATTGGCTTTCTATAAACCGAACTAGAGTCCCCATTCATAAGAATTTCTTATGAATGGGGACTCTAGTTCGGTTTATAGAAAGACAATAGTATTACATGTATTCTATAAGTCGAAAGTCTATAAACCGAAGGTCGTTCGGTTTATAGACTTTCAGGTTATAGAATACATGTAATTCTATGTATTCTATAAGCCGAAATTCTATAAACCGAAGGTCATTCGGTTTATAGACTTTCGGCTTATAGAATACATAGAATGGAGTCCCCATTCATAAGAATTTCTTATGAATGGGGCTCTCGTTCGGTTTATAGAAAGCCAATAGTATTACACGTATTCTATAAGCCGAAAAGTCTATAAACCAAAGGATGTTCGGTTTATAGACTTTCAATTTATAGAATACATAGAATTACATCAGGGGTGTGGGCATTTTCAGAACCTTGAAGACGTCTTCCACGATCAAGAGTCTGTCCAGCCCATTTAGGCTCAGATGTGAATAAAGACGCCAGATGAATCCACGTAACCTCCTCGTTAATACCTGTGAGAAGCACATTAGTGCATCGACCCTTGTTTTCTAAGTCTTCAAACGTAAGGAGGAGAGACTCTTGGTTTGTGTCATGGCTGTGATTACTTTGCTCAAGAGCAGCCACTTTGACTTTTACATCTGTTGTATCTGTCTCCAGCTTTGCCACTTTTGTTTCAAGTTGTTGGACATTCGCTCTGATCTCTTCTACTCAGCGATCAATAAACAACATCATATTATTCAGCAGATCCTGGAAGTCACGCATGGTTACTGGTAGGTCTTTGAATGAGGATTCATGGGTGAAGGGTGAGGATCTGAGCATACCACCAGCAGAGGGGGGACATCGTAATCCAACTCTTCCAAAAAGTCAGTGTCATTGCCCAAAGGGATATGGATGCTGTGTGTCTGAGTAGTCCTCGAGAGCTGCATCTCAATGTCCTGGGACCCCATTTGGGGTTTAGGTTTCTTTAACCTTTTCCCCATAAGTAAAGGGCCTCACTTCAGAGTCATTAGAGGGAATTCCACCTTATTTTTTTTTTATAAAACCTTATATGATAAACAGAGCTCATGTCTGACATGTAACAGTCAGGCTATGCCCCAAATAAATAAATAAAAAATGCAAGCCCTTTCCTAAGCATCCGGCATTTCCACCATGGTGTCCCAAAAAATATTTTTATAACACTGCATTGTGTAAATTATAGAAAATGAAACAGATCTGTCATCAGTTTTTCCTCAACTCCTCCTATCTCATACAAACTGTAAATAAAATGGAATCGATGTATTGATTTTGTTATATCAACAAGTTGACAGAGTCCCTTTAAGTGTACATTTTTCCATGTAGACAAATGTAACTGCTAGAACCATATTCAGAACCCTAAACCAATGAGTGTGGCAAATGGAAGAAAGTAAAACGAAAAAAAGTATGGTGCACAAAATAGAGATTAAAAAAAAAAAACAAACATAATTGTATGCATACATTTATATAATGAAAAAGATACTGAATTAATATATGTAAAAACAAAAATGACTTTTCGCTGCAATATATTTTAATCACTAATTATGGGATAGTTACAGATTTTGATGCATTGCTGTTGGTTTAGTTTTTGGAGAAAACTGTTCTCTTTATTAAACAATAAACGTATCCATATTTTATATGCGATGTGTACTTAGGCTAATTCTTTTCTTGTCAGGTATCGGATATCACTGAGGAAATTTACTTTCATTGTTTGCACAATTTTACAAAGTCTGGAACCAATTAATAATATATTTTATGATTCCCAGCATGTCAATTAGTGGTAATATGAAGTGTTTAAAATACGTCAAGGAACTAAAATTTGGCCATCAATATGCAATGACCACATAATCTTGAGCATATGGCACCTTAACAGAATGTAATAAGTATGTGATAATGAGAATCTAGTCAGTATTTTTTTGTCAGTTTCCTGAATAACATAATTGACATTTACATTTGACTGAAGGATATATGTTACAGTAAGTAAACAAAATGTGTTCCTATAGGATTGTATTGTATGTCATTTCAAATATGAATTTCCTTGCATTATGTATGCATATCTGCAGGCATATCAAGAAAGTTGTGTGTGTCCATATAAAAGAAAGAATAATTAAGAAAAATATCAGCACCACAGGTACGTTTTTATAGGGGCATGGCTTGCCACTTGGAGAAGATGGCCGCATAATCGCTGAGCTCTGCCGCTTTCCTACACTACAAAAGCAATTACACCCCATGCACTGATCGGTTTGCAGAATGGGACACAATAGAAAGACCAAGCAGGTCTACCCCGAGAGTCAAAGAAAAAATGCTAACCGGCTCGCTACGAGACTTTTTTCAAACTCCGGCGGTCTTAGCCTCACACCCGGATGCGGACCTCAATGCCAGCTCAAACGCTAGCTCCCAGTCCACGCAGCACAGTGAAGGTGACCTCCCCAACCAGGTGCTACATAACTCAATCCACCAAATCTTTTCCTCCACTCCATGGAAAATGGACTTCAGCAACCTGATCTCTGAACATACCGTTCAGGAGGAAGTCACCAAGCTCAGAGTGGACCTCGGAGACCTGGAGCAACGTATCAGGGCACAAGAAGAGGTAAACTCCCAACACACAAGGCAAATATTAAACCTGTCACAAGTCACCACCCAACATACATGATACCTAGAGGACTACAGAAGGAGGCTGGAGGTCAGTAGGTGCAGGAGGCATAACATTCGGGTCAGAGGGGTCCCAGAGCATACCTCCCAGGAAGATGAAAATGTGGCCCAGCGGCTCCTGGGAAAATTTAAAGGGCTCCTCCATCGACTTGCCTCAGCAGTAATACTGATGGATAGAGCACACAGGGAGCTACGCCCACATGGCCCCCCTGGTGGGCCCTCTTTGGACATCCTCTGTCAAGTGTCAGAATATGGCTTAAAGGAGGAGATCATGAGCAGGGTCAGGGAAGTTGGATCGTGGAACCTGGAGGGCCACCATATCACTTTCTATAAGAACTTATCTGACCTTACACTACAAGCCTGCAGGGCTCTACGACTTCTGACCCTCCTTCTGCAACAGAGAGGGATGCACTACTATTGGGGTCATCCCTTTAGCCTTACCATTCTCAACATACAATACTATCAAGATCTCCTGGCAATATTGGAGGAACTGGGAGCGATGGATATCCGTATACCGTACTGGACGCTGAGAGGCCCTATGGGGCAGAGAGCGCGTCCCCCCAGACGTCCTAGGCTGAGACTTGCCACACCCATCCCGAGTCCATGGAGTAGAGATGTGGAAATTGAAGAGTGACCTGAGTATCCCTTTGTTGTTGCAGTTTTTTCTTAACAAACAGTGAGAGTGGAGAGACAGGGACTATGGGACATCTTATACAGTATATTCCTTTGGTGGAATTTATGTTATAGCCGCATATAGTTAGATTTGCATATATATATGTTTCAGTGCATGTGATTGTGTAATGAGAGTCTTTGATGCTCAGCTATATCCCAAGACATATGCAATCGATTAATGTTTGATTTTTATTAATGTTATTCTGCAAAATGTTTTAGTGGGAAGGCGGCAGTGCCCCTTCCTAGTGTTTTTTCTTAATTTTCCCTAGTTAGAGAGAGATTGATTTTATTTCCGCCTTCTCCGGAGGCCTCCCTTTCTACCTGTTGGTTGGTGAGTGGTACGTGACGTATATATTGTCTGGTTTCCACCCCCCTAACCAACAGGATCCTCTAAGTAGATTGAAATACCCCCTTCACTACCATAGAGGTACTTCCCTCAATCCTACGCCTGTCTGTTGGCACCCGTCCCTTTTGGCCTACTCCCGCCCCCATATTTGTTGACCCCTCCCCAAGGTAGCAGTCGGCCACCAGATGGCTGATGTGTCACCTACACCCAGTAAACCAATGTTTACTGCAGCTACCCTGAATATTTTCACATTAAATGTGAAAGGCCTTTATGTGCCGGAAAAACGGTCACCGAGGGACAAAATGCTGAAATCCCACAAAACATCCATTGCCTTCCTCCAAGAGACACATTTTTGTGGCAAAGCACCTCCTCGATTGGTAAATGGGGAATACCCGCAAGGTTTTTTCAGCAATGACCCTCTTACCAAAACGTAAGGAGTAGCAATATTGATCTCACGTCGTACACTGTTCCTGGAAACAGAACAGTTGGTAGACCGTGAGGGTAGATTTGTCTTTGTAAAAGGCAAAACAGCACACCAACTATAAATGTTGGCAAATGTTTTCCTCCCAAATAAATACCAACAATGTCGCTTTGCTAAAATGATGACCAAATTGAGAGAATTTCAGGAGAATTTATCTCACATTGCTGGCTTTTTCGGATCCTATGTAATAAATCTATCACTTATTTTCTACTGGACTGAGGAGTGCTAGCGTCTTTCTTCTTTGATCTACTCCATTTATCTCATACACCGGGCAAGGACGGCTAATACGGGCACTATCTTTCTCTCCACGGATGCCGAAAAGGCATTTGACCGCCTTGACTGACCTCATTTGATGGCAGTTTTGGAACATGTTGGATTTGGCCCTCACATGCTTTCATGGATATCGTCCCTGTATAGGTTTAAAAAAAGGCAACCACAAGCCGGCTCCACTCCCATCAATTAGTGCTGTAGGCAGGTGCTCCACACGCAGATCAGACGTAAATATTGTGATATCCAAAAGTGCTTTAATAGTGCTAAAAAACAGACAGAATGGAACTCTACTGACAAACAAACCGGTAAAGGAAGAACCTTATGCGTTTTGCGTGATGAACACACTTAATCATATGATGACACCCTCGCTCCTTATGTTCAGCCCAGGGAAATGAACAATACAAAAAAATCCACCTAGACCTAAAAATCTGCACCAGCAATTCTCCGCCACCCCAAAAACAAAAACTCAGTCTATCTCTTGTGGTCTGCCCTCAATGAAGGCATCTGGCTATGTCAGCCTGAAAAGCATTTTCTTCCTTTCCCCATAAATATAAATTAGAGCAAGTGTTAATTTTGCTTCCATTTTGGCAATGCTTTATTGAACAGGAACTTAATGCCTTCTCAAAGAAAGTCTCCAATATGCCTACTCGTTCTAACCTTACACTGCATTGATTAAGCTCCAGTAGCCTAATAGGTGGAGTAGCCCCACTAATACAGATATAGCTCTATGTCAAGCTGACAAGGTGGGTAGTATGGAGGTACTCAGTATAGATGACTGTAGAAGTGAGGCACTTCTTACTGATGTTGCATCCTATATACGTTTAGATGCCCACACTTGCTTTCAGGTCGTTGTTGCGTCATTGATTGAAAAAGTCATTGGCCTCAGCATTTATAATAATACAGTTGCTGCATTTTACAGTTCAATCTCCCTCATGCCATTTTCCATCATTTACCTCTTGTTTACATATATGATGACTGGTATTAAGTCTTTGAATGAACCTTTATGTGAATTTGTATACATATTTCTCAAACCTGTGTCTTCAGATGTTCGTGACACCAAACATGTCCTAACCCTTATTGAATCTATTCAATGGTAATCTTCATATCTATGGGTTACACTATATTCTACTAAGCCTCATGATAAGGTTTTGATGGTTGCGAAGTATCATTTTACCGGTCATACCGATTTTTCTGAACAGTAGAAAGATTTTTTTAAATATACAAGTATGGGCATATTAGATTCTGATCACTTTATCCTCACATCTGCCCAGCAAATATAGAATTACACCTTTTGTTGGTTTATTATCCTTTTCAGTATCCAACTAATTCCTACCTCACGCAATAACCTGAATCACAATATTCTATGCCAATTCCTTGCCTGTAGTGCTTTCAGGGCATTCTACTGCTATTGTCATCTTCTCCTCCACTTTGATCGCTTCTAGCACAATCTACACACCTCAACCAGTCTCTATTGTCCCTCATTCTTCCTAAAAGCAGTGTTTATTCCACGTCCTGAGATCCAGCACACCAGGACAACTCTTTATCATTTTAACCAGGGCTCGAGTCCTGCAGGAACGCTTGGGAACGGCGTTCCTGCAATTTTTTATTATGACAGAAACGCCGTTCCCTTTGCTCCTGCAGGACCAGGGCAGCTGCCTCCTTTTTTTTTTTTTTTTACGGCAGCCACATCCACTAGATGCGGTCCGAGAAAAAAAAAAAAAATTCCTGTCACTGCCACCGAATTTGACAGCAAGTCATATCAGGTGGTGTTGTTTCTAGACATGTGCATTCGTTTTCGGACGAATGCATTTTCGGACGAAAATAGCATTTTCGTCCATTCGTCCGAAAAACGAATAACGAAAATTTTAACTAACAAAATCCGAATGAACGAATGGTTAATAAACGAAAATCATTCGTTCATTCGTCCATTCGTCCATTCGTGCTATTGGCATTCTAAACCGAAATAGAGTCGGTTTACTATACCAATAGCATTGTACTACATTCCATAAACCGACATGAATGACTTTCGGTTTATGGAATGCATGTAATGCTATTAGCTTCCTATAAACCGAAATTGAGTTCCCATTCATACGAATAGGTCAATTGACCTATTCGTATGAATGGGGACTCTTTCGGTTTATAGAAAGCCAATAGCAGCATGTATTCTATAAGCCGAAAGTCTTTAAAACAAACGACGTTCGGTTTATAGAATACATGTAATGCTATTGCTGTTCTATAAGCCGAAAGACTTTCGGCTTATAGAACAGCAATAGCATTACATGTATTCTATAAACTGAACGTCGTTCGTTTTAAAGACTTTCGGCTTATAGAATACTATTGGCATTCTATAAACCTAACTAGAGTCCCTCCTCATTCATAAGAATTTCTTATGAATGGGGACTCGACTCTAGTTCGGTTTATAGAAAGCCAATAGTATTCTATAAGCCGAAAGTCTTTAAAACGAACGACGTTCGGTTTATAGAATACATGTAATGCTATTGCTATTCTATAAACCGAACGACTTTCGGTTTATAGAATAGCCATAGGATTACATGTAGTACATAAGCCGAAAGTCTATAAACCGAATGTCGTTCGGTTTATAGGCTGTCGGCATTTAACTATACAGAGACAGAGTCTCCATTCATAAAATTATGAATGGAGACTTTGTCTCCGTGTAGTAAAATGCTGAAAGCCTATAAACCGAACGATCGGTTTATAGACTTTCGGCTTATGTAATACATGTAATCCTATGGCTATTCAATAAACCGAAAGTTCGGTTTATAGAATAGCAATAGGAATACATGTATTCCATAAACCGACAGCCTATAAACCGAACGTTCGGTTTATAGGCTGTGGGCATTTTACTACACGGAGACAAAGTCTCCATTCATAATTTTATGAATGGAGACTCTGTCTCCGTATAGTTAAATGCCGGCTTTTAACTATACGGAGACAAAGTCTCCATTTATAATTTTATGAATGGAGACTCTGTCTCCGTATAGTTAAATGCCCACAGCCTATAAACCGAACGTTCGGTTTATAGGCTGTGGGCATTTAACTATACGGAGACAAAGTCTCCATTCATAGTTTTATGAATGGAGACTCTGTCTCCGTATAGTTAAATGCTATTGTATTCTATAAACCGACTCTATTTCGGCTTATAGAATGCAATAGTACTACGAATGGACGAATGAACGAATGATTTTCCTTTATTAACCATTCGTTCATTCGGCTTTAGTTAGCTTAGCATTTTCGTTCTTCGGTTTTCGGGCGAATGGACGAAAATGCAATTTTCGGACGAAAATGCATTCGTCCGAAAACGAATGCACATGTCTAGTATATATTCACATGTAAATTGCTTTTTTAATAAAAAATTATGATATAAAAAAAATCTTGTTTTTATTTCCTTTTATGTGACAATGCTGCCTCTCTCTTTCCCTTGCCCCCAGATTTGTCGCTCTCCCCCCCTTAGTGTTGTCTCTCTCTCACCCTCCCTTTGGCTCCCCCCTCGCTCCCCTTGTGTCTGTCTCTTCCCCCCTTCCCTCCCCTTGTTTCTCTCTGTCCCCCCCCCCCTTGTTATTCTGTCCCCCCGTCACCTGTTTCTTGCTCCCTGGTGGCTAGTGGGGGCAGCCGGGGGATGTATGCACTATACATAATAGACGGAAGTGTCGGGCAGCATGGAGGTTGTCTGCACGATTCGTGCAGACATCCCCCAGCTGCCCGATTCTCCCTGGTGGCTAGCGAGGCAGCGGAGGATGTCTGCGCGATGAGCGAGACCTCTCCTGCTGCCGCCTGGCATGACCGCCGGGACTTCTATGATGAAGCTGGGTACTTCCGGCTTCCTCATAAAAGTCCTGGCTGTCGTTCCGGGCGGCAGCAGGGGAGGTCTCGCTCATCGCGCAGACATCCTCTGCTGCCTCGCTAGCCACCAGGGAGAATCGGGCAACCTCCATGCTGCCCGACACTTCCGTCTATTATGTATAGTGCATACATCCCCCGGCTGCCCCCACTAGCCACCAGGGAGCAAGAAACAGGTGAGGGGGGGACAGAATAACAAGGGGGGGGGGGCAGAGAGAAACAAGGGGAGGGAAGGGGGGAAGAGACAGAAACAAGGGGAGGGGGGCAGAGAGAAACAGGGGGAGGGAAGGGGGGAAGAGACAGACACAAGGGGAGCGAGGGGGGAGCCAAAGGGAGGGTGAGAGAGAGACAACACTAAGGGGGGGAGAGCGACAAATCTGGGGGCAAGGGAAATAGAGAGGCAGCATTGTCACATAAAAGGAAATAAAAACAAGATTTTTTTTATATCATAATTTTTTATTAAAAAAGCAATTTACATGTGAATATATACTAGACATGTGCATTCGTTTTCGGACGAATGCATTTTCGTCCGAAAATTGCATTTTCGTCCATTCGCCCGAAAAACGAAGAACAAAAATGCTAAGCTAACTAAAGCCGAATGAACGAATGGTTAATAAAGGAAAATCATTCGTTCATTCGTCCATTCGTAGTACTATTGCATTCTATAAGCCGAAATAGAGTCGGTTTATAGAATACAATAGCATTTAACTAAACGGAGACAGAGTCTCCATTCATAAATTTATGAATGGAGACAAACGTATAGTTAAAAGCCGACAGCCTATAAACCGAACGTTCGGTTTATAGGCTGTGGGCATTTAACTATACGGAGACAGAGTCTCCATTCATAAAATTATAAATGGAGACTTTGTCTCCGTATAGTTAAAACCGGTGTTCTGACAAATTTCTGGAGCAAATTCTCCTGCGCAATCGCAGGAGAATTTGCTCACTGCGCATGCGCATAAAGTTACAGCTGATAACTCAGCTGTAACTTTGTGACCACCGCGCATGAGCCAGCTGCGCAACCCACCTCCCGCCCCCCTCACACCCCCCGCACACCCCTTCTTACCAGATCATCGACCACAGCGATACACACCGCATGTGCACGCCTATCCAGCCGTTTGGGAATGCGCGCGTCCGTTGTTGTGTTCTTAAGGTGGTAAGTAACACGGGGCGTCGGGACATAAGGGGCAAGCATCCTGGTGAGGGCTGCCTCATCTTGATGGGATTTGTGATCCTCCTGCTGTATTATTGATGCAGCAGGAGGATCACAAATCCCATCAAGATGAGGCAGCCCTCACCAGGATGCTTGCCCCCTTATGTCCCGACGCCCCGTGTTACTTACCACCTTAAGAACACAACAACGGACGCGCGCATTCCCAAACGGCTGGATAGGCGTGCGCTTGCGTTGTGTATCGCTGTGGTCGATGATCTGGTAAGAAGGGGTGTGCGGGGGGTGTGAGGGGGGCGGGAGATGGGTTGCGCAGCTGGCGCATGCGCGGTGGTCACAAAGTTACAGCTGAGTTATCAGCTGTAACTTTATGCGCATGCGCAGTGAGCAAATTCTCCTGCGATTGCGCAGGAGAATTTGCTCCAGAAATTTGTCAGAACACCGGCATTTAACTATACGGAGACAGAGTCTCCATTCATAAAATTATGAATGGAGACTTTGTCTCCGTATAGTTAAAAGCCGGCATTTAACTATACGGAGACAGAGTCTCCATTCATAAAATTATGAATGGAGACTTTGTCTCCGTGTAGTAAAATGCCCACAGCCTATAAACCGAACGTTCGGTTTATAGGCTGTCGGCTTATGGAATACATGTATTCCTATTGCTATTCTATAAACCGAATGTTCGGTTTATAGAATAGCCATAGGATTACATGTATTATATAAGCCGAAAGTCTATAAACCGATCGTTCGGTTTATAGGCTTTCGGCATTTTACTACACGGAGACAAAGTCTCCATTCATAATTTTATGAATGGAGACTCTGTCTCTGTATAGTTAAATGCCGACAGCCTATAAACCGAACGACTTTCGGTTTATAGACTTTCGGCTTATGTAATACATGTAATCCTATGGCTATTCTATAAACCGAAAGTCGTTCGGTTTATAGAATAGCAATAGGAATACATGTATTCCATAAGCCGACAGCCTATAAACCGAACGTTCGGTTTATAGCCTGTCGGCATTTTACTACACTGAGACAGAGTCTCCATTCATAAAATTATGAATGGAGACTTTGTCTCCGTGTAGTAAAATGCCCACAGCCTATAAACCGAACGTTCGGTTTATAGGCTGTCGGCATTTTACTACACGGAGACAAAGTCTCCATTCATAATTTTATGAATGGAGACTCTGTCTCTTATTAGTTAAATGCCGACAGCCTATAAACCGAACGACTTTCGGTTTATAGACTTTCGGCTTATGTAATACATGTAAACCTATGGCTATTCTATAAACCGAAAGTCGTTCGGTTTATAGAATAGCAATAGGAATACATGTATTCCATAAGCCGACAGCCTATAAACCGAACGTTCGGTTTATAGCCTGTCGGCATTTTACTACACGGAGACAGAGTCTCCATTCATAAAATTATGAATGGAGACTTTGTCTCCATGTAGTAAAATGCCCACAGCCTATAAACCGAACGTTCGGTTTATAGGCTGTCGGCATTTTACTACACGGAGACAAAGTCTCCATTCATAATTTTATGAATGGAGACTCTGTCTCTTATTAGTTAAATGCCGACAGCCTATAAACCGAACGACTTTCGGTTTATAGACTTTCGGCTTATGTAATACATTTAAACCTATGGCTATTCTATAAACCGAAAGTCGTTCGGTTTATAGAATAGCAATAGGATTACATGTATTCCATAAGCCGAAAGTCTCTAAACCGAAAGTCGTTCGGTTTATAGACTTTCGGCTTATAGAATACAAGTAATACTATTGCCTTTCTATGAACCGAACGAGCTCCCCATTCATAAGAATTTCTTATGAATGGGGCTCTCGTTCGGATTATAGAAAGCCAATAGTATTACATTGTATTCTATAAAACGAACGAATAAAAATTAACGAAACGAAAATAATGAACAAATTTCGTCTGAAACGAATGCACTAATGAACGAAATTCGTTTTAGACGAAATAAATAACATTTTCGTCCGAATGGACGAAAACGAAACGAAAATTTTAGTTTTGCACATGTCTAGTTGTTTCCCTCCTCCGTGCAGGAGGGAAGAAGACTGCACGGAGGAGCTGGACGGAGACAGGGAGCACCAAGGAGATGGTGAGTACTTACCTCCTTGTTGCTCTCTGTCTCTGGTCGTCTCCTCCGTGCATCTTCCCCCCTGCACGGAGGAAGGAAGCTCCGGTCGTCACGTTTTTTTTTTTTTACTTTATTGAAGTCGCGCGACCTCAATAAAGTTGAAAACTCAAAAACGTGACGACCAGAGCTTCCTTCCTCCGTGCAAGGGGGAAGATGCACGGAGGAGACGACCTGTCACGACAGCACTGTCACACTGCCAATCACTCCCTCCTCACCAACCTCCATACCTGCTCAGAACTCCCCAGAGATCTGTCTCACTGCAATCTGGTCTCCATTAACAGGTCTTTCATGAGTAATCCTAGGTTACTGTTCTGCACATGTGCAGTTCTACGTTTGGCTTCCTGCTCTTACTCATCCTTAAAGGGCCAGGTTTAAACGTTACTTTTTCCTGTGATTCTCATTGGTTGACTGTTTGGTAGGAGGGCTATTTAAACCTCATTTGTGCACTTGCTCCTTGCCTGAAATAGTGCTCCAAGCCTTTTCTAGCGTTCACAGACTACCTTTGACTCCTGTTGCCGATTTTGCCTGTTTTTGACTCTGCCTGTTTGCCGCCTGTCTTGACTCTTCGCCTGCCTCCTGACTCCGATCGTTTGCTGCCAGCCCTGATCCCTGCTTGTTGACCATTCTCTTGCCTAGCCCTCCTGTACCTTCGTTTTTGGTATTTGTGCCCGTGTCAGTTTTATTCTGGTTACGTTTCATTATCCTAGTAAGTGTCAGAGTGCCAAAGTCCTGGAGGAAAGAAACCTGAGGCTCAACCGTAGGGTGGAATTCCTTCAGGCAGAAGAATTCTGTTCACTTGCCTGGGTTTGTTACGTATACCATACCTACTTCTGCACAGTGGTTCCAGCTCCGCACCAACCTTACAGTTATTTCAGGCCCGACTATGGAACCCGCAGATTTAAACCATATCGCATCTCGACAGGACCAACACGACCAGATTCTGACCACCCATGCATCCCACCTGCAGAATCTGGAGCAGAAGGTAGACACTGTCACAGATCTATTACGCTCCTTAACCGCCTCCAGATCCTCAGCCCCCTCTACACCTGTGTCTAAAGCTACACCCTCTACTTCGGGAGTACAGACCGTAGCCAAACCTCCCAAGATGCCAGTTCCCGATAAGTACCGTATTTGCTTGAATATAAGACAAGGTTTTTTTCAGAGCAAATGCTCTGAAAAATCCTCCTCGTCTTACATTCGAGGTCCTTATAATCTGACCTCAAATTGAGGTCAGACTATAAGACAGGGATCCAGGTCCCCAGCAGAGCTGCAGGGGACCTGGATCCCCCTCTCTAGCAGCAGGGGATGTCTGCGCGATGAGCGCAGACTCCCCTGCTTCCGCCCGGCACGACCGCCGGGGCTTCTATGAAGAAGCCGGGTTCTTCCGGCTATGTCACAGAAGTCCCGGCGAGCGTGCCAGGCGGCAGCAGGGGAGGTCTGCGCTCATCACGCAGACATCCTCTGCTGCCCCATTAGGCACCAGGGTGAATCGGGCAGCTGGGGGATGTCTGCACGATACGTGCAGACATCCTCCATGCTGCCCGACACGGCAGCCTATTATGACGGACCAGCTGTCCGTCATAATAGACTGCCGTGTCGGGCAGCATGGAGGATGTCTGCACGTATTGTGCAGACATCGCCCGGCTGCCCCCACTAGCCACCAGGGATCGAGGTACAGGTAAGGGGGGGGGCAGAGGACACAGACAGACAAGTGGAGGGGGGATAGAGAGAGACAGGGGGAGGGGGGAGGACACAGACAGACAAGGGGGGGAGACACAGACAAGGGGAGGGAGGGGGACAGAGATAAAAGGGGGGGATAGAGAGAGAGAGACAGGGGGAGGGGGGCGGACACAGACAGACAAGGGGGGGGAGACACAGACAGACAAGGGGAAGGGGGACAGATAGAAAAGGGGAGGGGGGATAGATAGAGACAAGAGAGAGAAGATGGGGAGAGAGAGAGAGAAAACGCTGGGGGTGGGGAAAGAGACAGCTGGGGGAGCGGGAGAGAGGCCGCTTTGGCACATAAAAGCAAATAAAAACAAGAAATGCATTTGTATAATATACATTTTTTATTAAATATTATAAAGCAATTTACATATATACAAGTTAAACTTTTTTCCTATAGGGTAGTCTTATAATCAGGCTTTTAGTTTTTTTCCTAAAGGAATGTACAAATTTGGGGGGGTGGTCTTATAATCAGGGTCGTCTTATAATCGAGAAAATAAGGTACTCTGGAACACCGAAAGAATGCAGAGGTTTTCTCAATCAGTGCCTTTTGCATTTCCGTACTCAGCCTCTTACTTTTGCCACTCACTCCTCACGAGTTGCGTTTATTATCAATTTACTGAGATGCGAAGCCTTGGCGTGGGCCTCTCCCTTACTCGAAAGAAGTTCTCCTCTCCTTGAAGACGCAGATGCATTCATATCAGCATTTCGTGCAGTGTTTGACGCTCCTGGCAGACGTGAATCCGCAGAGTCCAATCTCATGGAGTTATGTCAAGGAAGGAAAACGGTAGCTCAGTATGCTATTGAATTTAGAACTCTCGCTTACGAAACAGACTGGAACGCCAGTGCCCTCAGGGCAGCATTCCGTAGAGGTCTCAACGACTCCCTGAAAGACGCTCTGACCTATAGAGACTTACCTAACGACCTGGAAGGCCTAATTGCTCTTTGCTTAAGATTAGATGCCAGGAATCAAGTAAGGCGTTTGGAACGTGACAGAGAACGAGATCGTAGATCTAGAATTAATAAACCACAAAACGCTTATTTCCCACCTGCGGCTATCCAAGAAACCCCTGCCAATGCTGCCGAACCTATGGAGATAGGTCCAATTCTACACCTATCGGAAGAAGAGAAACAGCGTAGAAGGACTATGGGTCGCTGTGTGTACTGCGGTCAGAAAGGTCACATAGCTCGCTATTGTCCCCAGAAGCAGAACCAGGGAAACTTCCGGGCTTAGTGGAGACTAGAGGCACCCCACTGAGCATTTCTACCCTTACGCCTCCTCCAGACCAAAGATTACTCGTACCCATCACGCTCCAGTGGACTGGTCACCAAGTCACCACACAGGCCTTCATTGATTCCGGAGCAGCCGGCAACTTCATAGACAGTTCCTGGGCCAAACGTCAAGGTATCCCTTTTATGTTCAAGACTCAGAAGAACCTTATAACCACCTTAGATGGTACCCCGCTAGGTACTGGCGTAATACCTGAAGAAACCCTACCATTGGGAGTCAAAATCGGGGTATGTCACATTGAAGAATTGGTCTTTGATGCCCTGTCTAGTCCTCATTTACCTGTCATCCTAGGTTTTCCTTGGCTCCAACGACATAACCCTAATATCGATTGGATCCAAGGGGAGATCACAGCTTGGAGCGAAGATTGTAAATCCTCATGCTGTTCTCATCCTTTAAAGATAAACGTGTTGCTTGAACTAACCCCAGAAGATCCTCGCACTCTAGTACCCAAGCAATATTTCGAATACCTTGATGTCTTTTCTAAAGAAAAAGCCGAGATCCTTCCTCCTCATAGGAGCTACGATTGTCCAATAGACCTATTACCTGGAACGACTCCACCTTCAGGTCGCACCTATCCGCTTTCTGAACCTGAGAACAAGGCTTTGGCTCAATACATCGAGGAAAATCTTCAAAAAGGGTTTATAAGACCATCATCTTCTCCTGCTGGGGCAGGATTTTTCTTTGTTGCCAAAAAAGAAGGCTCTCTCAGACCTTGCATTGATTATAGGGGATTAAACAGGATCACTATCAAGAATAAGTATCCTCTTCCGCTTATATCTGAATCATATGATCAATTGAAAGAGGCTACCATCTTCACCAAATTGGACCTCAGAGGGGCCTATAATCTGATACGCATTCGTGAAGGTGACAAATGGAAAACCGCCTTTAATACTAGATACGGACATTATGAATACCTTGTCATGCCATTCGGGTTATGTAATGCACCAGCTGTTTTTCAGAATTTTGTTAATGATGTGTTCCGTGATATGCTCCTCTCTCACGTCATGATATATCTAGATGATATTATGATATATTCCAAAACGTTGCAGGAACACCGTACTCATGTCAGACAGGTTCTTCAACGTCTCAGAGACCATAAACTTTTCGCGAAGGCGGAGAAATGTGAATTTGAATGCAACAGAGTAAAATTTTTGGGGTATGTGATTTCCAGTGGAGCTCTAGAGATGGATCCGGTTAAGGTGACTGCCATTAGCAATTGGGTGATGCCGTCGGACCTGAAAGGAATACAACGCTTCTTGGGTTTTGCTAATTATTACAGAAGATTTATAAGAAATTTCTCTAAAGTGGTAGCACCCATCTCAGCACTTACCAAAAAGGGTGCTAATCCTAAGACATGGCCCAACAATGCCATCAAGGCATTCCAAGATCTAAAAAACGCTTTTACCTCAGCTCCTATACTCAAACGTCCAGACCCTTCCCTCCCGTTCATTTTGGAGGTCGATGCTTCAGAGTCAGGTGCAGGAGCCATATTGTCTCAAAGAGATCAAGTCACTAACCGTATCCATCCATGTTCGTTCTTTTCTAAAATGTTTACCTCTGCTGAACGCAATTATGATGTAGGCAACAGAGAACTCTTGGCCATAAAGATGGCATTAGAGGAGTGGAGACACCTTCTGGAGGGTACTCTTATACCCATAACTATCTTCACCGATCACAAGAATCTCTTGTACATTGAAAAGGCTAAACGTCTAAATCCCCGTCAAGCTCGTTGGTCCTTGTTTTTCACACAATTCAATTTCATAATCTCCTACCGCCCTGGATCAAAGAACAAAAAAGCGGATGCTCTTTCAAGACTCCACGATCCTCCTGATCTTCCTCAAAAGGAGGAGACCATAATTCCTTCTGCTCGTATCATAGCTGCTATGTTTCCTAGCCTCATCTATCGAGTTTCTAAAACGCAGTATCCTAGACCCAAAGGAGGGATACATCCTCCTGGACGATACTTCGTACAACCAAGATACCGGAAAGCAGGATTATCTTGGGCCCATAATTCACCGATTGCTGGACATAGAGGAATTAATAATACCAAATTCCTTGTCAAGAGATTCTTCAGGTGGCCCCTTTTATCGAAAGATGTCCATGACTATGTGATGGCTTGTGATCGTTGTGCACGCAGTAAGGTCCCTAGGAAGAAACCCTTTGGTCTTCTGTGCCCCTTACCTGTTCCTACACGTCCCTGGACCCACATTGCCATGGACTTTGTAACTGACCTTCCACCCTCTCGCAATAAGACTGCCATACTGGTAGTTGTGGATCTGTTTTCCAAGCAAGCCCATTTCATTGCATTAAAAAAATTACCTACGGCCAAGGAATTAGCCCACTTCTTCATCAAAGAAATCATCAGAATTCATGGGGTTCCTCAATCCATCATATCCGATCGTGGTACCCAGTTTGTATCCCATTTTTGGAGAACACTTTGTAAGCACTTGGGGATTTCTTTGTATTTTTCTTCTGCTCATCATCCCCAGACCAATGGCCAAACTGAGCGAACTAATCAGGTCCTTAAACAGTATCTTCGGCTCTTTGTCTCTGAGGACCAATCCGATTGGACTACATACTTACCTCTTGCTGAACTGTCTTATAATAGTTCTCATCACGATTCCCTTAAGATGTCTCCATTCTGTGCCATGTGGGGATAAGAACCTTCCCTATGGCCTTCAGTGACTCTCCCTTCAGACATTCCTGCTGCTGATACACAAGCTCTAGATCTGAAGTGCCATTGGGCTAGTATCACCACCCAGCTTACAGTGGCCAAACAAAAGCAAAAACGATGGGCTGATGCTAAACGATCCACCTTCCCGGTACTCAATCCTGGCGATAAAGTCTGGTTGTCCACAAAAAATCTTCGCCTCCACTCCACTCTACGGCCCTTGGTCCCAAGTACATTGGACCCTACAAGGTTCTCCACAGAATCAATGAAGTTTCATACTCCTTGCACCTGCCCTCCTCCATGCGTATCCATAACGTTTTTCATGTCTCCTTGTTATCTAATAGATACTCCTCTGTCTCACGGACGCCTATCCCGGTTTTAGTTCAGGACCATGAGGAGTATTTAGTGCAATCTATTCTTGACTCCAGAATCCTTTGTGGTCGTCTGCAGTATTTCATTCACTGGCAAGGATACGGTCCTGAACAACGGTCCTGGGTCGACTCCTCTGATGTTCATGCCCCTGCCAGGGTACGCTCCTTCCATCTTCGATTTCCTACCAAACCTGGGCCTGGGCGCTCGTACAACGCCCGTCGAGTGGGGGGTAATGTCACGACAGCACTGTCACACTGCCAATCACTCCCTCCTCACCAACCTCCTTACCTGCTCAGAACTCCCCAGAGATCTGTCTCACTGCAATCTGGTCTCCATTAACAGGTTTTTCATGAGTAATCCTAGGTTACTGTTCTGCACATGTGCAGTTCTACGTTTGGCTTCCTGCCCTTACTCATCCTTAAAGGGCCAGGTTTAAACGTTACTTTTTTCTGTGATTCTCATTGGTTGACTGTTTGGTAGGAGGGCTATTTTTTTTAAAAAATTTAAAAAAATTTTTTTTGGTGTAGTGGATCTTGGGTGAGTTCCCACACTTTTTCCCCCAGGACTTGACCCCTGATTTTAACCACTGATGAAGTCCAATTAGTGGTGAAACGTGTCAGATCGCCCACACTATTTTTTTCATGTTACTTTATTAAAAAAATCTGTTCTTTTATCTATATGCTGTTGTATCTGTTTTACCCTTTATTAATATTGTTTGCAAAATGTAATTAAATATTTTAACTCTTATACAGTTTTCATGTTGCCCTCTTAGAACTTACTTCAACATGTCTTGTATTTACCCTCCCTCTTATGTGGCTAAAGGAACAGCCCACTGAAGTTTGTAGCAGATAGTTTTGTTTTTGTTTTTGTTGTACCTATTTTCTGTCTTTTCCACTCTACCTCAACCCTCTTCTCTTATTCTTGGGAGGCGCAGTCTTTGATTCATCTCTAGACACACCAAGTGACTTTTGATTCTATTAACCATAATGAGATTATCCTTAAATTTATTCTGGTGACACATTGCGCTACCTCTATTGATTATCTTTAACTTCTTCATACCATGTCAGTTATGTAGAAAATCCTGTAATGGCAATACACTTCTGTATGCCTCCTCGTGCTACCCCTATAGTTCCATTAAGGGTATACCTACAGGCCAGCTTCTCTGGATAAATGGAAACTTCTTCAGAGCCAGAGGTACAGCTACATTCAAATCAAGCACTTTGTTAACTCAGTCTTGTTGGGGAGGCAATATCCAGATTCACCTTCCTCTTATGGGTCATTGTGTAGAGCTGCTGAAGGACCTAACAAATTGATACATAATGTTTACTCTATATTATCAGATGGAGGGCTTAACAGTAAGCCTTATGTTGTCTTGGAGTGGGAGATAGACTGTAATGTGGCTCTATCTGAGGAGAGTATAAAAAATTGTGATATGGTCGCACAAGAGTTCAATGTCAGTTGCAACCCGAGAGAATAATTAGAACATTTTGACTGATATAGGAACTCCACTATATTGCATAAAATTTTTCCTTTGGCCCCTGACAGATGCTGATTCAGAGGTTCTGGAATCAAACCAGAACACCTAACTATGATGACTGGGTAAAAGAGGTAGAACAGACTAGGAAAATAGAGGATCTTATTTTAGGAGATAGAGGCTTGGATAATTTTAACAAATGGTCTAACTGGCTACAATATCTCGCTGATCCTGTTTTTGAACCTAGTTTTGGATCCGATTTTAAATCGATGTGGATGTTCAACCTTTTTTCTGCTTTCTCCATTTCCGAATGTGTTAGTGGTAATTTACTTGGAGATGTTGATAGAAGGGTAAATATTTTGTAATGTGGTATTTGGGTAATATGTATTTTGCTTTTGTTTAAATGTTGTACTATTTGCAGTGGGAATGTGAGAATTAAAATGATCTGTACATTGTGTTGATTGATTTTCTAGCAAATGCAATACTCAAAATAACAATACATGTAATTGTTTCTGTGCTGTCTGCAGTCTATGACATCACCTTATGGATCGTTATGCAAATATCATTGTATTACTTTATTTGCATATGGTGCCTCAAGATAATATCATGATCTGAAAACAATTCTCCCTTATTCTGTGCACCTGCTTTCAATACGACTAACAAGATATATTGATCATTGTCAGGCTTTACAAGTGACAGAGTCGCTCAAAACAAGATCAAGTTGTTGTTAGCAAAAGTTTTTAGCCATGAAATTTCCATAATATCAATTCAGTAACAAAAATGAGATTGTTCCAGAAACAATTAGTAAGAGTAAACTCGATTTCTGAAAATCCCTGAAAACATGGTTTCCCTGAAATCAATCTATGACATGCTGATGGAGCAGAGCTATGCTAAATGGCAATAAATGAGATCAGGGTAAATCTAGATAAATCCAGGTGTACAGATTGTTTCTGGAAACATCTCTAGCTGGCGCTGCATTGATTGGATTTACCTGGATATCACTTTATCATCATTACAAAGCGTAGCAAAATTGATTTCAGTTTCACCACATTTGTGTACACAGTGTGCATTGTGTGCCCCTGTTTTTTTTCAATTTATATGATTTTTGGATACACTCAGGGACGAGTTTCACTTAGATAAAGATTTATCTGCTACACTGTCAGGAGATTTGCTTTCAGCATTATATTTATTTACATTTGTTTACACTACACAATTGAATTTTTTTTATTATTATTATTATTAAAGGTCTAAACATTGTATAGACTCTGAATGTAGACAATAAAAAAAATATTAAAAAGGCTACGTACATTGCGTTAGCAGAATTGCATGGAAATCCATATTTTAAGAGAAAACTGTTTTAAATGTGTCTGTGGTGTCTTCTTTTCATGACACCACAGACAGAGAGAGAGAGAGAGAGAGAGAGAGAGAGAGAGAGAGAGAGAGAGAGATAATAAAAACATGTATTCATGCTTCAAAAGTTGTGACAAGTTGTAACAAATGACGTGCAGTCCAGCAGTATTAAGAATGCCTATATGGATACAGAATTCAACTAATTAATAATGGTAGGTCCTATGAGATCTCCACCATGATTAAGTAATTGAATACTATCTGTGCATATATGTTTCCTGCATACTGCCGAGATAAACACAGCTTTAAACAAGAACTCAATCTCCAAAGTTTGGCTGAATATGTTGGGAAATGTGCTCAATAACATTTGACATTACAAAAATTAAATAAATCTGCTCTATTACTAAAGGAGAACTGGAGCAAAAAAAAAATCTTTTTGGATGGTTTGCATAGAATTTTTTTAGACTACTAATGATGTACCCTATTGAGCCCTCTTTGTTCCAAAGAGCACAGGGAGCTGACGTGCTTAAAATCTTGGGTCATATAGGCCAAATCTTCCTTCATCTCACCAAATGAGAATGAAGATCTGATCCTAGATTCTAAAAAAGCATGTCAGCCCACTAGTATAGATTTATGGAACAAAGAGGACAAAGAGTAAGAATGTATGTGTATTCTTAAATTAAGGAATTTAGATATGAACCATGTACACTTAATATAAACTTTCAGTAAAACATTTTTGGGCCTTTAAACAGAGCCCAGCAGATTATTATAATAATATTATTTAAACTACATTGAGTTCAATATCAGGTATCATCATGAGGCACACAGTGAATCTGCTTTCCTTCCAATTATTAACTGTATTAGTTGTCAGATGCTTTAAATCCTGTGGAATTCATTGCAAGCCTCTGTAACTTTAAAGGCAGTCACACTGAGAGCATATCAGTAAATGCTTGCAGGCCTACCCATCCTAGTAATTAGTTGACTGGTGTGACACCGCTCACTGCCCTTCACTGTATAATGGTATGGGTTAAAACCTTGGCTAGGAACTCATATCAATCATTTTTTCCACCTCATTTCCTAATACCTTCTGAGCTGACTTAATGAAGAGCGTAGTAGAAATGCTTGCAGACTTGCTTTTGCCTTCTACACATATATACTGTAAATACACATATTCTAAACAATTATAATGTAAATAACATTGTGTGTGCATATATTTTTAATATATATATATATATATTCATGAAACAAGGGTTGTTTCAATCAGGCTCCATGGTAACATGATCTGTACAAAAACTATACCCCAAGCTTCTTCACTACTTTCTCAGCCCTGCTGTTTGCACAGGTTTCCTTGACACAGCACATAGGCATGCATCCATATAACATTCTTCCTCATCTGTGTGATTCTCTTTGCTGCTTTGCCAAATATGCCACTATACTACTGGCACACCTTTTGTTCCAGTACATTATCCTCAAAGGCCTGGTACTGCCTCCTAGAAACATCTTCCTTCCTAATCCCTAATTAACTGCTTCTCCTTTCCAGCCACTGCTGCAGGTGCCTTGCCCATGCCGTCCTCCAGAGATGTTGTCCTGCAGCAGTTTATCACTCCTGTTTTGTCTGAATCAAAATGGATTCTTGTTGAACAATCTATGAAACTTTGTTTTCTTCTGGGCAGTGATTGGCTGTATTGATTAATTCTTCATATAATACCCGTTTTATAACTGGTTAGTAAAATGGTGAACTGTCTGTTTCTGACGTCTGTGTTTGGTTCATCCTCCTATTCATCGTTTAGTTAGCATTTTTGTGATGATTCCACAATATTCGGCTTATCCACTATTTTTCACATTCTTCTCCACTGATTGTGCTCAACTTCATGATAACTACGACTACATAGTTACCCTGAAATGAACAAACAGAGACAAATAGATAAGAAACTGACAGCTTACCTCCCAATTGTCCCTATTTAGGAGGAACAGTCTCCATTTTGCATCCAAATCCCCCTGTCCCTCTTTCCTCCTCTATTGTCCCTCATTTCTTGGAGCAAATTATTTGTAGTTTGTATTACTGTATCACAGAGCAATAAATCTGTGTTTAAACTGAAGTAAATGTATTTTATATTAATTTGTGTAAATAAAATAAATTATTATTTTAAATTACTTATCAAATTACCAAAATAGTTACCAATGATTTATGTAAGAGTCACTGAGAATAATCCAGTAATGCCCCGCCCAAAGCCACATCTTCAGCCACTCCCACAAAATAAACGTGTCCCTCTTTGGCTATTTGAAATGTATGGAGTTATGCATAGAATAGACCCCTATGTTTGCTGTGTGCATGCAGGAGGATAAAAATGAACAGAAAACAAAAACGTTAAAGTGATTTAAATGTTATGTATCCATACGTGAATACACACTTATACACGCATACTTCCAGTACTGTACTATGCATCTATGTGTGTGCTGTACAAAATTAATTAAATGAGAAATAATCAGCTAACCTATATGTTGTACATCCACTGATATAATTAAATAGATTGCTATCTACCTATCCACTAATTTATCTATTGTCTAACATCTACATATCAACTACCTATACATCCATGCATGCACATATACCTCTGTTACTGTACTACTTTGTATTTATATATGTGTGATAGATAGCAATATTCACAGTACATTAAAATAAGAAATAATGTGATAGTTTTGCAAATTAATATAAATATTGGATATCCATAGAAGGTATGTTATATAAAATAGAATTATACAGAAATCTATCGATAATCAGTCCTTATATACATGACATACAGCGCTGTACATGACATACAGCCCTTTGCCTAAGGCGGCACTTGCCTTGTTTGCCGTTAGGGGCGGCACAAAACGCCAAAAAAAGAATAATGACATTTTTTTTTAAAAAGCGGCCCCTTTAAAAAAAAAAAAAACGCGCTTGCCGGCAGAGTCGGAGGGGAGAGGAGATCGGAAGATCCCCCCTCACCTTCCCTCTGCCTGCTAGCAGGTTGCACGAGGAGCCGAACAAGCAGCACAGAGAAACCTTCGTGCTGCCTGTTCAGCTCCCTGTGCAGTGTAACAGGGAAGTACCGACAGTCACTTGACCGGCGCTTTGACGTCAGACGCGCACCTGGTCACGTGACCTGTCGGCACAACCGCCGGGGAGCTGAACAGGCAGCATGGAGGATGCCATACTGCCTGCCACTAGCCACCAGGGAAAAAGGTAAGTGCTGGGAAGATGGGGGATGTATTGGGAAAATTGTCAGGGGCTTATTAATGGCAAATAATACTGGCATATTATTGGGCAAATTGGGCAAATTGGCTGGGGCATATTAAATGGCAAATAATACTGGCTTAATATTGGGCAAATTAGCTGGGGCATATTAAATGGCAAATAATACTGACTTAATATTGGGCAAATTGGCTGGGGCATAATAAATGGCAAATAACACTGGCATATTATAGGCCAAATTGGCAGGGGCATATTAAATAGAAAATAATACTGGCATAATATTGGGCAAATTGGCAGTGGCATATTAAATGGAAAGTACTGGCACATTATTTGGCAAATTGGCTGGGGCATATTAATGGCATATAATACTGGCATATTATTAGCCAAATCGGCTGGGGCATATAATACTGGCATATTATTGGGCAAATTGTTTGTGGAATATAAATGGCAAATATTATTGGAAATGTGAATGTGATGGGGGCATGTAAATGGGGTGACGGGGCATGTCCTTAGTGTGCAAACGTGGATTATGGGTCATGTCGTGGGTGTGCATCGTGGGTAGGGGGTGCCCAAATTTTGTCTGCCTAGAGCAGCACAAAACCAAGATACACCACTGATGACATACATACACATATACTTATTTTTGTGCTGTTAAAATGTTACCGATATTTAAATATATAAAATGTGTTGTAAACAATGTTATTTGGCGTGTTGTAACAATGTACAGAAGACATTAACTGGGATCTGTAACCTCAAAGTCATCATTATTACTCTGTATGATGGTTTCACCTCCTGTTGGTTGAAAAGAAAAAGAATTTAAAAAGAAAAATATTAATGTTACATATTTATATTAAAAAAAGAAATGGCATAATAATTCAGTGATGATACATACTATTGATATTCGTATTTGTAGTCACCAATGTCCATTAATATATTGGAAATGTAATGTTGCTCTGCAGCACATGTTTAGAAGTCTGTCTTAGAGTAAGCATGCATCCTGCATAGAGAATTGACAATTGTTTGGCGTTATTATAGAGAAGCCTGCACTGGCATTTCAGACACCACCCACCTAAGAATCATAATTTGAAAAGGATGTTGATGGATTATAGAAGATCCCTCTGTCTGCTCCAATTAGGATCAACATTTTCTCTCCTTGTTCACTGAGCTTTAGCGTGTTGAATAGCTGAAAAAAGGTTGCCCCCTACTGGATAGCTGTGAATTTGCGACAAATTCAAGAGATTGTTCAATTTTCCCTATTTTTTCCAAGAGAGAACTCACGGAATGAATACTAAAAATAAAAATAAATGCTCTGTCCTTATTTATGTTTTAATGTATAAATGATATTTTATATGGTGCATTTAAAAAAAAAAAAAACCTGTGATGCAAATCAAGTAGGCAGATCTACTACAAAAATAATAAATGCTAATGAAAGAAATGCTGGACCAGCATCTCCCATTTTACATGACCAATTCACCATGATAATGTAATCTTATATTCACAGGCAATTGCTACGATAGATAAGGATGTCTCTCCAGTACTCACCCCAAAAAATAAATATGTGGAGAATTTATCAAGAGCCATAATACAAGGAAAACGCTAGAAAATCTGTTTTCAGGTGACGTTTTATCATCCAATTATTGGTTGTGACTTATTGATGCAGTAACTTTTGCAGGATTATCACTGTGCGCATTTAACTCCTTAATTGGAAGCAGTGTCATTCTAAAACCTGACATTTATCAATGTTTTTTCTCTTTCACATGATCCAGTTAAGTAATATCTGGAGGAAATAGGTTGGAATTCTTAATAGCACTGGTACCTTCATTATCTTAACCTCCTTTAACAGGGCAGAGCTATGGAAAATGTGTAGTACAGGTTTGCATTACCATCACCTCTTCATGTGGTGCTCAGCTGGTAGTGAGCGGTGATATGGCTTCAGATCCCACGCTCTGGTTTGTTTAGTTCTGTATGCAGCGTGATTGACACCAGAGAGCAGGTCAGAAGGGGCTAAAACCTGCAGCTTTGTGGCATCAGTCTAGTTAGGTAGCCATAATTGCTGTGTCCCTATAGTTGTGTAAGTCTGACACTAGTGCCCAAGTCATCTCACTCTCGTTAGTTGGTGAGCATTGGTGCTATTCATGGTGGACATTTACTGGACTTGTAGATAGACAGTTTCATGAAGTTCTATGAACCTTTACAGGCCTTGCCACATGCTGCATGCAAACCTCAAATCCCCAAATACAATGTCTAGTCACTGGACTCTGCAGCAGTGGAAGCGTGTTGTATGGAATGACGAATCTGATGGTGAGTCTGGGTTAGGTGGATGCCAGAAGAAGTGTACCTGCCTGACTGCTTTATGCAAACTGTAAAGTTTGTTGGAGGATGGATAATGGTATGTGGCTGTTTTTCAGGGGTTGGACAAGGTCCTTTACTTCCAGTGAGGGAAAATCTTAATGCTTAAGAAAATCTTAAGACATTTAGCACAATGCTTATGCTTTTAACTATGTGGGAACAGTTTGGGGAAACAAGTCAATACTACACATTTGCATTGCAATATGCAAACAAATTTTAGTGGTGTCACTAGTTTTTTTTTTTTTAGTGGATTCCATTATTTTAGTTATAGACCTAACAACTCTAGAAACATATCTCTATTCACTTTACATTACAGTGTAATAGGGGTTTAAGTTATTCTACTATAGAAACATTCCCATTTTCAATTGTTATGAACACAAAACATGGTGACAATAGAAAATATCAGCAAAAGAACTTGCTTGTTGTACTCATCACAATTCACTTATGTTGGTTGTGTTTACTTTTCAAAAAAATTCAAACTGCAAAAATAACAGTGATACTAACTGCCACGAGTAGGGTAAAAGAATGGCTTATAGACAATTATACCTCTTTGGGAGCAAAGCAGATATTGTTATCAAAAAGGGGGCAATATCTAGTATATAGTGGCCAGATGTCCCCAGTTTCAGGGGACAGTCCCTGGATTTAGACCACTATCACTGGTTCCAGAAACATCCCCAAACCAGTGCCAGGCTACTTACCCAAACAAACACCCAATGCCAAGTCACTAATGTAAGAGCAACCTCCCTGGACCAAATTTGGAAGGGGAAATCATGACTGTCGACCACAGAGTATCTGATTGGTAATGTAAGTCATATGTCTAAATATGTTACATTGTTCATAAGTTATATATATTAGAATGTTAACTATGTACTTGCCTCTTTGGAAATCACCAGTTGCAGACACAGCTCAGTTTTCCTCACCCTCCCTCCCCATTTTATGTTTCAGTTACAGTCACAGCTTTGGTGGAATCCAGCGCTGTTCAGTGGTTAGCCGTGAATTTCCCGCATTGGGCTGGGGAGACGCGGACTGCAGCAGCAGCCCAGCTGGGCTCTTGGACTCAAGTTGGTGAACACGACTGCCGGTCAGAGGCCAGCAGTTGGCGAGGTTAAAGTTAACAGTTGCTGTTTATAAAGTTTAAATAAAACTGGAGGTGGTTATCTGGGGTTACGGAGGTTAAAGTGGCATCATGTGACAAAAGATTTCCCACTGCTGGATCCAGTGCACATGGGAGCCTAGAACGTCCTTATGATTTAAGTGGATAAGGGCCCAGGTGCAGAAACAATCTGTGACTATGATACTGGACAAAGTGTCTAGCAGAGCACCCTCAAACAGACTGGGGTCCAGGTGCATTGTGTCTACTGCACCCCTAATTTTCCAACCCTGCTTCACATACAATATGTAAATTCAACAAGATGGAATACTAAGCCAAAATACCTCAAATCCTTGAAGAAGAGGGTAAACAGGTATGAGGGAGAATGCTTAGAAGGTGAACACTTAACATCCACTGACATTTAAGGGTTGACAGATTTCTTTTGTATAACAGATGATACCAAAAATACTTGAAGAGGGCAGATGGGCCACAGGGATCAATCTATGATAACTTGTATTTAGATACAGGTGCCTACTTAATTCAAAATAAAACTTAACACTTTTAAATGTCAGTGACTGGAAGAATTATTTCCTTGATTAAAATAGTGTGAGAAAGACAAAATGACAAAATCAAAATCCTTCATTATATAAAAATACATATATTTAATGATTGATATTTCATCAAGTGTAGTCATTTAAAGTAAATGTTTTAATGAAAGAATACAAATAAGGTTCTTTATTAAGCTCTCTTTGCTCTGTATAGCGTTATAATGGGCAGACATATTATGTTGATCTGGCGTAAGATGTATCCGATCGTCCATCATCTGATGCAAGATCTCCACCCCCTCATTCTTTGCTGGAGTTCTGGGACAAAAAGGAGGTGGAGCTTAAAATGTGCAGAATCACCCAACTCTGCTTGATGTCAAGCGATATTGTGCTCCAGGTTACCCTGGAGCTACCCTGTACATGTCTTAGACGGAGGTGGACGTGTCTTCACTGGCGTTTCTGGGCCAAAATTCTGCATTTCGGCTAGAAACTGCGATAAGGCCCCATGTAGGCCCATATTGGTCTACTTTGAATAGACTCTTAATTAAAAACACACAGAAGCAAAATGGAAAAAAATACAAAATGGTACAAATAATTGCAAATTCTCCATACTCATGTTTTACCTATTTTTTTTCCACTATGCTACTTTAGTTCATTTCCTACATAGTTAGTGAGAATTGGTAGATGCAATCCACAGTAGCCATAGTACCAAACGTTGGGCAGAACTTTAGCACTGGAGTGGTTGTGGGCTACATTTCCATGATGCTCAGACACCTTATAAGTGAGTGGGAATCATTGGGCATGTAATCCACAACAGCTGGCCAAGCATCATAGGAAACCTCAACAGTGGGAGTGTCAAAAGTTATACGTGGCTGCTTTGACACTACTTATCGTGTGCACTATATTTTTTATTATTCTTAGATGGACATGGGGAGGGGGAAAGAGGAATCCCGGAATATTTATGCACTGGCGTTCCTAGTGTATCCTGTTTATTGATCATAGAATTTCCTTCACATTTTAGATATCCCTGTCGATTTAATGGTAAAAGTAAAAGTAAAATGTATATTAATTTTTTTTTTGTATTTTATGATTAATATTATTATTTTCTGGACGACTTCGGCTCTTTTCAAAATAGCTGAAGTGTTCCTGACATGTCATAGACATCTATGGGGAGGGTAGAGGCTATTATTTTGGCCAGCCAAGTTTTCGACACAAAAAATCGGCCACAATGAATGTTTTTTGTGCAGATTTGGGTCAATCATTCGTGATCTGAAGTGTTTTTAACTTGTGACCAAAATCCTAGCTACCTGAGTAGACAGTATATATACTGCTATATTCACATGTGTATTTACACCACCGGATTAGCACAGCTCCTTAAAAGCTCAGTAAAGGCTCCATTTTACATTTCAGGCACCAGGAAAGAAAATTATGCTGCAGAACTGCGATTCACTGAAAAAAAATATTCTCAGCTTCTATGCTGTGCTTTCCGCAAAACAATTCTATAGTTTAATGTCCTGTTTAATTTTGTCCTGCCTTAATATTTGTAGTATGGTGTGTTTTATATATTTTAGTTTGTGACTTCGATATACCATTGTATTTATTGTATCTTTTTATTTGAATCCTGTCTTTGAAATTGTTTGGTACCACTTTTTCGTGTATTTCTGTCATGGGTTACGCAATGTAAAATTCAATAAAACACTATAATTTAAAAAACAAACTTTATATTGCTGTTCATGGCCAATTAAAATAAATATTATCATGTGATTGCTAAATGCTTCTACCTAAAATCTTTAAATAAAGCACATAATTTAACACAGAAAAAGGAGGAGAGTATATTTAAAAGAAGAAACAACTACCATTATTGTATATGGGTATAAGAATATATACAGCTAGTAGATGGAATAAACTAGACCTTTCCTGGTATGGTGTGATTATAATAATAAATAACATCTGTGTGAATGAAAAACTATCGAGTATTACAGAGGGGTCCAACGTGCGGCCTGCGGGCCAAATGCGGCCTGCTGGGCATCGAGGTGCGGCCCGCCTGAGCTCTGCTCCGGTAGCCGCACCTCGAACTGCACACCACACGAGAAGCTGTGTCGGGGAACGAAGTTCCCTACACGCTCTGTGTAGGGAACTTCGTTCCCCGATACAGCTTCCCGTGCGGTGTGCAGTGCACAAATCCCCACCTCTACCCTGCGCAAGGGTCAGAGGGAGGAAAGAAGCGCACCGGGAGTCCACAGCCACGTGTGTGGGGTAAGTGTATGTATGTATGTATGTATGTATGTGAGTGTGTATCAATGTGTGTGTGGGTTAAGTGTATGTATGTATGTATGTGAGTGTGTGTATCAATGTGTGTGTGGGTTAAGTGTATGTATGTATGTGAGTGTGTGTATCAATGTGTGTGTGGGTTAAGTGTATGTATGTATGTGAGTGTGTGTATCAATGTGTGTGTGGGTTAAGTGTATGTATGTATGTGAGTGTGTGTATAAATGTGTATTAGTGTGTGGGGTAAGTGTATGTATGTATGTATGTATGTATGTATGTGAGAGTGTGTGTGTGTGTATAAATGTGTATTAGTGTGTGGGGTAAGTGTATGTATGTATGTGAGTGTGTGTGTGTGTGTGTGTGTGTGTGTGTATAAATGTGTATTAGTGTGTGGGGTAAGTCTATGTATGTATGTATGTGTGTGAGTGTGTGTGTGTATAAATGTGTATTAGTGTGTGGGGTAAGTGTGTGTGTGTGTATAAATGTGTATTAGTGTGTGGGGTAAGTGTATGTATGTATGTATGTATGTATGTATGTATGTATGTATGTGAGTGTGTGTGTATAAATGTGTATTAGTGTGTGGGGTAAGTGTGTGTGTGTGTATAAATGTGTATTAGTGTGTGGGGTAAGTGTATGTATGTATGTATGTGAGTGTGTGTGTGTGTATAAATGTGTATTAGTGTGTGGGGTAAGTGTATGTATGTATGTGAGTGTGTGTGTGTATAAATGTGTATTAGTGTGTGGGGTAAGTGTATGTGAGTGTGTGTGTGGGGTAAGTGTATGTATGTGAGTATGTGGGGTAACTGTATGTATGTATGTGAGTGTGTGTGTGTGTATAAATGTGTATGTGTGTGAGTGGGGTAAGTGTATGTATGCCAGTATGTGTATAAATGTGTATCTATGTGAGTGCATGTTAAGTGGGTGTGGGGTAAGTGTATGTATGTATGTGAGTGTGTGTGTATAAATGTGTGTGGGGTAAGTGTATGTATGTGAGTATGTGTGTATAAATGTGTATGTGTGTGTGGGGTAATTGTGAATGTGTGTGTGGGAAGGGGTGACTGTATATGCATGTGTGTGTTTGTAGTTAATGTGACCACTACACATTAGTGTAAAATATATATATATATTTACATACACACACATGTATATAATTATATATATTATTCTCTGAATGAATGAAAAATGAATGCGGCCCACGCACGCATACATTTCTAGCGAAGTGGCCCTTTGCGGAATAAACTTGGACACCCCTGGAGTATTGGAAACAACAAATATGGACACCATGGCTTTCTAGCCCTTATGGTAGATCTGTCAATACTAACGTCATCTAATTATTGATTAAGCTAAGTTTTTTTTTGTTTTGATTACAAACCTCTAGTTTATTTATTTGAGTCTTTTTTACTTTTATTCATATTAAGTTGTAGCTCTGATATCATATACTTTGTAAATAATTCTGATAAATTCGAGAATCTGTTAAACAATTTCATAAATGATACTTTAACACAATGTAATATTTATAAGATATGTTATAACCTAATAAATTCAAATAAAGATATATAGTATAAAAAAGTGTGTGCGGCAGAGTGTGTGTGTAAACTGCGTGTGTAAGTGTATGAATGTGAGAAGAAATGTGTATGTGTGTGTGAGTGGAAGAGTGTGTGTATGTGTGGCAGAGTGTGTGTATGTGTGGCAGAGTGTGTGTGCGGCAAGTATGTGTGTGTGTATGTGTGAGTGAGCGGCAGAGTAGAGTGTGTGTGTGTGTGTGTGTGTGTGTGAGTGGAAAGTGTGGGTGGAAGAATGGAAATGTGTGTGTGAGCAGAAAAATGTTAGAGGCCATAGTAAGGTATAATAAAATTGCTTTAAAAAATGCATTCCTTGTTTTTATTTGCTTTCTCTGACACATTCCCCATTTCTTCTACCCTCTTTTCATTATTTCCCCACAGCCTTTGCCATTGCACCCAAAGCACCTTATTGCATCCTCATAACTTGACACAGACCCACCTTGCAACCCTCCAGCAATTGAAAAAGTATGCAGCTTGCAAACATGGTTATTTCCAGAGCACCCACATGCCTTGCTAGTGCACCAAGATTGCACACACAGAATTTGTCAGAGCACCTAGATTGCACCCTTACCCATATTGGGTGTCAGATTGCACTAACAAGACTTTCCCAGCACCCAGATTGCAGACCTAGGGCATGTCCCAGCACCCAGATTGCACACCTAGGCATGCCCCAGCACCCAAATGGCACTTCCAGTCATGCTTAGCATTTACTAAGGGTGTGTGCAGCTTTCAGGTTCTGGAAAGGGTCACAGAGCAGTCATATACACAAACAATGCCACATACACACACAATCACACAGTGTTACACACACACACACACACAATCACACAGTGCCACAGACACATATACACCCAATCACAGTTTCTCACACACACACAGAAAGATAGTATGTGCATATATCCCCCCATGCACCTTTACCTTGAATGGTAGGGAGGGGGAAGGTCTGGATTGGTTAGTTTCCAGCGCCCATATGATTTAGAGCGCCAGGAACCGGCACTCTGTTCTGAATGAATGTTTTGAGGCTGCAGGGCTCCCATATACTGTGCTCCCTCTGCCCTGTACCACTCAGGCAGTGCGCTGTTGTTAGGAGACCACACTCTATTGAGTAAGTAGTTGTTGGTTTTTTAAAACAAAGCAGCACTTGGTAATATTAAATCCAGCGCCTGAGGTATCTGGGTGAGATCTTTGATCTGCCAGGTAGCACCTCTGACAAAGGAGGCACTGGTAGGCAGGTGCCTCTTCTGGTGCCCACAGGGTGTTGCGCCCTGTGTGGTCTCACAGGTTGTACATCTCAAAGGCTGGCTGCTATGCATACAAATGGATAATTTAGGTTTTAATTGAGTGCATATAATCATTGTTTGTATATGGTTTTGAAAATCAGTCTTTAAAAATTGTGAAGTATGTAATTTGGAAACCAGGGGAAGTACCCAAATAAGGGTGTGCCATGGTTCAAAAAAAGGCTCTAGGATTAGGTATTTAGTCCTAGGACTTATTACCAAATGCCCTATGACAAATTGTTCTATGACCAAATATCTAATGACCAAATGCCCTATGACCATATGTCCTATAACGATATGTCTTTATGACCAAAAGTCTTTATGACCATATGGCTATGACCATATTTCCTATGACCAAAAGTCTTATGCCAATTAGCCCTAACACCAAAATTTAATTTTGCCCTGTTTCCATGGATTAATGAGGAATCGAGGGAGTCGTGGATCGTCAATGCACAGAAAGATAATGTATATTTGTATTCATAGGGCACCCTCTGTGGGTCCCAGCTTGTCTCCCAAGCAGCTCACCTGTGTCACTTGTCCTCCAAAATGCTTGCCTCTGCCACTTGTCCTCCAAAACGATTCCTTGTGCCACTGGCCTGTGAGTGCTGGTATGTCACATGACATCTGGCACTCTGACTCTGTTACTAAATACAAGCGTGAGGGGGTAGAGAAAGTATTCTGTGCTGGTACAGAAGTACAAGTTAAAATAAAGTTTGAACAGTCTTTAAATTCCTTCATTTCTTTTCAATATTATCCACCAACAATTTATGTCCATCTGTGTCTTTTCCCCTGATTTATTTTCTTTTTCATGTCTTTTTCTTGCCGTTCAGTTTTCTCCACCATTTCATTGTTGCCCTGTTTCTTTTTTAATCTACTTTTATGTTCTCTACTATAATGAAAGGTAACCTCTGCTCAATTGCTGTAGACTACATTTCCCATGCTTGTACAAAGATATTGTCAGTATGTGTATTAGAAAAAAGAGAGCACTGGATGGTTGGAGCCATGATAGCCCCATGGAGTTAAAAAAAACTTGCTAAGAGGGTGTCCATAAAACAGCTTTAAAAAATGACAAGCACCTCTCCACTGTGACCAATAAAAATAGAAACAAGATAAAAGTAGCGTATACTGTAAGACACTTATTTGTGTAACAAACACCTAAATAACACACTAAGGTGAAAAACTGAATAATAATGATGACAAACGGTCCAAAACAGTGATAAAGTATGTGTATTAGCCAGTTAATTTCTCTTCCCAATTCCTTGTACACAGGTCAACAGTTAAGGCAAAATATAGTAAATAATAAAAAATAATAACCCAACAGTAATAACCCAACAATATAGAAATTTGGTAATAGATGAAAAGTCATATCATGTTAGCCATGTAAAACAGGGAACAAGTGAAGGACAAAATTATAGAAAGGTAACTTTACAAATACATGAAATAAAAAATTAGTTTAAAGGCAGTAAAACTAAATAAAATGGAAACGTGGACAGCGCTCAAAATAAATATATAAATAATAAACAAATAGTGTCAAAAAATACAAATAATTTTAATGTACAATAGAACAATAAATAATTAGTACATATACATATGGCAAAAAATTAACAACTAGACTAAAGTCTTAGTTCCATAAAAAGCGCATATGGGTCAGAATATGATATTAAATATTTCACTACAAAATCGGGTGAGCCATTAAATAGTTTTTGCCCTGTGGGGCAAAAGTTGCCAGTCCTCCTATGCTTTCACATTATATCAAGGAGTTGTAGCCAAGAATGTTATCCATTCACAAATCATCACCATGTCCTCAGTAATCATATATATTGCTAACATTTGGGGGCTGGAATGACTATTTCCACCTCAAATGAAATCTAAGAGATCAGATTATAACATTTGATGTTGAACTTATTTACACAATCTAATCAAGTAAAGAATCACAAAAAAATCAAAAATATCATAAAGAGACATTGGAGGGTTGATCATGTTTTAGCACAGATAGTGAAACCAGAACACACATACAAAAACTCCCAATTTACAGTTATTATTGGCCCGACGGTTAAACACTGTTTTGAAAACCAGGGTCTTTTTAAAATGCCTAATGGCTCTTACAAATGTGGCAGACATCTTTTAGGAATAATCAAACACAATGTATGAACTTAAAGGGTCTGTTGGTACCCAAAATGCATCTCCCAAATGTAAATGCATATTAATGTACATTCAAAGCACTTTACAATGCATATTTTACATTTTGCATTGCTCAAACTATGAAAATCTTACACTTGGTTGAATTTGTGAAATTACATCTCTTTGCATGAAACCAAGATGGCTCACACTAGCTGAGTAAAAGTCTATTTCCTTAATTTTATTTTATTTATTTTTTTGCTGCAGGAACCAATGAGAATAATGCAATTCAAATTAATGGAATATCAGGTTTCTCTAGTAATGTCATCAGACAATGTGTTGCACTGTTAAGAGATCTTATGTGTACACATGCAGATTCCAATGCATTCTATTCCACCAGTAGAGCAGCAGTGACTAATTGAAACAAAACTGATGCATGCTCAGTGCCAGGGCCGATCCTGGGCGGGTGCACGGGGTGCACCGCGCCCAGGCGCACGGGAGGAGAGGCGCTGAAGCAGGGAGCTCTCTCCCTGCCGTCCTCCTCCTTGTTAAAGCAAGCACAGCGCGACGGGTGCAAGCTCCGCCCCCGTCGCATTCTGTGATTGGCGGCTGCCGGGAGGAGGACGTCCCCATGAGTATCTGCCAAGACACCATAGAGAACAACCTTCTCCCTGCAGCCAATCACAGAACGCGACGGGGGCGGAGCTTTCCCCCGTTGCTCTGTGCTTGGATTAACAAGAAGGAGGAGGTAATAACAGTTGGAGGGGTTTGGGGGGTGTTAAAATATAAAATAAAAAAAGAAAGAAAGTGTGGAAGTGTCTGTGAATGTGTATAAGTGTGTCAATGTGTATAACTATGTGTGCGTTACTGTCTGTGTAAATGTTTGTGTATGTGTATAAGTGTGTATGTGTGTGTCAATGTGTATAACTATGTGTGTGTTACTGTCTGTGTAAGTGTGTGTACATGAGTGTCAAGTGTGCAAGTGTATCCTATGTCTAAGTGTGTAAAGGTGGCTGTGTTTGTGTGACTGTGTGTATTTTTGTATGACTGTGTGTATTTATGTATGTGTGTATAAGGGTGTCTGTGTAAATGTATGTCTGTGAGGGTGACTAAGTGTGTAATTGTGTTTGTGTGACTGTGTGTATTTATGTATGACTGTGTGTATTTATGTATGTGTGTGACAGTGTGTATAAGGGTGTTTGTGTAAATGTATGTCTGTGAGGGTGACTAAGTGTGTAAATGTGTTTGTGTGACTGTGTGTGTTTATGTATGACTGTGTGTACAAGAGGCCAGCATGGAGAACAGAAAGATAGAGATGGAAAAAGTTATAAGGGATGAGGGGAGAGACAGACATGGGGTATGAGTGGAGAGAGAGAGAGACAGACATGGGGTATGAGTGGCGAGAGAGAGACAGACATGGGGTATGAGTGGCGAGAGAGAGACAGACATGGGGTATGAGTGGCGAGAGAGACAGACATGGGGTATGAGTGGAGAGAGACAGACCGACATGGAGCATGAATGGAGAGAGAGACAGAGACATGGAGCATGAGTGGAGAGAGAGACAGACATGAGGGTACGGGGAGAGAGAGACAGACATGAGGGAATGGGGAGAAAGAGACAGACATGAGGGTATGGGGAAGAGACAGACAGACACAAGGGTATGGGGAGAGATAGACATGAGGGTACGGGGAGAGACAGACAGACATGAGGGTATGGAGAGAGACAGACAGACATGAGGGTATGGGGAGAGAGAGAGACACGTGAGTGACTGACTTGGTGGAATATTATTTATCACTCCTTATGTACTTCTTTTCCAATGATGCTCAGCCAGACTAATGAGAGACTTTGGCTGGTTGGGAATCATGGGAACGGTAGTTAAAACTCATTTTGCTAGCCAGCAAAAAGTCTCCCATGTTGCTGGCTGAGCATCATAGAAATAAATAAAACCACTACACAGTATTATGGCAAAATATATATCTTTATTTAAAATAAACGTTGGTCCTTTACATTAAAATACAATTTTCTCTCTCCCCAATATTGAAATGGGCATGTCTGGAACAGAAATGTCTAAAGGGGAGGAGTTCATAATATAGCCACGCCCACCCTTGGGCGCCAAAGGAAAACCTGCACCCAGGCGCCCGTGACCCTAGGATCGGCCCTGCTCAGTGCCTACACACAATCAGTGTGGCAGTACCTATAGGATATGATGCAGGGCAGGGCTTGAGTAGAATATTAAGAATGTGATTTATGCAGAATGCCTGCATCAGAACACACTGGAAAAAATCCTGTGCACTAGAAAAGCACAAGTATTCCACTTGCACCAAAGTGAGATAGCGGACTAGACTGTCCCTTTAATAAGGGTGTGAGAAGCGCTAAACCAACAGTTGATATTAATCCCCCAGACACTGCAGAAAAAGTAACAAAATATAGCTCAAAAATAAGGTGAGAAAAAAAAAGAAAATATAACATATGTGTAAATTATGATTCACCATAAGCGTGAACACATAATTGTGGAAAATATACTTATATTATACCGTATTTGCTCGATTATAAGACGGGGTTTTTTTAATCGAGGTCGTCTTATAATGCACGTATCGTGCAGACATCCCCCGGCTGCCCCCACTAGCCACCAAGGATCGACTTCCAGGTGAGGGGGAGGGAGGGGGCAGAGAGACAGGGGGAGGGGAGGGGCAGAGAGACAGCGGGAGGGAGGGGGGCAGAGAGACAAGGGGAGGGGGGTGCAGAGCGACAAGGGGAGGGAGGGGGGAAGAGACAGAGCAACAAGGGGAGGGAGGGGGGAAGAGACAGAGCAACAAGGGGAGGGAGGGAGGCAGAGAGACAGGGGGAGGGGGGGGACAGAGCAACAAGGGAAGGGGGGGGAGAGACAGAGCTACAAGGGGAGGAAGAGGGGAAGAGACAGTGGGAGGGGGGGACAGAGCAACAAGGGGAGGGAGGGGGGCAGAGAGAAACAAGGGGTGGGAGAGACAGAGGTGAGGGGGGAGTCAAAGGGAGGGGGAGAGAGACAAAGCTTGGGGCAAGGGAAAGAGAGAGGCAGCATTGGCACATAAAAGGAAATAAAAACAAGAAATGCATTTTTTGATATAATTTTTTATTAAAAAAGCATTTTACATGTGAATATATACAAGTTTAACTTTTTTTCCTTATATTCAGGATTTTAGTTTTTTTCCTAAAGGAATATCCAAAGTTTGGGGGGTCGTCTTATAATCAGGGTCGTCTTATAATCAAGCAAATACGGTAAATGGAAATCTTCTGTAATTATCCAATTTATAAATCAGTAGAAAACATGGGGTGGGGGACAGATAACAAGATAACATAGCTTGATCTGTTTAATTAATATATTCAAATCCTGCCAAAGATAGCATTTACACTAATGAGAGTGTTATTATGCTCATATAATAGGCACAGGGAGGGTTAAGTCAGAGCCCAAAAAAACAACTCCACCTGGTATGCAAAATCACAACATGAACAGACATATTCCAGCAAATTCCACATTTATTATAGTGATTAAGTAGATTAAAACACTTAAAATGCTTCCAAGATACGATGGTGAGTATGCATAACCTCCCGTCTCTATCGGGGACCAATATTTTTTCTTATTGATTCACTCCTTGCTGGCTGAGAGTATTACATATCTGATTTGGAAGGCTTAATCTGGCGTTTGTGAGTAGTTCTTAATGCATGTTATTAAAGGTACACACCATTTATAATTTCCTTTTTTGACAGTTTATGCTTGCTGCCTTTTCCTGCTGGATGTACCTTGGATGATCTGATCTATTGCTTGGCTTATCTAACATCCTGATCCAATAATTAAACTCATAATGACTACCCATAAGCAGTTTGATTGTTGGATAACATTTTTGCATTTGCTCTATTGCATTTTATATTCTCCTTTTTATTTGTCTATTTTATTTATTCGCTTTTTTCTATCTTTCTACTGACATCTTTTGTTTATTTTATGCTTATTGTCCATATTATTATTGTATTATTTGTAATTCTGCTATATATATCAGTCAGAACACCTTACATTCTTTCAAGTGTGTTTGAAAATCCATAGATACCGTGTTTGGGGTATTTGCTGGTACACCGAGTGTTTTAACATCTCTCATTCGCCCATTACATTTTGTGTTTAGCAAACAGTGCCCAGTTTGAGCACTAGTCTTGGGACTCTTTTATACCAGATTAGAACAGATGCAGTGCAAAAGGATAAATATCTCTGTGTGAGAAGCTCTAATCTCACACGCATTAAAATGTGCCATTGTTTGGCTTATTTTATAGTCAGAACATATCATGGACTCAGTAGGCTGTCATTTTAATATAATCAAGCTTGACTACCAGGGCATCCTTTAAATATACTGTAATAAAGTAGTTAATTCACTAATGAGATTACTTAAGTAAGCGTGGTGGCCCCTTCACATAATTATTCTTAGAGCTATTTCTCAACAGGAAAAAGATTGAGAATTTGTTTTAATCATCCTGATGTATTTAACTATTTGTTATGATGATATATTACAACTAAAACCCATACTAGTCTATTGATGCTCGCCTGCATCTTTTATTCAGATTAGTTTCCTTGTCATACACATTACTATTGAACTTTAAATATTTTTAAATATTTACTTTTAAAATTTAAACAATTTGAGAAGTTATCCATTAGTTCTGAATAGAAATAGAAAAATAGAGAGTATGTCTTATGAATTCTAGGGACAACATTGTTGATGGTGGACATTTACTGGATTTTGTGACCGACACTGTAGCGACGTTCTATGGACCTTCACTTGTGTCCTTACAAGTATTAGTCATGCAACTCATTAAACATCGAATGCCACCAGCATATGGAAAGATGACGGGTCCATTTCATGAAACATCAATACTTGATAAATTCCATCCTTATTTACAGAAATACTATATATAAAGTTATTTCACAAAGAAATACTATAACACACATGAACGCTGTCTGTTACATGTTGTAAAGTACTGAACTTCATTTTAATTTATAAAAAAAACAACAAAGTATAATGAATAAGAATTACCGTATTTATTGGCGTATAACACGCACTTTTTCTCCCTGAAAATAGGGGGCAAATGATGTGTGCGTGTTATACGTCGATCGGTGGCTGAAAAAATTAAAAAAATCTAAAACTGCGTTGTAAGCTCCCCTCCAGCCGCGCGGTCAACAAAGTGTGTTTTTTTAAAACAAACTTTATTGTTCCGAGCGGCTGGAGGGAAGCTCACAACGCTTCCCTCACAGCCACGGACCTTCAGAGCACCGGGAGACGGAGCAGGAACGAGGTAAGTAATTGGGCCTGGCATATTAAATGGCATATTGGGGGCAATATCCTGACATATTAAAATGGCATATTGGGGGCAATATCCTGGCATATTAAAATGGCATATTGGGGGCAATATCCCGGCATATTAAATGGCATATTGGGGGCAAAATCCTGGCATATTAAATGGCATATTGGGGGCAAAATCCTGGCATATTAAATGGCATATTGGGGGCAAAATCCTGGCATATTAAATGGCATATTGGGGGCAATATCCTGGCATATTAAATGGCATATTGGGCGCAATATCCTGGCATATTAAAATCGCATATTGGGCTTCAAAGTTCTTTATTTGAAATTTAAGTTTTTTTCCCTGAAATTTCCTTCTTAAAATGAGGTGCGTGTTATACGCTGGTGCGTGTTATACGCCGATAAATACGGTACTTTCTCATATTTAGGCCCCATTTGAATGACTGTCAGCAAAAAAATGTAGTTATGTTTACTTGAAAGATTGCCTCGAGTTGTCGGATTATTAATAACTTAAAAAAAATATGAATATGAGTTATTAATTATGAATCAAAAAAAATATGAAAATTGATGATTCATATATATGGGTCCGACTAAAAATACTCATATCAAGAATTTGTTATGTATGTGAGAGTTTGGATGACGTTTTTACAAAAGTAAATACAATGCAACAATTATTAATAAAATAATAATGAATTTATTGAACATAGAATAAAGATCAAACGGTAAGCAAAATAGCATACCAACAAAATACAATATCAATAGATGTTAATCATAATTCACATGTATGACTTATAACATAAGTAAGTAGGACAAAACATTAAATGTGCAGCTCTGTACCTATATCAACATGCATGTAGAATACTTTATTATGCAGTATGTTTCTGACCGTAAAATGGCCATGCATTTTATTTAGATACAACCTACAATGATTATGTTTAGTAGTTAAAATGGTTAATGATAGTACACCATAATTACCTACAAATTACCAACATATACTCTGCTTAGGTAAGGTAATATTACTAAATCAATCACTACTCAAGGTGGCTATTTCTTAATCTGCCCGGTAAATGATAATGTATGTATTCTAGTTTAGACTTTAAGAATACAAATCTTAGATAATCTCTGCAGATTAAATATTACATATTTGGGTAAAGAGCTAGACTATAAGAACCTATGGTTCTTTGTAATATCTCTAGGATATTCCTCTGGCTTCCTTCTGCAGAAAGGATGACAGATAAACACCAGGCTAAAACGTATAGATCCCAGAAAAGGTGGGATTTAAGTTAAATTTACCCAAATATATATGCTAATTACAGCCATAAAAATGAGATTATGCTAGAAACAAATTACCACATTTATACATTACCGGCAGAGGTTGGTTTACAGTTGGGACTCCTTCAATTGAAGAATTGAGTGATGGGAGTTACTCCTGGGACTTAGCTCAATACTATGGGTATGGAGATTTCTATTGTTATAATGAACATGTGCTATTAAAAGCCTCATATTCCTGAGTTCTCCCCAGAAGGAGAGAGACTCAGCCCGTTTCTAAAACATTCCCATCTCTCACCCCACTAGTGGCAGCTCTCCCAAAATCAGTCTCCCCGGGTCTTTTCAGGTATCTCAGGACTTTTCTTCTACACCCCCAGTATCAACTTATCAACCAAACCTTATATAAGATTCACACCCTGTTTCTGTAACTTCTAGCCAATTGAATGGATGGTTGTATTTAATTTAAATGAGATGATGTCATGGTTTATAGCTACACCTGGATTGTGAGTATAGTATAAGACAATATATGTTTAAATGTCTAAAAGTGTTAATACAATTTGAAATTAGAGTAAATATGTATCATATTCTTATTCTTATCATTGCACATTAAAAAAAAATGTTTAATAAATAAGAATAAGATTTTAACACACAGAAGGATGTCCAAAAACTGTCACAAAATGGAGGCTGCTTGCATCCATCTTGTTATACTTTGCATCTGCTTTATTCATATGTACCAGTCTCAAGATTACTGATCAATACCTCTGACAGAGTGTAGGCATTTTAAATAGAAATGCTATAAGGGAAAAAAATTTAAATAAAATACATTATTGAGCTGTATATGCTTCATGTAGCGCTATCAGTGGCCAGACATGTTGCTTGGACTCTTGGGTGGTCATGTTTATGAGTAATGTTGGGTCAGGTGAACCCTGACCCAAGATAAAGGATTATAGATCCCAAGATTCTTAAAAGGACACTACCGCTTATATAAGATGTAACTAGATAACCTGGTCATTTAAAACAAACACATATATAAATCATATGCCACTGTTTTTTTTTTTTATATGATTGAATTGCAGTTTATCTCCTGGCTCCATTTTGTGAATTTTTCCCATGAAGCAAAATGGTCCAAAATCTTCCAGCCAGTCTCACTGGCCAAAGCCTGTATGATTGATGTCATAACATACTCCCCTGCTCATTCAATACAAGTCTATGATCAGAATTCTGACCCATAGACTGCATTCTGTGTCCCCAGCCCCAAAGTGTGAAACTAGTGCTGTAAAGTATCGGGGGGGGGGGGGGGTTGCAGTCACACTCCTTTATTTGGATATTTTATTAAATAAACTCACATAACAAAAATAAAAGACAAATCGGAAATCAACAATACAAAATAAAAAAAAAGAAACACTTTTTATTTTTGGGGGGGAGTGTCCCTTTAACAACATGTCGGCCCGTTGATAAAGCTATTCAAGAAATAAGGTACTTTGTTTATATTTTTAAACTAAAGCATTTCCATTTAAAATGCCTAGACTTGATGTAATCTTTCAATTAAACATAGCTTTTGCTGACAGTTGTCCTTTAATAATATAACCAAGAACAAAAGGATTTGGATATTATAATATTTTCTTACTCACACTATTGAAATCATGGAAATCATTCTTTCGATGGTCATTGATTTAAACAGCCTTGATCTAGTTCCCTTCAAACATACGGACAGTCTGGCCTTGGCTTCATAATTGTACTTTGAAATATTTTTAGATTTTAACAATTTGAATGTGATTTTGCATTAAGTCCTTCATTTTCACACATAAATAACACATTCTGCTGCTTTCGTCTTCATTTAGGTCCAAATATGTTTGATACACTTGTGATAGTCCCAAAGCTAACCAACAAAGTTCCCGTGAAGTTATTGTTGGTTAGAAAGTATCCAAAGATGACCAACTATAAAACTTTTGCTCTCTTTGAATTGTATAGTGTTCGAATTCTAACTTGCAAACAATGCTGCAAGAATTATAAAATTTTTCATCTCTAAAATCTATGTGAGTTCTTCCATATACAGAATTTATGAGAAGTACCACTTCTTTCCAATAACATTTCAAGGAACACTTTGCCATCACCTCTTTTCCTCTGACATAAACTATACAATTTTTAAGGGCTACATCTTAACACCAAATTAATAAAAGAAAGTCTTACAAAAAATATATTTGTTTTTAAAAAGGTGCTTACCAATATTAAGATAAGTATTCTCACTAAATCATAATTATTATGTACAAAGTAATTTGCAAAAAAAAAAAAAAAACATTTTCATGGATAATTGTGGAAATCAGGAGCATATTAATATATTTCAGATGAAATCTTAATGACATAGAACACACTATAAATCATGCACCAAACAAACATTATCCCAGCACTTAAAATCTTTACAGCAGTACTTCCTTTACAGTTCTCACAAAGCTATAAATTAGGTCTCTGGTTAAACAAGCTCAAGGATTTTTAATTCCACAATCGGTATTACTGTTCTGCTGATCCCATTTCATGACATTCAGCAATAGAGCAATAGTGACAGATCTATACAAAGTAAGGTTGTGTGATCCACATTCTATTACTCTCGTTTAATTGCTCTGATCAGAGAGTTCCGAAATGGGAATACTCCTACTTCCATCAGATGGCCCTGAGGCAAACCAGCTGAACCGCTGTTACTATTTTGTATACCTTGGGGGTGTTTTATACTATTTTAATCTAATAGGGAATGCCTCCCATAAGAAATCTCTGTAGTGTATATCATAATGTGATAGATCACAATGGTTGTCCAAAGGATGGAAGTTGAATGAGCCTCATGGGATGTTTACCAGCACGCGCTCTTAAATATGGGTCCACTTATAATATCTACAGCAAGGTACAAAAGGATACTTCAGGGTTGTGTATGAATGTTAAAAGTACATAGGTTGGTTTCCCAAAAATTAGTTTTCCTGTAAAACTGGTGTCTGGTACCTCTAGTATTTTATTGGTGCAAAGAGCTATACATGTAAAACAGTAGACCTATACCCACCAAACAAACCTTAGTAATTTGTGTGTTCTAAGACTTGATGGTTAGTCGTTCGTTGTAAAGATCTGAACTAATACTTATGTTTAATTTTTCTTCTGTAACCTCTGTAGAAAAATCACAAACAGACTCCAATGTTCTTCAGGGTGAACTGGAATTTTTGACAGATAATTGACTGAGGTTCCTTGGACCTTCACAAATCTTGCCACAGATACTGGTATTCTTGTACAGACTCTTTATATGAGACTAAACTATTATTGCTGCTATGCAGGGTTACCTTACGGACACCAAGATAACTTCCGCTTCAGCGGCTGTAACACTAATGCATCAGAAAAAAATGCATCTGGGAACAACTTTATTGTTCAACAACAGTTAGACAGTGGTGTAGAAATGCCTTTCAGGCTTCAAGAACGTTTAATTCTAGAGACATATAAACTCCCTTTCTATTTTCGTTCTGCAATAAGAGAAACCTATTGCCAGTTATGCACTATATGTACTTTAAATTAAACCACATAGTTTATGAAATGATAATGCATTAAAAAGTTTTACCAGATTTCATAAACAGCTCTTGATTGGCAATAAGGTCACCTAAAAATGCCCCAACCATAGCTATAATCTCAGCTACTCCCCAAAAACAAAAGTATACCTCTTTGGCTATTTCAAATGTTGGGAAGTATGCATCATTTTGAATAGTATCTGTTCTTTTTCACATGTTATAGTGACTCAGTTTTAGGATGTTGGTTTTGGGAGTTAGTTTCAGAAGTGTGCTATTGAGAGGCACTATTTTTTATGGAGCCACTATGTTGATAAATAATGTGTTGATTCAAGTGCAACCTTTCACGAGCAAGAAAATAAACTAGTCTGGATTTCTTATGTCTTAACAAGTAGGCCATGTAGAGTTCAAAAGTTTGACAACTCATGGCATGTTTCAAAACAAAGCCAGCATTATGGGAAATAAAGCAATACTCTAGTCACATGGAGGCATTCTTGCAAGTTTTGGGCTGAAAGAGTCCTTTGTTAGCTAACAATCTCTTCATTAGAGATACTAGTCTTACAGGAATACAATATTTTATAATTAATGTTGTTTTGGAAACATGTCTTCAGATAATTATATAATACATATTAGAAAGGACAGATGGTTATAAAATAGATCATTTGAGATGTCCTAAACCCACCCCCAAAAAACCTGAATATTTTACTTTTTTTTTAAATGTTAGTTTTGAGAGGTCTCAAAATCCAATGCGTAATGCATGTTTTCAGAAGGCCTAAGTCTAATCAGAACTTGCCTAGTTATTGTCATATTTGGGAAATCAAACTGCTAAATTTCATTTATTTCAATATAACATCTGATGATTGTTTCTAGAAAAATTAACCCAGACATATGCAAACAATGTCAACCTCGAAAACCTGAAGGAGTTTTTTGTTATGGCTATGGATTTTCAAAATCCAGAACAATGATACCGTATGCCCCCGCCCCCCCCCCCCCCCCCTCACTTTAAGAGGGACAGTCCTGAATTGGGACTGTTATCCTGTGTTCCTGATTTTCACTGTGCACACATGTAGTTATGCTGACACTCCAACTCACAAGCCATGCCCCTCCCTCATGCTTATGCGAGTATCTCAACAAAATCTGAAATGCCAACAACTGCACTTCCCATAATGCCTTCTGCCTTAAATGGTATGTAATTTAAGTGATTAGGGGCGGCTAGGGTTAAAGTGATGGTAAGAAGTAGGATTAACTGTAATCCTTTTTTAAATCCAGGTACCCACATTACAGCAGAGGGGTTAAGGTTGGGGTAAGGGTTAGCTGTGATTTACACAGTTAACCCTATCCCTATTGTTACTTTAACCCCCTTAGAGATAACCGTAATACTTACACTCACTCTAACCCTAAACCTAATCAATCACATTTAATACCGTTGGAGGCTGGAGGCATTATGGGAAGTGTGGTTGTCAGCATCTTAGACTTTGATGAGATGCTCGCGCATGCATGATGGCTGGTAGTCATTTCCTCCGAACTGTCTAATCAGTGATTTCAGTGATCACACACATGCACTATTCACTCAACTGAAGAGGCAGAGAAGGAGGAGTCTGCCCCAGAGTAATGACACGTCTTGCCATAGCTCCAGATGCTCATGGTTCTTTTTCTTTTTGAATGAGTCATTAAACATTGCAGAATGTAAGCATTTAAATATGCTGAACCTGATCTCAAAATTACATTAGTACAAACATATATTTTCATTTATCCTTGCATTAAAGCATTTTGTTTTTATTATTGTTAATATTATGAAATGGTACCAAAATGAATGCTCATTACACAGCTACCATCATTTTTGAGGCATTCTAACACCTTCCAGTCACCACCACTAGCTGCCTTATCTATTTCTAAATGCCTGATAAATGTTGTTGACTGAATGATTTTATTATCATTACTATTAATTATTATAATATTTAAGAGGGCAATATTATACAATACAGATGCATAGAAGTGAATGACTATACTCATAAGAGCTTACATTCTATAAGTTAAGTGATTAATAGAGTTATGTTAGGGTTCATGCCATTAAATAATTGGAGAGTCATTTATTGTCCACAGTCAATTGCATAATTGCTCAATGATCGAGAACCGGGCGCCACCCCCTACATGTTTGTATGTCAGTATATGTCAATGTACATCAGTGTCTGGTTTTGTCTGGTACAACGCCCCAGTTAAGGGAATATATAAATTCTATAGAAACTAAGACGATTCATAATATACGTAAATAAGCACCAAAAGGTTTATTTGATTAACTGACTTGGAGCACCCACCAGATCTTATGACTCCCCTGAAGATACACGTTATACCTGTTTTTTTATTAATTTTGTATGAAAAAAAAACAAAAAACCCAATAAAGATTATATTTATAAAAAAAAATGATTGGTGAGCCCAAACCTTTGACAAAGAGTCTGGATCCAAAAAGTGAATCCAGGGACCACAGAAAATCTTTCTATTTTAGTGGAGATTCTATCCTGATTCTTATACATGGATAGCACATACCAGCAAACATAAAGAAAGATGCTGAGAATGATTTGATTAGGTAGAGTTCTGGGCTATGAAGTTAAGATGAATAGATGGCTGATACCAAAAAGCCAATTTTATTGTAAATGTCTCTGTTAAAAAAAAAAAAAGCCCATTCAGAGATTTTAAAAGGCTATTTTTTCATTCCCGCACAATTCGACTTTCCAAATCAGTGCTCATATGTCAATTTCAAAATGCCTGTATTACAAAATGACTAGACAGATACCCAATTTCCAGTAGCCAGGTCACTTTAAGAGGCCTTATCAGTGTGTGCACCATATAAACTATATGATGTAAAAAATACCTGTTACACAATATCCCAGTAGAGCAGCTTTTTAATAAAACTGGTTTTATGAGGGGGTTTTGTAGACGTGCGTTCTGAGACTATAGAGTTCCAAATATAGATTGGGAGAAAATCTCCTATAATAAGTAGTTCATTTATTATTGCGTATCCAGCAATCAGAGTGACACCTGGTTTGTAGCTGGGGTTGCACACATTCAATGAATGGATACAAAAGGTGGAGAGTAATAATATTGTTAGTAGTGTTAATGATGGAAATAAAGTCCCTTTTCAGTTGACAGATAACAAGTGTGTTAATAAGGGTTCGGGTTGCAGTTAGAAAGTGGCAGATACAAGCTACAATATATTCTTAAAGGCCCTGTACAAGGAAAAGAAAATTTCCACTATTTTATTATTTGTACACTAAACAGGCATTCCTCTCCACTATACTTTGAATTACTATTGTTTTATTGCTATACACATGAATAAATCTTACGTTACTATATCACATCTACTAACTGCATACACCTATATGAGCCGCTATGGGGTGGAGGGTACATTGAGATGCTCCACTGCAGAATATATAATGCATAGATGTTCAGAGAGAAATCAATTAATTCATCAATATAGGCACTAGCTTTGACAGCTATACACATCTGGTCACTGTGATTGGCTTTCACACTGACTGGATGTGTCAATGGGGAACTGGGGCAACATGACAGGACAGCCTTAGTCCCGAGGCACTCAGCCATGTCATTTACATTACTTTTTATCTAGCTGTATTGTATTTGATAGGTTGTTATACTGGCATCATATAAAGACAGCAAGGGGACCATTTCTTCTTTTTTTTTTTTGTCATATGGGAAATATGCAGGGATCTGGCTTTATAGTCATGAAATATGCATGGATCTGGCTGTACAGATGTGAAATATCCAGGGATCCGGCTTTATAGTCATGAAATATGCATGGATCTGGCTGTACAGATGTGAAATATGCAGGGATCTGGCTGTACAGATGGGAAATATGCAGGGATCTGGCTGTACAGCTGCTAAATGTAAATGGATCCAGCTGTATGGATGGGAAATATGCATGGATCTAGCTGTACTGATGTGACATATGAAGGTATCCAGCTGAACATATGTGCAATAAGCATGGATCTAGCTGTACTGATGTGATATATGGAGGCATCCGGCTGTACAGATGTGAAATATGCAGGGATCTGGCTGTACAGATGTGAAATGTTCCAGACTCTGGCTGTACAGGTGTGAAATATGCACGGATCTGGCTGTACACATGGAAAATGTTCCGGGCTCTGGCTGTACAGATGTGAAATATGCAGGGCTCTGGCTATAATGATTATGCATGGATAGCAGTATATATTGTATGTATGTATTAGACAAAATGCATAGATACGGCAGATCCAGCTTTTTACCCACTTCACAATATAAATGACTAAACCTGGTGAATTTCTCCTGCCAGAAGAACTCAATTGGTTCTGCATGATTTCTAATCTTTAAAGATTTAACCATGCATTTTGCAGGACCAACACTGTTCCTCTAGAAGGAGAAACTCATCACATTAATGGTAATGTGTCCCAATAATCTGTGCGATGGATATGTTGTTTCCAAGCTTATTGGGCTCTGTTCCATGACATGAGTTTTCACTTAGAACTGGTGTTTAATGCTTAGTTTTCTATTGCAGTATTACAGACTTTGATTGTCATTGTATAAAGACCTGAATACCAGATGGACAAACGCTCTCTTAAAATTGCTTACTGACACAGTGCTATAGTTTATGTTTCCAAATATTTTGCCACGTAATTCCTTATAAATTACATCAGTTCCGTTTCTGTAAGTTCATTGTGTTACCACTGTGAGATAATTTTTAGCTATAGTCCACTGCAATCTCTATAATGTCCATTTCTCTCCTTTATAACTACTCTCTCTTTGCTCTTCTACAGACAGACTCAGCTACACAAACACCCATGCAGTCTTTTTTTTATGTTCTAGATTTTCGGTCTGATTTCCTGCTTAAATTTGTTTCTCTTTTTTATATTTTTATATAGGTATTAATAATCATCAATAATTGTTTATTATTATTATAATTATCATTATAATTAAGTAACAAATATTATGTTGCTCTTTTTTTATTATGCCTTTATGCTGGGTATTTTTGTATGCTGTATAATTTTTTTTTAAAAAGTGTCCTTTGCACCAAAAAAAAGATATATTTTAACATATACTAAACTAGTTGGCAGCTGCCTATCATCTCTGTAATTAAAAGCACTACCACCATTGGTTTTTTATATGCTATGGCTACTCAACAAATAAGGTATTTTAAAAATAATGTATTTTTAAAAAAGCATTTTAAACTTAAAAATATATTTATAAAAGATCTAATTTTATAACAAATAATACTGCCTAAAGAGCCTCTTGCTTAATGTGTTTCTTTAAACGCATTGTTCCTCTGAATTACACGAATAGAATTCTTAGCATGACATCACTAACCTCAAAAACAATAAAACTATCCCTATTAAAATGCCTACCTCTTTAAGTCAACACTTTTCCCTGTAAAATGTACAAATCTTTTATTTTACAAATATAGTTGCGCAAATCTTTAGCAGGAGTGCTTAAGGCTTGTACCAAACCTCACATGCCCCCTTTGACAGCTGGGATACTATTAGGCAAGCCATTTGTCTTGGCAAAAAGCTTAAGTGTACTAAAGATAGCTGTACAGTACAGTGTTTGTGCCAGCACAAACAACCCAGCTCTCAATTTGCTGGTCTCTTAGGCTTAGGCAGATGTTAAGTGCATTTGCTCTTCCCTATACAGCTGAGCAACAAATGGGGTTTATTAAAACATTGTACTCATAAAGATTTGTATTATTTCTCACAATTCACAACTAGACACATGGGAGGAATTTACAAAGGCATCAACAGTGCAAGTATCAGAAACCTCCTCCAAACAGTACTAGTTTTAGGTGCATTTGACATTTTATGAGTTATAGCTCTGAAGAAAGTCTTGGCGTGGAGTAAACTTTGAAATCCCCATATTTGGTAGTTTAGAAAGCCTTGACATTGATTGTGCTGATAGCTGACTTGGGTGCTGTTAAAAAAATACACATTACCTTTGAGATCATAAATCAATCTTTTTTTCTGCATTTGTTTATCAGGTTCAAACTGTCAAGGCACAAAAGTTCTGATCGTTAAGGGTTTTCCACAGCCGTTAGAGAGTTAAATTGGCAGATGTTTGTCATAGATTATCCAAATACCATTTAAGTGAGAGTAAAGCTTCTGATGTGGGAATGTTCTGCTGGAGTTCAGTGCACAGATACAGGTTAACTTCACCCAATACTACAGTTCTAAATTCTCTGCAACTTTATCTTAATGTGGATGGGATATTCAGTGGTTAAAAGATGCTGCAGGTATGTTACTTCTGACAGGTTTTCTCTCTGGTTTAAAAAAAAGAAAGAAAAGAAAAAGTTATAAAATTGGTGTCAAAGACAAAGCTCACAGAGGAGTCAAGCACCAAATACTACAACAACATCTTGACCACTCCGTAACCTGCCTCCATTTTGTCCTTTAAAAATGATATTCACTTAACTTTATTTTATTTATTTTTTGGAGGTCAAGATATGATGAGGAAGTTGAATCTCAGCACACTAAAATGTATGTTTGTGTATGTATGTATATATATATATAAATGTTTTTGTATCCATAGATATCATGATCGGAAATGACTGCTGCATTGGAAGCTGAACAAGGTGGTAGCAAAATTGTGTTGGTGGAAGCTCAGCTTGACAAATACTGTCAATACTGACAGTATTTGAGGAAATTGATGGTGCTTGAGATTTGTTCAATTCTTCTATTAATGCCTGATTTTTGCAGTTCAGTTTTAGTGATCAGTCCTCACTGTCACCATAATCAAGGATTTCTTCCTTGCAAAACTTTACTTCACCGTCACGATATGCACGAGACCTTTAACTCAATCATTTAATGGTGGGTTATTCTTAATAAAGTGCATCAATCAGCAATTAATACAATTTGTTTTTGTTTAAATAGAAATGTCAGGAGTGTTAATAAACGTTTTTCCAGTTTGAAAATAATGTATTTTTCCTTTTCTGCTTTCCATAAGAGAGACATTAAAATAGTCCATTATAAATATTAACCATATCTTTAAAAGGAACATACCAGATGATTTCAATTGATTTTGCTAGCAGCATGAAAGAGATGTAAACACAGGCATTTATCAAAGACTACAAGAACCAACAAGCAACTCATCTGTCTGCTTGTCCCACCTGCAAGTCCCATCTGATTCTCTTATGGACTGCATGTTACCTTTTCATTTCTATTCTCCCCTTGCATCACCTGAGCACCATCCTGGGACAGCATTATGAAGGTCCCAAATTGTGAGTATTCCAATGAACCCAGGACACTTGGGAAGTATGAGGGTGAGGTCCTGCAATGTTCTTACATCAGGGTCCCACTGTCAGCTTCTACCACAGGTTCCCTTACAATCCACCTGTACATACTGTAATGAAAGAGTGCATTGAGAAATGCAAGGGAGCATGTTTCATCTTTGGAGATCTATGCAACAAATCCAAGAAAGAGGTACAATTTTGAGAAAATCTCACATTACAGTAGCCTTTTGAGAATGTCTTGACAAACTCTCGGACCTGGAAGATGATAAGGTCAGGTTGAATCAAGTTAGCATAATAATGATAAAGCAAGTGGTGCCATAGTGGCAGGTTCAGACTGAACACATGCTACTATGTATGTAGAAATTATTCCATTTTGTATTTTTTTAACAACATAAAAACCATACTTGATGGTGATGGGAATTTCTTTCCATTTACAGCAGTAGAATTATACATTGACCTCCTTTATTGTATGATAAACAGTAAAGACAGTACATCATACTGTGACATGTCGTTTAGCACCTCAGTCTATAATCAGAGTAATGCTCAAGACACTCCCTTTTTTTTTGTCTAGACTTCATCATTTTCCTTTCATCTCATATTAATGACAAGGTAATTATTCTGTCTTCTCCTCCTTCTTAGCTTGACCCTGACCCAAAAGACTATTTTTAATGCTTCTTTCATGTTCCAAGCTGAGGAATACTCTTTCCAGAGTGCCTGCAAAAGTTGCAATTATAACAGCCATAATAAGGTTGAGGTAAGGATCTTTTTTACATGCCTTGATTACACCAACTGTTCAAAAGTACCTAAATGTAATAGGCAATTAGCAATGGCATACATGTTTGACAACAACATAAATTACCTGGGAATAATGGTGCCTCATTAAAGCAAATCTCTTTTGCTTAATTTTTCCAAAAGCTCGATTTAGAAGTGGGAAATTTTTGTAGCACATCTTAATATTAAATGGCAGGGATTTAGGCAGATAATAAAAAAAAATGAGTTTTTTTACTATCATATTTCCATAGTTTTTTTTTTATTCTCAGGAGGACAGTCTCAATGCAAAACTATTTAAAAATAAATGTAATATTATGTGATATTATTACTAGAATACTCCTTTCGATATTGTAATGCCTACTATAGTTATAATAAAACAATATCATTCGCTGGGCTTAAAGTGGCTTTGGCCCTAATATACAGAATTTCTGTTGTTATCAGGGATCATACCTGTATCTGATTCAATGTCACACAAATTTACTTTCCAATAATTCTTTCTTTTCTGGTGACTCATACATTGTGCTTGCCATTCCTAATACTCTATGTACTTCATTGTTCAACGTAGACTTCATTGTTCAACGTAGACAGTACCTCTAGCAAATCCCACCTATCTCTCGCTGTTCTCAATCACTGTTAATATCAGGTAGCTTACAACTGATCCAGCTAGAACGCACACAATTAATCTTTGGCCAAACCTAGTGTCAACCATTCACATTAATGTTACTACAACTACATTCTCTCTGTCCTCTTCACTGCCTCACATACCAGTCTGTTCTAGTTTGTCTAACTTAGTATGTAGTTCCCTTCTATGCTCTGTATCTAGCGCTACGTAAATTGTTGTTGCTATATAAATGGTAATGTAATTTGTCTTAGATTCCTCATTGTTTACTGTATAATACCTGTATAATAGTGCACTTTATGTTGTGTCTACGATTCTCTGTCCCTTATTGTTTAACGTTCACAATGGGAGCTATTTATAAAGATGAAGGTGGGTTACGATAACCTAAAACCGTTGAATCCCATATATGCTGACATTTTTTCTGTGGGAAAAGTCTGAAGAAGTTGTCTTCTGTGTGATTAAAAAATACCATGGTTTAGTACCAATTTAACTCCAGAGCTTTCTCCCTACCTCACCATTTCGAAATACTAGCTTTAACATAAATTCTTCTTTAGAGCCTTAGAAGCCATTACAATGTATGTCCTCCTAATTCACTGACACAGACTTTCTAGTTCAAACAGTTTTCTTTTCTTCACCTAAGGTACATTTTCTTCTCACCTGCCCTGTTTTACCTTCCCCACTCAATGTTTTATTCTAAGTACATGAGGCATATGATGCACATGAATGTCAGACTCTTGGTTCCCATGTTTAATCCAGTATTTGGTTTTATCCTTGTTATTGAATGTGTATTATTTCTACATCTGGTTAAACAAATGCTCTTTTTTTTGTTCCCTTAATATATTTCTCTTCAAGCATCGTAAACAAAACTGTATAAATAGACCTATCTAATGTATAGCAATCTCTAAATGAGCTTGAAAAGTATGTGAAAAGACATAAAATACACATAATTTCTCTTTTTATAAAAGTAAACACTATTATAAGATGATTTTGAAGATAACAACATGCACTATATGGACAGGGACTGTTTTAATGTTGCATTCTAAATACATGGAGATTAATATGTAGTTGGTCCGCCTTTGCAACTATAACAGCTTCTATTCCTCTGGGAAGGCTTTTCCACAAGATTTTGGAGTGTTTCTGTTGGACATGTTGCCCAATCATCCTTTAGAGCATTTGTGAGGTCAGGCACTGACGTTGGACGAGAGGCTTGGCTAGAAATCTCCATTAAACCTCATTCCAAAGGTGTTCATTGGGGTCGAGGCCAAGGATCTGTGCGGGCCAGCCACATTCTTCCACACCAAACTCATCGTTGTGGACCTTCTATCTTTTTTCTTTTGTGCACTGGGGCACAGTTATGCTGAAATAGAAAAGGGCCTTCCCCAAACTGTTCCCACAAAGTTGGAAGCACAGCATTGTCCAAAATGTCTTGGTATGTTGAAGCATTAAGATTTTCCTTTACTGGAAGGGAAGGACCTAGCCAAGCCCTGAAAACAGCCCCATACAATTATACATCCTCCTCCAAACTTTTACAGGTGGTACAACCCACTCACCCATCATACTACCAAACAGTGAAGCATGATTTATCAGACAGAACACCTTTCCACAGCTGCATAGTTCAGTGTCGACCTTACACCACTCGATCCAACACTTGACATTGCACTTGGTGATGTGAGGCTTGTGTGCAGCTGCTCGACCATCGAAACCCATCCGATTAAGGTCCCACCGCACAGTTTTAAGTCTACTAAAATATCAAGTAAATCCTATGACAAGTAAGCTATCCCCTACTTACCCAGATATAGTACAGACACGCAACATGATAGAAATATCATTGGAAAAAAATATTACATTGACAAAACAGGGACATTTTATTACAAAACAGAAGCAATAAACAGGTACCTATCATGATATGGCATTATATTACTGGATATCAGTTTCTAGCCTCTACAATGACAAAAGCCACACCCTTTGAGGCGTAAGCATACTGTTAACACCCATGGACATGAACTCCGTAACGAAATAGTGTCATTTTCTATGTTGTAAACCTATCACCTCACTAGCCTGACACTGTACACTATTTCTGGTTTAAATTTATACACATATTTCACAATAAATCCTGATGTATAATAGCAATAATGCCTGTTTCTAAGGAATATAAACGACTTTCATGGCTGATTAAGCATCTCAGATTCACTGCACTTCAGCACTTAATCACTATGGCAGATGTTTACTGCCTATTGTATTACCTGGAAACAGACAAAAAAAAAACCTAGCTGTCCTTTTCTGCCTTAAACTTATCATTCTACTTTAGATTCACAGCATATCCACAGGACATTAATTTAGAAGTTTATTGGTTTCTGGATGAGGATATTTCAGTTCTCTGGAGTTCTTGCTTTTGGATGTGCTATACGTGCAAAGTTTTATGTATTCACATTTTTTTCCTTAGATAATTACAAGGGAGCTTACTGTACGTCTGCCTGTTCTCACAAAGGGATACTTTTATACCTAGCTGGTAAATAATATCAAACTAAATAATTAAACTTCAAGGCTATAAGATTGAAAGCTGTGATGACAGTTGATTCACATGTTTATTATAATTTTCTGTTTATGTTTAAATCTATATCTCTCCCTTTATAGCTATTCTTAATATATTTAAATGTATACCCCTGTATGTGTTCTTACCACTTAATTCCAAATATATATATATATATATATATATATATATATATATATATATAGGTAGATAGATATAAATAAATTCATTAAAATATATATTTATGAAACACATGAGCTTAACTATGTAAGTAATTGACACCTCCTTTTAAAAACAGTATTGTAAAACAAATAATGTGGGTTATTCACTTAAATGTATATGTTAAAATGCTTGGCGACAGGAGGTCGAATCAAAAACAAACTGACCCTACAAATCTGGTACCCTCAAGTAATTGACTAAAGAAAATTTGGCATCTAACTCGAAACTCCTCATTGAATTCGAATTCAACCTCCCATTTCGGTATAGAACGCAGACAAACCTATTAAAAGCAAATTTGAAAATAATTTAAATGGTTCTGCTTTCTTCAGCCTAAAGCAAAACAAATACTGATAATTCCAAAGTATTGAACTTGATAAGGGTGATGGTGACTCCATATCATATGTGTCATGCAAATTTGAGAATGCAAAATATAGAACATACCTAGTACAGCACTCATTTCTTTTTTTTCTTAGAGTTGACTTTTACAGTAGAGTAAAAGTTCATCACAACTAATCTTTTTATTAAAAAAATACACATCATTCTTAATAAAGTGACTAAAATGACTAACAATGGTGAATGAAATTGAATGTAGCCAACTAACAATCTAATATCTTTAAATGCAGGGATTTGGTTCAAGTCTATAGTGACATCAATCAAACCTCTGCTGATGGTTTGTGCAATACCTGTGTGGCATTTCAAGAGCTATCGAACTTAAACTCCTAAAATGCATAGTTAAATCAGGGAGATGAAATCCTCCACTCACCTGCATCTTACTTTTAGTTAATTGCTTCTTTGTTTTAATGTCTCTGGTACCTTCTCCCATCCTTTTTTGGGTTACCTCAAAGACCAATTATGTTTGTGTGCAAGTTCACATTTGGCAAACTGATCCGTTTTGATTCCAAACCGATCCGTTTTAGCTAATATGTTAGCTAATAACATCTTGAATTTGATTTTTAATATAAAAAAAAGGGACACCCACTGCTGTCTCTTTCTCCCCCCTAGTTTGCTGTCTTTCTCTACTCTCCCCATATCTGATGTCTCTCTCTTCTCATGTCTGTCAACTCTCTCTACTCTCATACCCCCCCCCCCCCCCCCCCCCACAATGCTCTAAATCATTACAGACTTTACTGTTTAGCACACAGACCGGAACCTGCCCGCAAGTTGTATACATTTATACGAATTTTGAGCTCAAACTTGTAGCTGTATGCATCGCGGGAGGCAGGCAACGGCCACTGGCACAAAAACTGGGACGTTTTTGCTTCCTGAAAAACAGGTAATAGTATGTGAAACTGGGATATCCCGGTAAAACTGTGAATGTCTGGTCACCCTGATGCCAGTCATCCTGGCATCAGGATGTCATAATCACCCATGGAGGGAGGGAGTCATGCCAAAAAGGGAGGGAGGAAGTAATGCCAAAAATAGCCAATATTCTGATGATTTAATCACATTTGGAAATATCTTTGTTGCATGCCTGGTTTAAAAAGATAACACTGTGCCAAAAAACACCTCCTTTACTGGTCTGTAATGGTGTTTTTCTGAGTGATCAGAAAGGGAGCATGTCCTCAGACCATGTGCAGACACTATAGCACACTGGTGCTTTTTTAATGTTTTAATGTAATACTTGAGTAAGTTTCCAAACAGACCCAATGGTAACAATGTTAACCCCTTGGCGACACAGGACGGACTAGGTCCGTCCTGTGTGCCGAGGCGTTAGTGACACAGGACGGACCTAGTCCGTCCTGTGTCAAAACGAGCACTGAAAGCGGAGTTTTTCCGCTTTCAGTGCTCTAAGGGCATTGTAACGATGCTACCGTGTGGAAGCATCGTACAATGCTAAAAAAAATGCCCGTCGGCATTTCGATCGCTCCGGAGAGCGATCGAAATGCCGGTTTTAAAGGCACAGTGCCTTTAAAACGCGGGCATTTCAAAAATGAGCATAGGAAGCGAATCTTTCGCTTCCTATGCTCAGAAAGTGTTTCTGATTGCCTCGCAAGTCGAGGCAATCAGGAACACAAAAAAAAAAAGCACGATCTTGGTCACTAAGTGACCAAGATGGCGCTGCCCTTCTAAGGGCAAGAGCACAGGAGGCAGGAAGTACCTGCTTCCTGTGCTCTCTGGCTGTCACACGATTGCCTCTTCACAGAGGCAATCAGTGACTGCCAGGCACACTGACAGGCAGTGGGGATGTTCTGCTGAACATCCCCACTGACTGGTCAGATCAATATTAACTCTATATTGATCTGACCAGTTATGATCTGTCTCCCTCTCCTCACATTTTTTTTAGTGAGGGAGAGAGACAGATCAAAGTTCTAAAAGTAAGTAAAAGTTAAAAAAAACAATAAATACACAACACACAAATAATAAAACAATAAAAAAAATTTTATTAAAGCAATTCCCTGCGTTTAACCCCTTCCCTGCCACTGATCTTGCATAAGCAGTGATCGTGCACATCAGCGCATTTATTTTTGCTGTTTGTGCATTTTTTAGGGGTTAATTTTTTTGTACTGTAATTTATTACAGTACTAAAAAGGCTATTCTAAGAGTTATTAACCCCTTATTTGCCGTCGATCACTGCTTACGCAATGATATTGACGCCAAAGCAATTTTTATCTGTCTGCATATTTTTTTTTATTTTTTTTTTTTACACATACCCGCTAGGGGATTACATGTAAAGTAAAAATATTTGAGTTTTTTTTTTTTAAGCTGCCTGAGCGCATAGCGATCAGTAACAGCGAATTAGTGGCAAAGGCGGTTTGGTGATTTCTCAATTAAGCTCACCATTCGCCCTGGTCAGATCAAAATTAATCGGATCAATATTCACAAATATTGATCTGCCTCCCTCTCCTCACTTACATTTTTGTGACGGAAAGAGACAGATCAGTATTAGTGATATAAAATAACATTTTATAAAATTGGCAGGTTTTATGAAAGTCTTTCACTGTGTATTAACCCCTTCCCTGCCATTCATCACTGTGTAAGCAGTAATCCTGCACAGCAACAGTATGTTTTGCTGTCTGCACTGTTTTATGGATTAATTTATTTGTACTGTAATGTATTACAGTACTAGATAGGCTCTTCTAAGAGCTATTAACCCCTTCTTTGCTCAAGATCACTGCTTACGCACTGATTCTGAGGCCGCGGACTCAGGGTTCGATTTTGACCCTATTCAGCTTTCTGATACATCATCTAGCGATGTATCGGTGGCTGCTGAGCCCTTGCCACAAGTAGTGATGGGGGTCTACCGATAAAAAAATATATGGTTTGGTGGGGGTAAATTACATTGGCTGGCTTCAAAGATATATCCCATAAAGGACACGGACGCAGGTTGACTACATGTCAAAATTCCAAGTTGGAATTTTGAGATGCGCATCTCACAAATGTTGCCTTCTAGCCAAAAAAAAACCAACAAACCTATGCATGGGTGCTATCCCTGTACTCGGGAGATGTTGCTGAACACATATTGGGTTGTTGTTTGGCAGTGACAAATACCAGAATCTGTGAATTCATGCCTGAAGTACAATGCATGTGGGAAAAAAAACTCCCAAAAAAGTACTACCACAAACTTTTACAAAGGCTGGTGGTAGAATTAGTACCTATACAGTATTAAAATACCACCATTTGAAATACCTTAGGATGTCTATTTTCCAAAAATATATGGTTTGATGGGGTAAAATTCATTGGACGGCTTCAAAAATGTTCCAAATGGAACATGGGCGCAGGCTGACTACATGTCAAAATTCCAGGTTGGAATTGCGCACCCCCTAAATGTGGAATTTTAGACCCAATACAAACCAACAAACCTATGCATGGGGGATATCCCTGTACTCAGGAGATGTTGCTGAACACATATTGAGGTGTTGGTTGGCAGTGGCAAATACCAGAATCTGAAAATTCCTGCCTGAACTACAATGTGTGTGGGGAAAAAATGACATCCCATCCCTTTGACATAGGTTGGTGGTAGAATTAGCACTTGGAAAGTGTTAAAATACCACAATTTTAAATACCCTAGGATGTCTAGTTTTCCAAAATATATGGTTTTATGGGGTAAAATACTTTGACAGGCTTCAAAAGTGTCCCAAATGGAACATGGGCGCAGGCTGACTACATGTCAAAATTCCAAGTTGGAAATGCACCCCCCCCTAAACGTGGCCTTTTAGCCCCCAAATAATCTAACTAACCTACACATGGGTGGTATCCCTGTACTCAGGAGATGTTGCTAAACACATATTAAGGTGTTGTTTGGCACTGACACATAATAGGATCTGTGAATTCATGCCCGATGTACAATGAATGTGAAAAACAAATTACTATCCATAACATTGACATAGGCTGGTGGTAGAATTAGTGCATGAAAAGTGTTAAAATACTACCATTTGAAATACCCTAGGGTGTCTAGTTTTCAAAAATATATGGTTTTGTGGGGTAGAATACACTTTTTGGCTTCAAAAATGTCCCAAATGGGACATGGGCGCAGGTTTTCTGCACGTCAGAATTCCAAGTTGGAAAACCAAAAAGCGCACCTCTCAAATGTGGCCTTTTAACCCCCAAATAACCTAACCAACCTATACATGTGTGGTATCCCTGTACTCAGGAGATGTTGCTGAACACATATTGAGGTGTTGTTTGGCACTGACATATAACAGGATCTGTGAATTCATGCCCAAAGTACTATGTATGTGAAAAAAAATTACTATCCATAACATTGACATAGGCTGGTAGTATAATTAGTGCATGGAAAGTGTTAAAATACTACCATTTGAAATACCCTAGGGTGTCTAGTTTTCAAAAATATATGGTTTTGTGGGATAGAATACACTTTTTGGCTTCAAAAATGTCCCAAATGGGACATGGGCGCAGGTTTTCTGCACGTCAGAATTCCAAGTTGGAAAACCAAAAAGCGCACCTCTCAAATGTGGCCTTTTAACCCCCAAATAACCTAACCAACCTATACATGGGTGGTATCCCTGTACTCAGGAGATGTTGCTGAACACATATTGAGGTGTTGTTTGGCACTGACATATAACAGGATCTGTGAATTCATGCCCAAAGTTCAATGTATGTGAAAAAAAATTACTACCCAAAACATTGACATAGGCTGGTAGTATAATTAGTGCATGGAAAGTGTTAAAATACTACCATTTGAAATACCCTAGGGTGTCTAGTTTAAAAAAATATATGGTTTTGTGGGGTAGAATACACTTTCTGGCTTCAAAAATGTCCCAAATGGGACATGGGCACAAGTTTTCTGCATGTCAGAATTCCAAGTTGGAAAACCAAAATGCGCACCCCCTAAATGTGGCCTTTTAGCCCCAAAACAAACCAACAAACCTATGCATGGGTGGTATCCCTGTACTCAGGAGATGTTGCTGAACACATATTGAGGTGTTATTTGGAAATACCCCTTCACATTTTAAGGTAATGTTTACCTAAATTGCAATATATGTGAAAAATTAAAAAAAAAGATTTTTTGCTGCAAACTTTGGCATAGATTGGTGGTAAAATGGCTACATGAAATGTGTCAAAATACCCCAAGTTAAATGCCCTGAGTTGTCTAGTTTTCAAAAATATGTACATGTTGGGGGTCATTCATGGATTTAGTACAGAAATCAGTGTTACAATGTCACTATCGCTAATTTTGAAAGAAGGGATTTTAAAATAGCTTTGCACCACTTATAGTTCTGGCCCTGTAACATGAATAAAAAAGCACAAAAACATAAAAACATGGGCTATTTCTGAACTCAGGACATATATTAGAAACTTTTTAGCAGTGTTTTTTTGTTGTCTCTTGTACATGAGTATACGATTTTTCAAATAAAAGTCATAAAAAAATTATTTTTTCATTTTTTTTGCCATATTTTATTATTTTTTTTACATCAAATTATATGCTATTATCAAAATAATGGTATCAAAAGAAAGCCCTTCTTATGACGATAAAAACGATATATAGTTTGTGCGGGTACACTAAATGAGACAGAAATAAATTACAGCAAAACACAAACTGCTCAGAAATGTTAAAACAGCCCATGTCACCAAGCGTCGGACAAGCCAAAAAAGTCATGTCACTAAGGGGTTAACATGGGAGCATTACTTTCTCTTTGAAGCAAAAACTAAACAAGTACTATGCCAAGTTTATTCAGAAATTGCATGTTTGGAATTGAATGTGTGTGTTGTGCCTCATAATTTAGATGTATATATATATATATATTATATCTACAGTAATGGTAAAGAATAGGTTGTTAAATTAACATTATTCAAACTAAAGTTTACATTTACAGAGATAATGAGAATATGAGCAGTTAAGTCAGGTGAGCCGCAACTTGCTGCCACCCCTGCACTGTACCCTATGATAAAATCCTTTGTATAGACTGAAGCATGGGCCATTTCTAATTTCCTGAGTCTTGTTTTTCTTTTTTCCCTCTGTACATGTATATATATATTTTGAAAGAGGCCAGTGAGATAGCTCAGTTGGTATTAGACATGTGCATTCGTTTTCGGACGAATGCATTTTCGGACGAAAATAGCATTTTCGTCCATTCGTCCGAAAAACGAATAACGAAAATTTTAACTAACAAAATCCGAATGAACGAATGGTTAATAAACGAAAATCATTCGTTCATTCGTCCATTCGTCCATTCGTGCTATTGGCATTCTAAACCGAAATAGAGTCGGTTTACAATACCAATAGCATTGTACTACATTCCATAAACCGACATGAATGACTTTCGGTTTATGGAATGCATGTAATGCTATTAGCTTCCTATAAACCGAAATTGAGTTCCCATTCATACGAATAGGTCAATTGACCTATTCGTATGAATGGGGACTCTTTCGGTTTATAGAAAGCCAATAGCAGCATGTATTCTATAAGCCGAAAGTCTTTAAAACAAACGACGTTCGGTTTATAGAATACATGTAATGCTATTGCTGTTCTATAAGCCGAAAGACATTCGGCTTATAGAACAGCAATAGCATTACATGCATTCTATAAACCGAACGTCGTTCGTTTTAAAGACTTTCGGCTTATAGAATACTATTGGCATTCTATAAACCTAACTAGAGTCCCTCCTCATTCATAAGAATTTCTTATGAATGGGGACTCGACTCTAGTTCGGTTTATAGAAAGCCAATAGTATTCTATAAGCCGAAAGTCTTTAAAACGAACGACGTTCGGTTTATAGAATACATGTAATGCTATTGCTAAACTATAAACCGAACGACTTTCGGTTTATAGAATAGCCATAGGATTACATGTAGTACATAAGCCGAAAGTCTATAAACCGAAAGTCGTTCGGTTTATAGGCTGTCGGCATTTAACTATACAGAGACAGAGTCTCCATTCATAAAATTATGAATGGAGACTTTGTCTCCGTGTAGTAAAATGCCGAAAGTCTATAAACCGAACGATCGGTTTATAGACTTTCGGCTTATGTAATACATGTAATCCTATGGCTATTCTATAAACCGAAAGTTCGGTTTATAGAATAGCCATAGGAATACATGTATTCCATAAGCCGACAGCCTATAAACCGAACGTTCGGTTTAAAGGCTGTGGGCATTTTACTACACGGAGACAAAGTCTCCATTCATAATTTTATGAATGGAGACTCTGTCTCTGTATAGTTAAATGCCGGCTTTTAACTATACGGAGACAAAGTCTCCATTTATAATTTTATGAATGGAGACTCTGTCTCCGTATAGTTAAATGCCGACAGCCTATAAACCGAACGTTCGGTTTATAGGCTGTGGGCATTTAACTATACGGAGACAAAGTCTCCATTCATAATTTTATGAATGGAGACTCTGTCTCCGTATAGTTAAATGCTATTGTATTCTATAAACCGACTCTATTTCGGCTTATAGAATGCAATAGTACTACGAATGGACGAATGAACGAATGATTTTCCTTTATTAACCATTCGTTCATCCGGCTTTAGTTAGCTTAGCATTTTCGTTCTTCGTTTTTCGGGCGAATGGACGAAAATGCAATTTTCGGACGAAAATGCATTCGTCCGAAAACGAATGCACATGTCTAGTATATATTCACATGTAAATTGCTTTTTAAATAAAAAATTATGATATAAAAAAATCTTGTTTTTATTTCCTTTTATGTGACAAAGCTGCCTCTCTCTTTCCCTTGCCCCCAGATTTGTCGCTCTCCCCCCCTTAGTGTTGTCTCTCTCTCACCCTCCCTTTGGCTCCCCCCTCGCTCCCCTTGTGTCTGTCTCTTCCCCCCTTCCCTACCCTTGTTTCTCTCTGCCCCCCCCCCTTGTTATTCTGTCCCCCCCTCACCTGTTTCTTGCTCCCTGGTGGCTAGTGGGGGCAGCCGGGGGATGTATGCACTATACATAATAGACGGAAGTGTCGGGCAGCATGGAGGTTGTCTGCACGATTCGTGCAGACATCCCCCAGCTGCCCGATTCTCCCTGGTGGCTAGCGAGGGAGCGGAGGATGTCTGCGCGATGAGCGAGACCTCTCCTGCTGCCGCCCGGCATGACCGCCGGGACTTCTATGATGAAGCTGGGTACTTCCGGCTTCCTCATAAAAGTCCTGGCTGTCGTTCCGGGCGGCAGCAGGGGAGGTCTCGCTCATCGCGCAGACATCCTCCGCTCCCTCGCTAGCCACCAGGGAGAATCGGGCAGCTGGGGGATGTCTGCACGAATCGTGCAGACAACCTCCATGCTGCCCGACACTTCCGTCTATTATGTATAGTGCATACATCCCCCGGCTGCCCCCACTAGCCACCAGGGAGCAAGAAACAGGTGAGGGGGGGACAGAATAACAAGGGGGGGGGCAGAGAGAAACAAGGGGAGGGAAGGGGGGAAGAGACAGACACAAGGGGAGCGAGGGGGGAGCCAAAGGGAGGGTGAGAGAGAGACAACACTAAGGGGGGGAGAGCGACAAAACTGGGGGCAAGGGAAAGAGAGAGGCAGCTTTGTCACATAAAAGGAAATAAAAACAAGATTTTATTTATATCATCATTTTTTATTAAAAAAGCAATTTACATGTGAATATATACTAGACATGTGCATTCGTTTTCGGACGAATGCATTTTCGTCCGAAAATTGCATTTTCGTCCATTCGCCCGAAAAACGAAGAACGAAAATGCTAAGCTAACTAAAGCCGAATGAACGAATGGTTAATAAAGGAAAATCATTCGTTCATTCGTCCATTCGTAGTACTATTGCATTCTATAAGCCGAAATAGAGTCGGTTTATAGAATACAATAGCATTTAACTATACGGAGACAGAGTCTCCATTCATAAATTTATGAATGGAGACAAACGTATAGTTAAAAGCCGACAGCCTATAAACCGAACGTTCGGTTTATAGGCTGTGGGCATTTAACTATACGGAGACAGAGTCTCCATTCATAAAATTATAAATGGAGACTTTGTCTCCGTATAGTTAAAAGCCAGTGTTCTGACAAATTTCTGGAGCAAATTCTCCTGCGCAATCGCAGGAGAATTTGCTCACTGCGCATGCGCATAAAGTTACAGCTGATAACTCAGCTGTAACTTTGTGACCACCGTGCATGAGACAGCTGCGCAACCCACCTCCCGCCCCCTCACACCCGCCGCACACCCCTTCTTACCAGATCATCGACCACAGCGATACACAGCGCATGCGCACGCCTATCCAGCCGTTTGGGAATGCGCGCGTCCGTTGTTGTGTTCTTAAGGTGGTAAGTAACACGGGGCGTCGGGACATAAGGGGGCAAGCATCCTGGTGAGGGCTGCCTCATCTTGATGGGATTTGTGATCCTCCTGCTGTATTATTGATGCAGCAGGAGGATCACAAATCCCATCAAGATGAGGCAGCCCTCACCAGGATGCTTGCCCCCTTATGTCCCGACGCCCCATGTTACTTACCACCTTAAGAACACAACAACGGACGCGCACATTCCCAAACGGCTGGATAGGCGTGCGCATGCGCTGTGTATCGCTGTGGTCGATGATCTGGTAAGAAGGGGTGTGCAGGGGGTGTGAGGGGGCGGGAGGTGGGTTGCGCAGCTGGCGCATGCGCGGTGGTCACAAAGTTACAGCTGAGTTATCAGCTGTAACTTTATGCGCATGCGCAGTGAGCAAATTCTCCTGCGATTGCGCAGGAGAATTTGCTCCAGAAATTTGTCAGAACACCGGCATTTAACTATACGGAGACAGAGTCTCCATTCATAAAATTATAAATGGAGACTTTGTCTCCGTATAGTTAAAAGCCGGCATTTAACTATACGGAGACAGAGTCTCCATTCATAAAATTATGAATGGAGACTTTGTCTCCGTGTAGTAAAATGCCCACAGCCTATAAACCGAACGTTCGGTTTATAGGCTGTCGGCTTATGGAATACATGTATTCCTATTGCTATTCTACAAACCGAACGTTCGGTTTATAGAATAGCCATAGGATTACATGTATTATATAAGCCGAAAGTCTATAAACGGATCGTTCGGTTTATAGGCTTTCGGCATTTTACTACACGGAGACAAAGTCTCCATTCATAATTTTATGAATGGAGACTCTGTCTCTGTATAGTTAAATGCCGACAGCCTATAAACCGAACGACTTTCGGTTTATAGACTTTCGGCTTATGCAATACATGTAATCCTATGGCTATTCTATAAACCGAAAGTCGTTCGGTTTATAGAATAGCAATAGGAATACATGTATTCCATAAGCCGACAGCCTATAAACCGAACGTTCGGTTTATAGGCTGTCGGCATTTTACTACACGGAGACAGAGTCTCCATTCATAAAATTATGAATGGAGACTTTGTCTCCGTGTAGTAAAATGCCCACAGCCTATAAACCGAACGTTCGGTTTATAGGCTGTCGGCATTTTACTACACGGAGACAAAGTCTCCATTCATAATTTTATGAATGGAGACTCTGTCTCCGTGTAGTAAAATGCCGACAGCCTATAAACCGAACGTTCGGTTTATAGGCTGTCGGCTTATGGAATACATGTATTCCTATTGCTATTCTATAAACCGAACGACTTTCGGTTTATAGAATAGCAATAGGAATACATGTATTCCATAAGCCGACAGCCTATAAACCGAACGTTCGGTTTATAGGCTGTCGGCATTTTACTACACGAAGACAGAGTCTCCATTCATAAAATTATGAATGGAGACTTTGTCTCCGTGTAGTAAAATGCCCACAGCCTATAAACCGAACGTTCGGTTTATAGGCTGTCGGCATTTTACTACACGGAGACAAAGTCTCCATTCATAATTTTATGAATGGAGACTCTGTCTCTTATTAGTTAAATGCCGACAGCCTATAAACCGAACGACTTTCGGTTTATAGACTTTCGGCTTATGTAATACATGTAAACCTATGGCTATTCTATAAACCGAAAGTCGTTCGGTTTATAGAATAGCAATAGGATTACATGTATTCCATAAGCCGAAAGTCTATAAACCGAAAGTCGTTCGGTTTATAGACTTTCGGCTTATAGAATACAATTAATACTATTGCCTTTCTATGAACCGAACGAGAGCCCCATTCATAAGAATTTCTTATGAATGGGGCTCTCGTTCGGTTTATAGAAAGCCAATAGTATTACATTGTATTCTATAAAACGAACGAAAAAAATTAACGAAACGAAAATAATGAACGAATTTCGTCTGAAACGAATGCACTAATGAACGAAATTCGTTTTAGACGAAATAAATAACATTTTCGTCCGAATGGACGAAAACGAAACGAAAATTTTAGTTTTGCACATGTCTAGTTGGTATGTTCCCTGACAGCAAAACCTGATCAAAGCTCAAGGTTGCAGGTTGGAATTGCCACAGGGTCAACTCAGTCCTTCATCCTTCCATGGTCAATAAATGAGTACCATCAATTGGATAATTACATCTATTATTTCAGCTGCTGAATTCCAAGAGCATGCACAATGAAAAAACCTTGAGTACCACTGGGAGAAAGGAGCTATATAAATAATAGTCATTATAAATGTGAGCCCGTCTTTAAAATGTGGTGATCATCTGAAGAGAGGCGCAAGGCCTCCATCTTTCCATAAAGAATGTGCTGGCTTTCCTCGAGATGGCTTTTTTTAATAAGAGGTTATGTTTCTGAACTGAAGAAAAACCATATATTGTCAAAAAACTGTCAGGAGTACACACCAGAGTAGAAAAAAAAATTGAGGCGAGATTTAATCGAACACACTAAAAATAAACTGACTATGGCAGAGAGGGCTTTACTTTTCTATTTTTACCTCGATGCTGCTAAAAGATGTCAGCATCATGTTGATCAGGCAACGAGGGTGTTAATGTGCATCATGGGACAAGAAATGTGTAAAGATGACTAATAATGTGTGACCGGTAGGCAATTACAGGCTCATGTTGTGGTTCATGATTCCAGTCTGAAATTATCCATTCACTGCTGGTCATTAACCTTGCTAATTGCAGCAATGTATTTGTTTCGACAAAGCGCATTGGTGATACAGCGATGAGGCAGGTGAGCGCTGTATTAGACACATTATAGTTTTTCAGCTGTCTGATAATGATGGCTGCTCTTGTGCTCATGTTTCAGGAGGGTCTTGAACATCTCATTAGAACAGTTCAAATCTGTCTCCACAGCAACATCTCATGTCTTCCCTGACACAATGGCACAGCATGAAAACTTACAGACCCCGGAGGAAGCTGACTTGCATACATTGCCCACTGCTGGAGAGCGAGAACAAGCAGTGACAGAAGAGAAAGGACTTGGCGTCACTGCAGAGCACAGTGTGATTAGTGAATGATAGAGTAGAAGGGAAAAAAATCAATCCTTCAGCTTTCCTCTGCTATTGTTGTGATTCACGGCAGAGACCTGATCTTGCCAGCAGCAGGTGCAGAGTTCTTAGCAAGAAATGGACGTGTTGACCCTAGGACTAGCTCATATCTTTGAAAGAGCACAATAAAATATCAATATTTCTTTATCCTGATCACCCATGATTTATGGTATCGTACAGAACACCCCCAGAGAGACAGGATATAAAACCTTTGCTTCTGGTGAGTTTAGAAATCATTAACGTAACATGATATGTGTTTTAATGCGTTGGAAGTCTAGCAAAGGTAGGTGGCTGAATAATTAGCTGCTGGCAAAACAATGTGTTAAACTAGCTATAATTTTTGTCCTGTGAAATCCTAGCAAGGAGCCGGTCATAGATTTATCCACTTTCCGTCCCAAACGTTTATACCCATCAAATTAACCTCCAAGCTCCTCAAGTAATGGAAAGGTTCAGTGTGCTACTAATGTACATTGGGAATGCCTCTGTTGCAGAAAAGGAAGATGTGAAATATCATGTTAATGCTACTCTTGATAACTGGAGTGGCAGGCCAGTGGTAAATTTAGACTACATACATGAGATCCATGTAATTTCACAGGACCTTTAGTTAAATGTCATTCTGCTGACACTTACATCTCTTTATCAACATTTGCCTCTATTTGTTTGATCCAGGTTCAGGTTCTAGACATTCTAGGCAACTGAACGGGAAAAAATGGAGAACTAAAGCAAATGTAGCTGAACAACAAAATGAAGGCCCAGTGAGTGGAAGAATGAACCAAACTCAATAGAATGAAACAGGGAATCTAAAGTTATAGTAACCAATTATGAATCGTATTACTATCTGAAACATCAATCAATACAGTCAAGCACAATACATGAATAACAAACAATACTCATATTTGCAAGAGGATGCCGTTTTGAATCAATTAGTGCAGGGAACAGTCTAGGGCTCTGAAGTCTCATTTTATAATAAATAAAATGCATCAAGGTAGCAAATCTGGGGAGGCCAGGGAGGCAATAAAAACCACTGATGGGTACAGTTCAAATAAAGTCATTTAGGCAGGATGGGGGCATCTAAGAAGCAGCATCAGAGATTCACTTTTGAGGATAATGTAGAGCTCATGCAAAAGATTTGCCAGTAGTAAAAATAAAACTTGGTATAGATTTGAAAAACACCTTTGTAACAATATGGACCCTGCCGCATTATTTTATATATATAAAACTAAATTCCAAAAATTAAATATTGATAATACTATAATTAATCAAGTTTATAATTCTATCGACCCAGTTAAAAAACTTTTATATTATAACTATTCCATCTAAAAAGAAACGTCATTATTGGCTTTGACACTCATAACTAGTGATTTAAGACTAGAAAGATGGAATAATCTAAATCTCCTCAAGATTGCGGACCTTTTAGATGGGACAAAAGTATCTACCTTCTCACAACTCCAATTCAAATTTAACCTTCCAAATAGTGAATTCTTCACATATTTGAGAATTAAAAACATAATGAGTAACAGAGAAATAACACAGGAAGAGACTTATGAAAAACTCAAAAGGGTCCTTCAAAAAACTAACTTCTAAAATCAGAAAACATATATATATATAACAAGGGGGAAAATAAGAAATTAGGTAGCATTAAAAAATGGGAGGAAGATCTTGCTAAGACTTACCCCCTACAAACATGGTTAAAATCTTTAGAACAGGTGAAAAAATATATTCACTGTATAAATATTCACGAGACCTTCATTAAAATTTTGCATAGGTGGTACCTAGTTCCCACTAAACTATGTAAATTCCAATCAGGAACCTCCAACACATGCTGGAGCTGTAATAATGAACGTGGTTTCCTTAAACATATCGGGTGCAACTGTTCAACTCTAACAAACCATAAACTTATAGTATTAAAACTGCTGGATAATTTGGACAATAAATTAAGTATTCTTCTCCCCGAAAACTTTCTTTTCCACTTAAATCTACCAAAAATCTCGAAATCACTATATATTCTAGCAATACATGTGTTAATGGCCACAAAGTTATGCATGTCACGCCACTGGAGAAAAACCACGATCCCAACTCAAAATGACATTGTACTCCAAATAAACTATCAAGCCACCATGGAAAAATCCTTGACATATAACAACTCCAACAGTGACCTTTACCGGGAAATTTGGGGAAAGTGGACAAATGACTATATTACCTAACCCTAACCTTGACCCTGGGCATAGACGCATTAGGGTCATCGACCCTTGAATACTTTGGGTCTCGCCACCTCTCCTGCCCCTCTCACTACTATTAAAATCTCGACATGTGCCCCTTCACTGCGGTCCCCCGTGACTTTTGCTATTTGGAATATTGTTACTCCTAATCTTAAAATAATCCAGTCCATATATCTTGTTTATTCTCCACCGCTCAATGAAATTTTATGTAATGGTTTATTTCTTTGTATGTTTGTATTTTTATATGTTTATAATAAATTTAAAATAAAAAAAATAAAAGATTTGCCAGTAGTACAGTAGCAAAATTGACACAGTAATAAAGAGAACCATGCAGGGTAGGAATGAGATATTACATTATACTAGATAGTGTCAAAAAAGTCAGTTGGAACAACAAATGAACATTAGACATGTGCAAAACTAACATTTTCGTCTAAAACGAATTTCGTTCATTACTGCATTCGTTTCAGACGAAATTCGTTCATTATTTTCGTTTCGTTTCGTTTTATTCGTTCGTTTTATAGAATACGTGTAATACTATTGGCTTTCTATAAACCGAACGAGAGCCCCATTCATAAGAAAGGCAATACTACTACAAGTTTTCTATAAGCCGAAAGTCTATAAACCGAAGGTCGTTCGGTTTATAGACTTTCGGTTTATAGAATACATAGAATTACATGTACGTTCGGTTTATAGAATAGCAATAGGATTACATGTATTCCATAAGCCGAGAGTCTATAAACCGAACTAGATTGGAATACATGTAATACTATGGGCTTTCTATAAACCGAACTAAAAATTTATGAATGAGGACTCTGTTTCGGTTTATAGAAAGCTAAGAAGTTGAACGAATGAACGAATGGTTTAATATAAACGAAAATCATTCGTCCATTCGTGCTTTAGTATTGGCATTACTATAAACCGAAATAGAGTCAGTTTATAGAATGCCAATAGACTTACATGCATTCCATAAACCGAAAGTTGTTCATTATGTCGGTTTATGGAATGTAGTGTACTATGCTATTGTATTCTATAAACCGACTCTGTTTCGGCTTATAGAATACCAATAGTACATCGAATGGACGAATGAACAAATGATTTTCGTTTATTAACCATTCGTTCATTCGGCTTTCGTTAGCTTGGCATTTTCGTTATTCGTTTTTCAAACGAATGAACGAAAATGCTATTTTCGGACGAAAAAATGCATTCGTCCGAAAACGAATGCACATGTCTAATGAACATATCATCATATCTCTTACACATTTTTTTTTTTAGAAAGTGTTTTACCAGGAAGAATACATTAAGATTTCTTTCATTTTCAAGTATGTCTTAGGGACTAAGTCCAGAATGGTAGACACAGAGATTCACATTTAAAAGCAGATTAAAAAATACATACATCCATTCATACAAATTTTATACCGGTAAGTTGGGGAGAGAAGGTAATGACACCTACTATACACACTGGAATAAAGGACACTTACTGTCATCACATATAATGTTCATATCATATAATGTTGCATACCTAGAAAGAGATATGTTTCGTACCTGCCAACTTTCTTTATTTCAGAGGTAAATCCCTCTGTCCCCTTTTAACATTCTGAAGGGAGCTCACAATGTTTCTTATGGATGTGTAAATATTGTTGGTGGAGATTAACATATGCTTTAATAGCTCATTTTTAAGGGACAACGGGCCGGGGGCAGCAAATACACCAGAGAAGTGTTTTTCTTCCACTGGGTCTGGTAAAGATATTTTCCACACAACCTCTGCTATATATAATTGTCAAGAAATAGTTAACTAACATTCTCTCTTTTCATATTTATTGAAATTGTTAATCCCATTACAGGACGTTCTGACTGAAGCTCTGAGATCCTCATTGATATGTACAGGTGATACTCGAAGGGTCTAGGACTCTTCTGCACCGCGGCTTCATTGCTGACAGTTCAGCGCGGCAGTTAGAACGCTGAACTGTCAGCAATGAAGAAAAACGCGGCCGTTTGATCGCAGACGCAGCTATGAAAGAGCTGACAGTTCAGCGCTGAACTGTCAGCTCTTACAAATGTACAAGTAAAAAGAATATAGCCCCCCTAATAAATGATTCCCCCCCAAAGTGCCCCCCCAAACCCCAATACTAAAATTAACCCCAAAACCCCAATACTAAAATTAACCCCAATACTAAAATTAACCCCCAAACCCTAATACTAACCCCAGACACCTAATACTAACCCCCTAAACCCTAATACTAACCCCTGAACCCTAATACTAACCCCCTAAACCTTAATACTAACCCCCAAACCCTAATACTAAAATTAACCCCCTAAACCCTAATACTAAAATTAACCCCGAACCCTAAAAACTAATTCTAACCCCCTAAACCCTAATTCTAACCACCCTTAACCCCAATACTAAAATAAACTTACCTTTAGCGATGAAACGTCCCGACGGACGTGCCAGGCAGCAGCGGAGGATGTCTGCGCACATCGCACAGATATCCACCGGTTGTTAGCAAGGGGGATCCAGGTCCCCTGCAGCTCTGCGGGGGACCTGGATCCCAGTCTTATAGGCTGACCTCGATTTGAGGTAAGACTATAAGACGACCTTGAATACAAGACGAGGGGTCTTTTTCAGAGTATTTGCTCTGAAAAAAACCTTGTCTTATATTCGTGCAAAAACAGTAATTTTCAAAGATAATGTAGATTAATTAATATTTAGTGATTGCACTAGGGCATCCTGTAACATGTCAATGTAATGCTTACATTCAAAATGAACACATAAGGTTATATTGATGAGAAGTATAGAGTGCTAGACCTTGGGTAGGAAATGCAATATAATCCGTTTACTAAAGATAGCTTTATTCTTGACAAAGCATGATAGGAATATTAAGCAATACAGTTTTTAAAAGATAATCACCTTAATTAGCCATAGTTCTCTCCTAATTAACCACGGTTATATAAATTGTTCCATAGTGGTAAACATATAAATAGGAGGCCAACGTGCTTGCTATGCACAGGCATATATGTTTGTTTCAGGGCCATACACAATTCTATTTTTTTATATTGATTCCCACTTTTTTTTTTGCTTTCTTTTGCCACCACTTATGTCTGGGCAAGTATTTACTGACAAAAACTTACCATTAAAACTTAATTATTGTCTTTCACTGGCTAGTGATGGGATCTAAGCTATACCACGGTCAATGTCTGGTGAACTATATATTGATGGGATCTAAGCTATACCACTGTCAATGTCTGGTTAATTATATACTGATGGGATCTAAGCTATGCGGTATCTTGTAAGCTATACCACTGTCAGTGTCTGGTTAACTATATACTGATGGGTTCTATGCTATACCACTGTCTAGCTAACTGTACCACTGGCTGGCTGGCTAGTTACTGGTTAATTAGCTCTTAATTAGTAATTAATCAGCAATTGTCTGTGTATTTATGTGCCTGTTTATATTTTTCTGCAAATAATGGTAATAAACTAAAATTGAGAGTGGGCACAATCCTTGCAGTAATTTCAGGGGGGCTTAATGGATGTGTGTTATTTAAATAACAATGCTCCACTAACATTTCCCCATATTTATAATTATGCTACTCTAAACCCTTGCTGTCTTCAATAAGCTGCACCCTACTTCCACACCTGGCTTCCCTTTTTCTGTTCTAATTTACGCTACATTACAAAAAGAAGAACATTCCTGAGTCTGGTGCTTGGTCATTTACTACAATTATTGTAATTGCAAGTTCTGGATCCTTACATTTATTTAAATGTGTCCTTGTTAACATTGATTATCATGTATAGCATTTGTGTCTAGCTAATGATATACTGATGGGAACAATCCTGTACCACCATGTGAGTGCCTGCATGTGAGTGCCTGCTGTAACCGCACTTCCCAGTTATATAAGGGTGAGCAGGGCCGCCATCAGGGTTTGCGCCCCGGCCCTTAAAAAAATGTAAAAAGAAAAGCGTGGGCAAAGGGCGCAGCTGCCCTGGACCCATTCATTATGGGATGATTCTGGGCGGGTGCATGGGGTGCACCGCGCCCAGATGCATGGGAGGAGAGGCACTGCAGCCGGGAGCACCTCCTCCTCGAGGTGCGGGCCACAGGTGAGCGCCTGCGGTAAGCGCACCTCCTTGTCACACTGAGCACAAAGCGATGGGTGCAAGCTCCGCCCCTGCGGAGCTTTGTGATTGGCTCCAGGGAGGAGGACATTCTGTATGTATGAGTGGAGAGAGAGAGAGAGAGAGAGAGACAGACAGACATGGAGTATGAGTGGAGAGAGAGACATGGGGTATGAGTGGAGAGAGAGACAGACATGTGTAATGAGTGGAGAGAGACAGACATGGGCTATGAGTGGAGAGAGAGGCAGATATGGGGTATGAGTGGAGAGAGAGAGAGAGAGAGAGACAGACATGGGGTGTGAGTGGAGAGAAAGAGACAGGGATATGGAAGGAGAAAAGGAAACATGCTGAAAAAGAGACCACCATGGGGTGCATGGGAAACAGAAAGATAGACATGGAAAAAGACATGTAGTATGAGGGGTAAAGACAGACATGGAGTATCAGTGGAGTGAGACACAGACATGGGATATGAGTGGAGAGAGACAGACAGAAATGGGATATGAGTGGAGAGAGACAGACATGGGAAATGAGTGGAGAGAGAGAGAGACAGACATGGGGTATGAGTGGAGAGAGAGAGACAGACATGGAATATGAATGGAGAGAGAGAGAGACAGGCAATGGGGTATGAGTGGAGAGAGAGAGACGGACATGAGGTATGAGTGGAGAGAGAGACAGACATGGGGTATGAGTGGAGAGAGAGACATGAGGGCATTGGGAGAGAGAGGTCGGAAGACATGAGGGTATGGGAAGTGAGAGAGAGAGCGAGAGATAGACATGAGGGTATGGGGAGAGAGAGAGATAGACATGAGCGTATGGGCAGAGAGAGACATGTGAGTGACTGACATGTTGAGCATGGTGGAACATTATTTATCGCTCCTTGTGTACTTATTTTCCAATGATGCTCAGCCAGAATAATGGGAGACTTTGGCTGGTTGGGCATCATGGGAACATAGTTAAAACTCATTCTGCTAGCCAGCAAAAAGTCTCCCATGTTGCTCACTGAGCATTATAGAAATAAATAAAACCACTACATAGTATTATGGCCAAATTTATATCTTTATTTAAAATAAATGTTTGTGTTGGTCCTTTACATCAAAATACATTTTGTGCCCCCTTCCCCATCTCCCCAATAATGAAATGGTCATGTCTGGGACAGACATGTCTAAAGGGGACGAGCTCATAATATAGCCACACCCACCTCTGGGTGCCAAAAGAAAACATGCACCCAGATGCCCATGACCCTTGGATCGGCCATGCATTCATTCCTGGGGACCCAAAGCACCTACCCTGTGGGCCCCCGCTGGCCGCAACATGAACCCGCTGCCCACGTGACTATCTTACACGGAGACAGTCACTATCGGGCAGCAGCCGTCAGTCCGCATTCAGCAGATGTGGACCCGGCTTTCTGTCACAGCTGTCGGAACTGACAGCAAGTCATATCCGGCGACTGTATTTCCCACTGCACACTGCGGATTAGATGGCCCAGGCACGAGCAGCATCCAGGTAAGGACTGGGGAAGGGTTGAGGAGGGGAGGTTTTTTTTATTGGGCCAATTTGCTGTGACATATTAATGGACAAATTATCACTGGCATATTAATGGATAAATTATCATTTGCATATGTGAATGTGATCGTATGCGTTCAAACACACATAGGCAGTGATCAGATTTCACTGCCTATGTGTTAAAGGTGTTGCAATTATGCCTCGACTGAGGCCTCATGCAATACCCTCTCTGGGTGCCGTATTGGAGGAGCATGCTCAGCAGAGAGTGATGGAAGTGAGAGAAAAAAATCTCTTCCTTCGCTCTGTAACTGTTGCTTGACTGCCCCTCAGTCAGCAACATTAGAGTTAGAAGAGAAAAAAAGGAGAAAGCTAACCCTAGATCTACTAACCCTAGATCTAGGGTTAGGGTTGCAATTAGGGTTCGGGTTAATATTAGGGTTAGGGTTGCAGGTGGGTTAGGGTTAGAATTAGGGTTAGTACAAGGGTTAGATTAAGGGGTGGGGTTAGATTTAGGGGTAGGGTAAATTTAGGGTTGGGGTCATAAGGTCACTGTAGAAGAAAAGGGTTAGGAAACAAAAAAAACACTAATATTGATTATTGCCCTATTACTTGAAATAAAACATAGAAAAACATGGAAACATTGGTATTTCTAAACTCAGGCCAAATATTAAAAATATATAGACTTGTTTTTTTTTTTATCATTTGTAATTGTTTAAAAAAAAATCAGGTCAAAGCTAGAAAAAGTTTTTTTATGGCATATTTTCATCATATTTTATGTTTTTTTAAATACTATTATTTTCATCATATGATATAATTTACTATCAAATGAAAGCCCTATCCATCCTTTAAAAAATGATATATGATTTGTGTGGGTGGACTGAACACAAAGAAAGAAATTCAAAGTTCAGCAAACGGATGACTAAAATAACGGAATTCTGGTCTTCAAGGCACATCAAATGCAGCATAGAACTGTCACTAAAGGGTTATTGGATTAATTATCAGTGGAATATTAATGGCTAAATTATCACTGGCATATAAATGTATAAATTATCACTACCATATTAATTGACAAATTATCAGTGGAATATTAATGGATAAATTATCACTGGCATGTTAATGGAGAAATTATCAGTGCCATATTAATGGACAAATCATCAGTGGCATATTGATGGACCAATTATCAGTTTCATATTAAAGGATAAACTAACACTGGCTGTGGAATATTAAGTCTTGGATGTGCAATGCGATTAATGTGGCATGTCCTGGGGGGCAGCAGAAAATCCTGGATGTGCAATACAGGTGATGGGGCATGTCCTGGAGTGTATTTAAATAATATGGGAGTTTATACTATGTGTGCAAGTGTATTACAGATATTTGATCTCGGTTTTCTTTTATAACATGTATAACCTATACTCCAGTTATAAAAAAAATCTTCTGCACAACTTTGTATAGGATGTGCTGCCTAGCTGTTTCCTGTAAAAGTGGCATTTTCATTCTGAGATGTTCCTATTTGATAAGATAATTTTTTTCTTAAGGGCATTTCACAGTCTGACTATAGTCTTTCTATATATGAACCATAAATCTGTTAGTTTGAATATTTCAAAGTATGTAAGCAAAACGGATCCTTACGGCAAATTAGAAACCATTCTGAATGCTGTCTGCCTCCTAACTTTCAGAAGCTATTTTCAGCAATATTTTACTAAATAAAATGGTATAGTATTATTCCAACTCCATAACCAGTTTACCAACTTATTTCATATGTGTGATAAGATTGTTATTAGTTAATAGTTTATGTTATAGTCATGAGAAAGACAACATTTGGAATCGTTTTTAAATAGCGTTGCCAGCGACAAAGTTCTGGAGGCCAACGTTCATCCTCTTGGGCATTTAGGAGTTAATTAAATTATTTGTTATGAATATAATTTTCTTGGCTTATATAAATGTCTGTTTTATTTGAGCTGTGCTTATTGGTTTGAAAATGCAGAAGCAATGATGTCCAAATAATTTTTTTTCAGTATTTAGCAATCAAATTTGTCATGACTTGTCAGAATCACTTGCTGTGCCAATGGTTTCCAAAGATGACTACTTAAGTATGATGTTTATTGAACTTGAACTGCCTCTCATTGAAGTTAAATCACTGACATAATTAGACAGGAAATGGTTAAGCAGGTCTCTCAAGTTCTATTTTCACTTCAGTCTCTAAATGTAAGATCCCTGTAAAGTAAAGGATGTGCTTTGTACGTGTAAACAGGATGGAGTGCTAGGGTGAATACTATAAAATAAAGCGCTTGCTAATATTTAAGACTGATAAAGAGAACACAGCATTTTAGATGCCAGTAGTCACACATTCAATTAGAAGCAGTGGGTTACTTGCACACATATATATGGAGCATCTAGGACAGTTCTTCACGACCTTTTCAGTGCTGACAGTTCAGCGTTCAAACTGTCGCACTGAACTATCAGCGGTGAAACGGCCAACGGTGAAAGGCAAAGCGGCCATTTCATTGTGGTTTTGTAAGCGCTGACAGTTCAGTGCTGAACTGTCAGCGCTTACAAACGTAAACACCGCCTGATAAATTAAACCCCCACAAAGGTTACCCCAAACCCCCATACTACCCCCGAAACCCCATACTAACCCCTGAACCCTAATACTTACCCCCAAACACTAATACCCCTAATACTAACCCCATAACCCTAATAATAACACTAACCCCCCAAACCCTAATACTAACACTAACCCCCCAAACCCTAATACTAACACTAACCACCCTGAACCCTAATACTAACACTAACCCACCCTAATACTAAGACTTAACCCCTAATAATTCTCACCTTGTACGCGATCCCGCAATGAACTGTCCCGCAAAGAAAGGTCCAGTGATGACCTCTCGTGTGATGAACAGGCCATCGCACAAGAGGTCACGGTGAAGCGGCTGTGTTTAAGCAGCTGCGAAGAACTGTTGCCTCCCCAATATGGATATATTGGTGTTGTGGGTAACATTTAGTATTGTCAGTGCCATCTAGTGCTGTGCATATATATATGTAGGTTGCCACACCTATGACTCTTTATTACGTTACATTAACATTCATTTATAAGGCGCCATCTACATACTATGTTAGACAAACAGTGACAGACTGATGCATAAGACAGAGATCCCTGCTTGCAAATTTATAATCTAGATAGTGCAAGGGGGTGTACATTTTGTTCTGCTGTTCTGCTTCTGCTTCTGGTAAATGCTGCAAGATAGTGGTCTTGAATCAGGCCTTTTCTGCATACAATTTGGGGGTAGGAAAATGTCCTTCAGATTACATATGGTTTCTTAGTTGTAATAACTGATATCTTAACTGTTCAATATTAAACATATGTTTATAAATATGTGTTTAATAATTATTTTGTGACAGGTTTTAAACTGGGATGTAATGTGCATGCCTAGATTGCTCTTGTGAATGTATCACTAAGACCTGTTCATTTAAACTTACCTGACAATTGAACTGCAAAAATCAGGCAATGATAGGAGAGTTTCTCCAACTTTCCTGTTTTTTCAACTCAGCAATCACTGTCTGATTTTTGCAGTTCACTTTGAGTTAATAGCCCACAAACTGAGTACTGATTTATGAAATTCTTGATATAGTATATCCTTTCCCACCATCTAAATGTCTCTTTTAGTTTATTATAGTTTTTACATTTGGTGTTTTTAATATTATCTCTGAAACACATCATCATTATTCTTACAGTATATGTATGCTTCCTTCTGAAGCTACATTAGAATTTGCCATCTTTTGTAGTGAGGTAATAAGGTCTAGGTTGGGCAGGGTGGTTAGTGATACTGGTAGTTTCCATTACAGCTAGGGATCCAGTGATATAATTATATATAACACTGACAGAAGGCAATTTTCTTTTAAATTAGCACTTCACTCATCTTTCTGCCCACCGCGTGCTTCTCGCGAGAGGATAAGGCTTGTCAAAGGTCACACCCTGGAGACTTCCAATTCTACGCTGCAGCCTGCAGGAGAGGGCATGCTCGCACTGGAGAGGTACAGTAAAGGATATGTTCATTTGAGTATTTTATGATGTTGGAGATGTTTGAAAGGAGAGGTAAGCGGCTTAAATAATATTTAGCTCGTATTCAAGTTAATTCACTGTTGTAATTTTTATTTTCGTGTTTTTACCTTTTTTTTGCAGGTATAGATATAGCACTGACCACACCCTCCAGTAGGGAAATAGCTGCAATTTTTGTAGGGTTAACAACCTTTTGACATAACTGCAAATAAGCTCCTTAGTTAGGATGAGCCATGTTACTGAACCATGTGCCGGTTTTAGTTAGGGTGTGGTTTTTACTGTAATATACTATAACTCCGTTTAAAGGGCCACGCCAGTCTTAAAAAAGTGTGTATATGAAATCTGACAAAAGCATTTAACATTAAACCTAACATGTCAACTATCTAATATGGATCTCTCCTGAAAATGACTCGTCTGTAGTAACTTATCTCCCATAGAAATGCATACGGTATGTGTGATGATGTCCTACTAGTATGCATGCTTTTTAGGAGTCATGTGTCTTTGGGAATCAACACCTTCCCGATGCTTCCCCAGTATTTTCAATTATCCTGTTGAAAATTTGCAGAACTGGACTACCTGGTGGAGTATGTCTGTTTACTTGTATGCCAAAACTATTCAAATTAAAGAATGCAAAACTATAAGTTGCATAATCCAACATGGTCTTTCAATATCTTGAAATATTTAGTTTGGGGGGGTTGATGTGGCCAGTAAAATTACATATGTGTACAGTTCTTTCATTTCTGTTAATTGTTACATTCCTTTGCCCATATTATCTAATCCAGCTTTATAGCACATAAATATCTAAAATATCTCATGTATGAAGCCAACGGTATCCAGCTAAGTTGGAAGTTGTATGTTACTTAACATCAGCTTCTAATATGTATTAATTGCTGACTCTATGTGGCTCATTTGGCAAAGCAAGGGAACAATTTTATAAAGAACAACAAAAAGGTAGTATTTTTTAATTGGGCAGTCACCATTGAAATCAATAGAATGTTTCTACTGATTGTTCCACTTGTATAACTTTGCCTTAGAACTGTTCTTTACACATACGTGCTTCAGTATGTGAAACATAACACTGTCTTTTTGGCTTTTTTTTCTGTATTATTTACAGTTCTCCATTAGTTGTACAAATAAAATAATTTCACACGGGCTTCTTAATTCAGTAACAACCAATAAAAAAAAAACCCAAGAGGGCCTGGACAGTGAGGTAGAATGGTTGCCTTGGTGACAGCAATAAATCCATTATAATTTATTTTACGCAAGTTTTTAGGAAATGAAGTACTACGTCTTGTTAAAAAATGGGTAATACAGATGTGTTTATTTTTCTTTACATTATGATGTAAAACTTATCTAAAGATAGTAAAGAGAGTGGCTGGGCTTACATAATTAATAATTATTTTTTAATACTACAATTGTTTTATTGCAAGTCCAAACTCATTTTATTTTGAAAACAAGATTATACATCCATATTTATCTTGTGAGGGACAAAATTAATATATGGTGAGGAGTAAATCTTATAGTAATGGAAAGACATACGGTAGCTGAAGACAGACCTTTCCACTGTTTATGTATGTAGATGTTTGCATTGGAAATCAAGCCCAATGTTGCCACAAAAAAATAATAATTTAAGAATTGATTAGAACAGGGATTACCAAGCCGGAGCTCCGGTTGCCTTGGTAACTTTGCACTTTTTTATATTGCACTTGCACTTTTTTGTATTGTAGCCTGCCAATGCAGAGCATAGATTTGTGGCTACACAAGCACATATCAGATGTGCAGCTGAGCTCCTTTGCAGTACTACATATGGAAAGCGCTGCAAAATTATCCAGAGTGGGGTGTCTGGCAATTGGTGTGTTTGAGAGTGGTGTGTCTGTCAACTGGTGTGCTTGAGAGTGTTTTGTCTATCAATTGGTGTGCTTGAGAGTGGTGTGTCCGGTAATTTGTGTGCTTGAGACTAATGTGTCTGGCAGTTGGTGTGCTTGAGAGTGGTGTGTCTGGCAGTTGGTGTGCTTGAGTGTGGTGTGTCTGGCAGTTGGTGTGCTTGAGAGTAGTGTGTCTGGCAATTCTTGTGCTTGAGGATGCTGTGTCTGGCAATTCTTGTGCTTGAGGATGCTGTGTCTGGCAATTCTTGTGCTTGAGGATGCTGTGTCTGGCAATTCTTGTGCTTGAGAGTGGCGTGTCTGGCAATTCTTGAGCTTGAGAATGCTGTGTCTGGAAATTCTTGTGCTTAAGAATGCTTTGTCTGGCAATTGGTGTGCTTGAACATACTGTGTCTGGCAATTGGTGTGCATGCAAGTAATGTGCCTAGTCTGTTTTGTCTATCAATTGGTGTGCTTGAGAGTGATATGTCTGGCAATTGGTGTGCTTGAGAGTGGTGTGTCTGGCAATTGGTGTGCTTGAGAGTGGTGTGTCTGGTAATTGGTGTGCTTGAGAGTGGTGTGTCTGGCAATTGGTGTGCTTGAGAGTGGTCTCTGGCAATTGGTGTGCTTGAGAGTGGTGTGTCTGGCAATTCTTGTGCTTGAAAATGCTGTGTCTGGCAATTCTTGTGTTTGAGGATGCTGTGTCTGGCAATTGGTGTGCATGCCAGTAATGTGCCTAGTGTGTTATGTGTCTGGTGGGTACTGTGTATCTAAATGGTGTGCCTGTGGCATGTCTTTTGGGTGCTGTACATATGTTTAGTGCATTATGCTGTGTTTGTAAGTGGTGTGGCGATTGTTTTTGTGTTGCCTTTTCTGTTGGTTTCTATTTTAGATATTTTTTGGTAGAGGGCATCAATTAATAAGCACTTTATATAAGGGTCTCATGGAAAACCAGAGCTTCAAGTTTCAGACCACGTCGAATCACTTCTGTTAACTGTGCACAAGTTTGAGGTGTAATGATTAGTGTTGAGCGAACCCGAACATTTCACCGAACATTACGGTTTTTGGACCCCGATCACGGACATTCCACTGTATGTTCGTGTTAGAGTTCGGGGTTCGGCGATTACATTGTATGTAATGCTATTGGCTTTCTATAAACCGAAATAGAGTCCCCATTCATAAGAATTTCTTATGAATGGGGACTCTATTTCGGTTTATAGAAAGCCAATACCATTACATGTGTTCCATAAACCGAAAGTCTATAAACCGAATGTCTTTCGGTTTATGGAATACATGTAATGCTATTGCTATTCTATAAACCGAAAGTCTATAAACCGAATGTCTTTCGGTTTATAGACTTTCGGTTTATGGACTACATGTAATGCTATTGGCTTTCTATAAACCGAAATAGAGTCCCCATTCATAAGAATTTCTGTAATACATGTAATTTATGTAATACATGTAAAATTTTTGCTTTTCTATAAACCGAAAAAGAGTCCCCATTCATACGAATAGACCTATTCGTATGAATGGGGACTCTATTTCGGTTTATAGAAAGCCAATAGCATTACATGTATTCCATAAACCGAAAGCTAAAATCAAAGATTCCATCTAGTGCTATTTTATGGCTCAGCTGTATTTTTAATTTGTATGTATTTTATGTTATTTGAAGTTATTTCCCTATCCATTTTGTTTGCAGGGCACTTGTCCTACTCTTACCCACATTTTACTTCCTTTTACAGCCCTCTAGCCCTTTCTAGGACTTTTTTAGAGGCATTTTAGTGCCCAAAAGTTCGGGTCCCCATTGACTTCAATGGGGTTCGGGGTCAAGTTCGAGCCCGAACCCGGACTTTTTCCCGAAGTTCCGCCGAACCCGAACATCCAGGTGTCCGCTCAACTCAAGTAATGATTGGTCAGCTTTAAATTCTCCAACCCCCTTCACCTTTAATCCAATCTTGCCAGATCCTCACATCCATTCTTATGAGTGGCTGCAACCTTGTTCTACCTAACAGCTACTGTTTTGCAAATGATGGTGACTAGCAGACAGATTTATTGTGATTTCTTTTAACCTTGCCTGTCAGTGTCCATTTCAAATAATCACAGAGCATGTCTGTGAGGTAGAAAGGTCGAGCGAATGAGGAATTTAACATGTACTGCTGGCTGGTCTCAATTTGTAAATTGTCTTTATTGTGAAGAAAAGTGTTTTTATGATATAATTAAAACATTTAATCTTGATATAAGATGATAGTGTTTTAAAAGAAGCATATCACCCACTGTGTGTGTACTAGAGCAGAGACTAGAAAATGTTGAAATGTTTATGTACATTGGGGTAGGTTATGTATAAAGCTAATCTCTGTGGCAAAAATCTAAAAGTGATTTGATCATCAGGAACATTCAATTGGTTTCCATGGTTACTGGACCACTTTTAGAAGTTTTCTCCACAATTTATTGTGAAACATAAAAACCATCTTGTTAGCTTTATTGCAAATAAACGCATACACTATGGGATAATTGATTTATGTGCAAAATGTCCTGCATACCCCCTTTCCCCCCACATGGCTAGCAGTCAGTAACTGTTACATGAAGAAATTTTACATTTATGTTTAAATGTATTGTATAAATGTTTTACTGATAAAATTGTATATACTTATGTATAATGAATATGTTATGATTGCAAATAAAAATGATTATTTATAATCCCCACCATCCCCCCAATGTTGTCTGTCCCCCCCCCCCCAACGTAGCCTCCCTGGTGGCTATTGGGGGCAGCTGAGGGATGTCTGCACGATACGTGCAGACATCCTCCATGCTGTCCAACACTTCCGTCCATTATGACAGCCGGTCTGTCATAATAGACGGAAGTGTTGGGCAGCATGGAGGATGTCTGCACTAACGTGCAGACATCCCCCGGCTGCCCAAATCTCCTGGTGGATAGTAGAGGCAGCCGGAGAATGTCTGCACGATACGCGTAGACACCCTCCGCTGCTGCCCGGAACTTCCGCCGGGACTTTTATGATGAAGCCGGAAGGACCCGGGCAGCAGCGGCGGATGTCTGGACGCATTTCGCAGACATCCATCGGCTGTTAGCGAGGGGGATCCAGGTCCTGATTTGAGGTCAGATTATAAGACGACCTCGAATATAAGACGAGGGGTCTTTTTCAGAGCATTTGCTCTCAAAAAAACCTTGTCTTATATTCGAGCAAATACGGTATATGTCCGATTGCAGGAAGGGGCCTGCGTATGCCTGATTAAATAACATTAATAGGCCCTAGGGTTTGGTGTGTACTATACCCCAAAACCCCAATTATATATAAAAAATCCCCTGCCTTTTACCCTCTCCCAGGTCTAACTGAGCTCTATACCTTCAAGCCTTGGTTAAATGAAAAAAAAAATACTCCCTCCGCTCAACCTCCATTTAATCTCTTCCCCCGAGGTGCGCTGTTTTTAAATGTATTTATTTTCCCTGAGCGGGTTTTTTAGCGCTAGGAGGATTCATTTTACTGCCCACTCTGGGCATGGTTGAGGTGGGGGGGTTGGTAGAAGCTCCAGGGGGAGGGTGTAAATGCGGGCCTTTTATTTGCCCCCAAGCCTCGGAAGAAAAAAAACGATTTATATTTATTAGGGACTTGGGGCATAGTTATTATTTAATTCATTTGTCGGCCAAAGGGCATAGTTGTCAGGATATACCCCGCGGCCAATCTCCTGATTACCCGCGGCTCGGTTCCCCAAGCCGTGCGGCGGCTTCCTCATTATGCACGCGGCTCAGGTGCATCCGCTCCGGTGATGTCATGCCAAGCGCCGTCATGCAACGCGCGGGACATTTTAAAAGGACTCCAAGCACCATAACTGCTTGCTTATTCTCTTCAGTTAGCCTCCTTTTATTGCCTGTTATTGGACCTGTATTTTTTCTGACCACTGATTACTTTCTGGCGCCTTTGATGTTGGACTGTCTATCGTTTTGCTGTTTGCCTGTGACCCTGACCCTGGATTCCTGACTACTCAGCTGCCTTTTGAATTTGTACCTTGCCTATTCATATGCATGCTGTGTATGATCGGCTAAGCTGTGTTACCTGCTGCCGTGTGCCATCCGCTAAGCTACGCTACTGTTTGGACATAACTGCTGTAAAGAACTGCTAAACTGTGTGCCATCTACTAATTCTAAGTTTTTGCTAAATCATGATTCATAAAGACACTGAGGTTAGTATTGTGCATAACTCTTTCTTTATTTTCCCTCAGCAGCATAAACCGATATAAAAAAAAAATAGACCAATAAACATCCAGGATATAACCTCTCCCTCCCCTATACAAGTCCATGTACTTCCTACAGCTTCCTCTTTCTTTGGCGACCAACTTCCCATAACTTCCATGAAAAAAAACACAGACAGCAACAATCTCAGAAAATAGTCTTCATCCACTGTGTAATCCAGCCAACTGTTCAGGCTAAAATACAAAAGAGGGAGGGGAAAGATAGAAAAAAATAATTGTGAATGATGTTTTAAGTCAAGGTTTATATCATCCATAAATCAACACATATCCAAGTGTAAGAACACATCAAATACATAATAGTGCACACATTATGTCATAACAATATGACAGTTATAATACACAAAATAGCTGGCAGGGTGCAGAAAAATAGGGATGGGAATAATACTCGCCTCCGTGTCTTTGTGAATTATGACTTTACGTCATGACTTAGTAAAATCTTAGAATTCATAAAGACACGGAGACTCATATTATGCAATTTCAAAGCTGATTAACCACAGAAACAGCAAAGTCAGTATCTGCGGAAATAAAATTCACGAAACGTGGATTCTCTGGAGCAATCCGCCTCTATAAGAATGTCTTCAAGCCAACAACCCAAAAGGACCGCTCTCAAAGCCATCGACCCTCTCGATGAATGAGGGCCAAACATAGACACATCCACTCCAGCCTCCTGGAGAACCCATTTCACCCATCTGGCCAGAGAGGATGACGACACAGGCTTGTGAGGTCGATGAAGCACCAAAAACAACTCAGGTCGACCTCCGACTTGCCAGGGTTCGTATTTCTTCAAGCACGCCACCGGACATAAGCGTGGTCGCGACGGAAATGCTGGGTACCATACAGATTTAATAGAAGTCTTGGTACTTCTGGAAATATCAAAGATCACACCTTCTGGTGAAAAACGTCTAGACATGACAAGCAGGTACGTCCGAGACCCTCTTTCAAGAAACTAGACTGAGCAGCATGACCAATTTGGACGATAACTGTTTCAAAGATAAACAGTCATTATCTGGCCATACCGAAAATAGTTGGAATACTACCGAAGGTAAAGGTGGTCGAGCTAAATGGATACCCTTAGGTAAACGTCAGACCAGGGCATGCTTACCCACCGAATGACCATCGATTCCCGAATGGCCCACCAAAATAGCTGATCTCAAAACATTCATTTATCTATACGCCAAACCATCTTAGCACTTAGAAGTAAGAAACTGTAACACCTCTGTCACAGGTGCTGATATGGGATTCACACCCCTTCCCAGGCACCAACAAGCCCATGCATTCCAGGCATACTGGTAAGCTACTCTAGTCCCAGGAGACCAAGCTCCTCGCCAATAGCTCTGCAGTCTGCTGTGAAACGCCAAGATCATACCAGGGTCCCCGGAAACCAACCATGCCACTAGTTGTAATTGCTCCAACTCGTTGAGAGGATGGTATGGTCCTTTCCGAGTCCACAAGTAGGTCCTTCAATCACGGTAAGAGGCGCGGGTAATCCACCGACAGTTCCAATAGAATAGAATAGAAACCACAGTTGAGCGTCACAATTACCAATGTGATTCGGGAAAAATGAACCCGTACCATCCTTGCGATCAAACAAAACGGTGGAAAAGCATAATTCGTGCACGGTGACCACTCTTGGAGAAAAGCATCTGTTGCCAACACCTCCGGATCCGGTCTCCAACTGTAAAACCGACTTAGTTGTCGATACAAGCGGGAGGTGAAAAGATCCACATCTGGAGGGTAACAATCGAAGAAACACCAACCGTTGGAGACGCCAATCGCTCGCATCCCTTAAGAATCGCAAGTTTCAGTCAGTTTCCATATTCGCGAGACTCAGTATGTGAGTGGCAAGCAATGAAATGTTGTGCGTCAAACAGAATTTCGAGAAATTCGCGGCTAGATGGGACAGCGCCGGTGATCTTGTCCCGCCTAAGCGATCGATATAGCAAATTGCCGACACGTTGTCCATGCACAACAAAATGTAACAGCTTTTGACATCTTTTGAAAAACTACGAACCGCGAAGGTACCCGCTAACAATTCCAAACAATTGATATGCTACTCTTGCTCTAGTGAGCACCATCTGCCTCCAGTAAAGGAGCTTCCGCATTGAGCTCCCCAACCATGGAGACTCACGTTGAACATGACAACCAGATCCGATGGGGCATCGAAGATCGCCCTGCCGTTCCAGGCGTCCATGTGCTCCAACCACCATACCAGCTCTTCCACAGCCTCTCCGCCCAGCTCCACGAGTTGCAGTGGAAGAATCGCCTAAAATGAAGCAGATAAGAGGTGTCCGAAAGCAAAATAAGTAACGGAATACGTATCTGAGGGAGTAGCAAAGAAAGAGGAATTTGTATGAAGCTCATGGACTTGTATAGGGGAGGGAGGGGTTATATAATGTTTATTGGTCTATTTTTCCTTATATCAGTTTATGCTGCTGAGGGAAAATAAAGAAAGAGTATGCATAATACTCACCTCAGTGTCTTTATGAATCTGTGTTACCAAGTGGATTACAAACCAAGTTCGTACCTCACAATGAGTCTCATTTTTACAGACATTTCTCCAGGAATTGTGTTCTAACCCTGCATATTGGTCTCCTCTCCGTGTGTCTACCCTCACAATAGTGCCGGTTCGTGGCTCAGGGGGCATTGACTTTTTTGCTGACATTGTGCCGACCCGCAGTCACTATGGGTCCACATTTTTTTTCATGGAGCTAGCAGGTGGCCCCAAATATCATTTTTTAGTGGGAGGCACTATAGAACTGGGGGTGTCTATTACACCTCCTATCTCTTAGCATTTTATTAACGGTAAAATAGGGAATAGCTACGCATTTACTAATGCACAGCATTTCTCTGATCCTTTTTGCAGTTGAATCGCACGTTATTCATTTTTTAATGACCTGTGGTATTTTAACTTTACCTTTTGTTGAACCTTAACGGCCAGCATTGTATCTACATTGTTTCTACGAGCACAATCAGAAATATGGTGAAATAGTTAGTAACAGTAAAGATGTCAATTTTTTTTTAAAATTGGAACTTCGAGAATGTGTTTTTTTTATTGCAAATCACTATTTACATCTTACTCTGCAATCAAAAGCTATTCATGTCTTGTGTACTTGCTTGAAAGTCTTGTTGCCAAGATCTCTTTGAAGATACACGTTTATGAGAGATAATTTAAAGATACGGTATTTAAACACAAGCTAGTTTTACCATTTCTTGAAATCTGACATCTATATTTCAAAATAAATAATTTAAATATTCTAGCTAATGCTTAAAGGAAAAGTACTCCCGAAGTGTATCTTTATAGATACACACAGGTTTACTCTTGACTCTTCCTTAGAGTTGAGGCAGAGCCAAGCTGCTGGGGAGCTGGTGTGTTCTGACATTGTCAGCGCGCTGTCTGTCGGGTCTGGTGTTCTTTGCCTGCTGGTGCAGAGAAAGACTATCATTTTCAAAGGGGATCAACATAGTTAAGGTACCCTCTTTTGATCCGCTTTGAAAAAGATCACCAGCACAGAGAGAGACTGTCGCTGACCAGGCTGCCGGCTTCCCAGGATAGCATGGCAGCTGCCAGTCAGAGGATAAACTGGCAGGTACTATCAAAAGTTCATGCCAGTTTCTCCTCCAACTAGAGGCAGTCTGTTTTTCACTTGTCCTTCTATATTTAGTTTTTTGTTTGTATAGAAACAGATTAGCTGGGTTCCTGGTTATTATCCATGAGTTAATTACCATGGGGCATCTTTTGAGAAAAGGAACCAATATATTTACATGAGCCCGCTGTCAATCCTAAGTAGAATTGTTACTGCAAGAGATATTAAGCTGTATTTTAAATGTGGACACTTTTACGTTGGTCCCTTAAGTTGTTACATGAAAGAGAAGGGAATTTAAAAGGTACAGCCAAAGAAGCCAAGTTGGAAAAATTCTACCATTCCCTTCTCAATTTCTTGCTTTCTCTGTTTCATGAATAAAGCCCAATGTGTAGTTAAGGCAACTTGCACACTATTGTACATTGTATTGTACAGGGATCAGTGTACCAGAAAGCTATAACATTCTGCACTGATCAATACATGAAGTACTATAAGAATGTTTTGGTGGAGATTAGAGTGGTAACTGTACAGAACACAGTCTACAGATGCAATGAATGGTCAGCTAGGAAATATTTGCTAGTTCTTTTTTTTTTTCTTCAAGTGCAAACTTTAACTCTTTCAGGGCTATTAATATTGAGACTATATTGCACACCCGATAGGTGCTTACAGGGTTAAACCTGCAGTTTAGCACTCATTTAAAATTTCTAACAGGAACATGGGTTTTCTTTCTTTCCTTGTCAGTTACAGATTTTCGTTCTACCAGACCCTCGTTACGGAAGCTCGTCTCTCTCTGGGCAATGCTTGTGCGTGTGAGCCCGTAGCTTGAGTTACAGCTCTGAGGATTCGCCTGCCACCAGTAACCCAAGACCTATCAAGAGCCATCGTATGGTGCTTGCACTGCAGCCAGAACATGTCTAGCATTGTCACACGTGTACAAGAAAAGGGCAACATGGACAAGGGCTACTCTGTCCATAAACAGATCCCCGGAGCCGTAACCACTGTCAAAGGGTAAATATGTTTGTTTGTTTTTACATTCCTGCTTACCTCACGTTGCTGGATGATATGGAGACACACCTTGTAACGTGATTGCCCGCTTGTACTCTTAGGTTATTTATCTTAAAACTGCAGCTTTTGTGTATGAACGAAGGAGCTGAATTCCGATCCCAAGTCTCGTTCTGACAACAAGGCTTTTTTAGACTGTGGCGTTAAAAGACAGTTTACAGAGGCTTCACAAATCAGGAGCATTGGGATGTGCAAGCTGCAGAAAGGGCTGGCAGGTTTAGTCTTAGGGCAACACCCTGTTTTAACCTAATTCATTCCACACAACGGATTAGCATGTCTCTATCACAGGCGCATATAACCAAATGTACATTCTTCTGTATTTATAGTTTGCCTCAGCAATTTGCTCATATTGCTAAAAATGCTCTAAAATATTTCTAAGTGCAGCATCTGATTAATATTGTGTCTTCGTGCATTTTTTGCATTAGTACTGTGATTTTTATCGCTCAGTTCTTTGTGCAGAATACGCGTTCATATTAACCATGTGCTATGTGACATTCCATCTCGAAGAGGCTAGGAGAAGCATCATTGATTGCCACCTGTCTTTATAATAGGGCCATGCGCTTGCATATCTACTTGGCCTTTCATTTAGTGTTGACGTGTGTGGTTGATAGGGTAATAGAAAAGCTCTTGCAAGTGGCACCAATCTGTACACATACCAGTTACTGCTAAATCTCTTATAATATTTTTATGTCGCACTTCCACAGCAGGCTAGCTCAGCAAAATGCTTTTATTTTATCTGCACTATTTATTTTTTCTACTGAGAAGCTAAATCGGGATTGCACAGCTTGGTTCTGCTAAAAGATAGCCTAATCATATATCTGGAAATTGGAAACCAACAAGGTCTACCCATCCATTATTACCCCAAGTATTCCAGGTGCTAGTGTATCTTTCTGATTAATTAAGATAATCTGAACCCTAATTTACTAAACAGAGCTTATTCCTAGGCATCTAGAGAGACACGGTGACTGTGATAACAAGGAAAGTTGATTACAGCGTAATATACACTATACCATGTATTGTATACCATTATATACAATTCTATCATAAAATCTATAAATAAGGCAAAGTGCTATGATATTAGTTATCTTCTCACTGGCACATGGTAACCAGTTTAAATAAAGTTTAGATACATTGCAGTACTGATTTTAGAATAAATATATACGGCTGGCCAAATCTATTTAGAACGTAAAGCCAGACAAACAATAATTTAGTCATGTTATACTAAGTATATATTCTTGGTTGCTATACATTTAGGTGCCATAGTTACCTGACTTCATTGATAAGTCCAGATGGGTCTACAATAACTGTGAACCTTGTTGTATCTCCCAGTTTAAAAAAAGATCTAATCTTTTATGAAAGTTACTACTATTCTACAATCTGTATATATGACATCTAAACAGGGTGGATCCACAGTGCCACATATTAACTTTCTTTCCGTAATGATATATATCACCCACGTTCCATGGTGTTGTATGTCCTCCTCTTTCCACAGTGCTGTTTGTTCACCACAGTGCCTTGGGGCTCTTTTTCCACAGTTCTATATGTGCCCCTATTCACAGAGTGAAATACCACACATCACTTTTCACAGTACCACTTCTGAGGTGCTGTAATTTATCAGTGAGATTCTAATAATATAATCTCACTAATTATGTGATGTACAGCAAAGTTACTCTTGTGCTACCTCTCATCTTATACAATAGACCCCTAGGTGTCATTAATATGAGAGCACTTCCATGTAGTTGCTTTAGACTCCCACTGAATTTGCAGTACTAAATATATTCCCTGCACCATGAAAATCTGCATCTGCGACAAATAACATTGAAGCATGTTTAGTGAGCGCTGCGGCTGCATGAAAGGAGTAGCTAGGCACTATAGTGAGATATAGAGAGGTATGCCATTTGTCTTTGATTCCCGCAAACTTTTAAAAAAAAAACCAGGATTGACTGCACTTTTATATCTTGGAGACCTTTGCTTTAATTCAGTATGGTAGTCATTACATAATTGTGCAATAATTGCTTATTTTTGGGGGGAGGCAGGGACTGTAAATTCTGAGTTTCCACTTTTAAAGGCCAAGCAAATGTTTATGGTCTTTCCAGCAGACTAAGCTTCTTATAAATACTAGGACAGGAAGAAAAGTGTAGCTACTCAGATTCTCACCAACAGATGGCACTGCAGAGTACAGGGAATACCTACACATATGGCTCTGACTTTCTTCCTATGCAGTATTTTCTGGTTTGTGTTTATGTTTAATATATGTAGGGTCTGTTTTGTATATAGAAATATTAATTTCAGAAACGAGTACAAGGTGACTACTGAACTATTAAGTGCAATATCATCATTTAAGTCACTCCTTTTTCAGTCATGCTTTAAACATTGATTTCTTGATGTTTACTGGTTGTTGTACATCTTTTGAATTGTTTGTAAAAGGTTTAATAATTGATGCAGAAAACCAAAATCACTGTAGTTCAATTGAAATAAAAAATTATCTTAAACCATGCTAAATGTTTTGTTTTTTTTAAAAAGCAAGAGTACATGTATTATTTTTATTGATTTTTTACTTTCATGACAGTGTTAATACGTTTCATAAAAATAGACATAAAAGATTAATTTTCATATGACAGAAATAAAACATGAACTGACTTAGGAGAACAAGTGTGCAGCTTATGATGAATTTGCTGACATCTAAGCCGGTTCCAACAGTAATAAGTCACTTCTAACTTCCTTCTTCCCCAAACTTAACCCTATTAGCAGAGGTAGGGACACCAATACAACAAATTCCAAACATTCAAGCCAATAAATTATTATGGGTCCAGAGAGGCACCATCCACAAAGGATATCTCCGTTATAAGTAAATAGCCCACTCTCCGGATCGTTAGAAATATAATCAAAATATTTAGTACTATTTTTTGTTTTTTTTTAAAAAAACAACGCAGGTATCTCACATCAAAATAAACTAAAATGATTAATGTTACATATGGCAGAGATAGAACCTAGAAACATATATGTATGGCCTATATATTCCGTTATATATACTGTCGTGTGAGCCCAATCTGACATTAAGAGCTAGGGGCTATTCGTAAGTTAAATTACTTGAGGACATATTCGTGGGGGCATACACACCAAGTGAACTAGTACCTCCTCTCCAAATATTATTTTATGGTCAGATTACTGAGATACCAAACATCCTATAGCAGAGGCGTCCAACGTGCGGCCCGCGGGCCAAATGCGGCCCGCCGGGCATCGAGGTGCGGCCCGCCTGAGCTCTGCTCCGGTAGCCGCACCTCGAACTGCACACCACATGAGAAGCTGTGTCGGGGAACAAAGTTTCCTACACGCTCTGTGTAGGGAACTTCGTTCCCCGATACAGCTTCCCGTGCGGTGTGCAGTGTACAAATCCCCTCCTCTACCCTGCGCGTGAGGTCATGCGCAAGGGTCAGAGGGAGGGAAGAAGCTCACCGGGAGTCCACAGCCATGTGTGTGGGGTAAGTGTATGTATGTATGTGAGTGTGTGTATCAGTGTGTGTGTGGGTAAGTGTATGTATGTATGTATGTGAGTGTGTGTATCAATGTGTGTGTGGGTTAAAAGTGTATGTATGTATGTATGTATGTGAGTGTGTGTATCAATGTGTGTGTGGGTTAAAAGTGTATGTATGTATGTATGTATGTATGTGAGTGTGTGTATCAATGTGTGTGTGGATTAAGTGTATGTATGTATGTATGTGAGTGTGTGTATCAATGTGTGTGTGGGTTAAAAGTGTATGTATGTATGTGAGTGTGGGTTAAGTGTATGTATGTATGTGAGTGTGTGTATCAGTGTGTGTGTGGGTAAGTGTATGTATGTATGTGAGTGTGTGTATCAGTGTGTGTGTGGGTAAGTGTATGTATGTATGTGAGTGTGTGTATCAATGTGTGTGTGGGTTAAAAGTGTATGTATGTATGTGAGTGTGTGTATCAATGTGTGTGTGGGTTAAGTGTATGTATGTATGTATGTGAGTGTGTGTATCAATGTGTGTGTGGGTTAAGTCAGGGCTTGACAAATTTAATTAAGTTTTAGGAGCCAGCTAAAAAATTTAGGAGCCAGACAACGGCACATCACAAAATCATAAACGCACGGAGACAGTCACATACACCGACCTCACATACACAGAAAGTTACATTCACACAAATGCCACAAACACAGCCAGTTACATTCGCACACACCACATACACAGCCAGTTACATTCACACACACACACCACATACACGGCCAGTTACATTCACACACACACACACACACGGCCAGTTACATTCACACACACACACCACATACACGGCCAGTTACATTCACACACACACACACCACATACACAGCCAGTTACATTCACACACACACACCACATACACGGCCAGTTACATTCACACACACACACACCACATACACAGCCAGTTACATTCACACACACACACACCACATACACGGCCAGTTACATTCACACACACACACACACACACACACACACCACATACACGGCCAGTTACATTCACACACACACACACACACACACACACACCACATACACGGCCAGTTACATTCACACACACACACAGCACATACACGGCCAGTTACATTCACACACACACACCACATACACGGCCAGTTACATTCACACACACACACACAGCACATACACGGCCAGTTACATTCACACACACACACCACATACACGGCCAGTTACATTCACACACACACCACATACACAGCCAGTTACATTCACTCATACATACACACAGACCACATAGACAGCCAGTTACATTCACTCATACATACACACAGACCACATACACAGCCAGTTACCTTCACACATTTTTGTTCTTTAAAAACAAAAAAAACACACAAAAATGGTTTCTTACGGTGTCCTCCCTCCCTGCTGCTTACCTCAGTGCAGGGGAGGGGGACATTAATGCTGGAGCCCGATCCTCTTTCGGTTTCTGCTAAGTGCCGAGTTGTCACGTGACACTCGGCACTACAACGTGTTGCGCGAGGGGGCGGAGCTTACAGTCTGTGTGATCCGCACAGACTTTCTCCCCTCGCGCTGCATGTAACAGATGGCAGTCGGCAAGGGCTCCCTGTGACAAACAGCACCCGGGCGCCAGGTCTGATTTCCTGGTCGCAATGGCGACTTGGCGCCCGGGGTTTGTCGAGCCCTGGGTTAAGTGTATGTATGTATGTATGTATGTGAGTGTGTGTATCAATGTGTGTGTGGGTTAAGTGTATGTATGTATGTATGTGAGTGTGTGTATCAATGTGTGTGTGGGTTAAGTGTATGTATGTGTGTGTGTGGGTTAAGTGTATGTATGTGAGTGTGTGTGGGTTAAGTGTATGTATGTGAGTGTGTGTGTGTTGGGTAAGTGTATGTATGTGAGTGTGTGTGTGGGGTAAGTGTATGTATGTGAGTGTGTGTGTGGGGTAACTGTATGTATGTGAGTGTGTGTGTATAAATGTGTATGTGTGAGTTAGGTAAGTGTATGTATGCGAGTGTGTATCTATGTAAGTGCATGTCAAGTGGGTGTGGGGTAAGTGTATGTATGTATGTGAGTGTGTGTGTGTGTGGGGTAACTGTATGTATGCGAGTGTGTGTGTATAAATGTGTATGTGTGTGAGTGGGGTAAGTGTATGTATGTATGTATGAGGTCATGCGCAAGGGTCAGAGGGAGGGAAGAAGCTCACCGGGAGTCCACAGCCATGTGTGTGGGGTAAGTGTATGTATGTATGTATGTATGTGAGTGTGTGTATCAGTGTGTGTGTGGGTAAGTGTATGTATATATGTATGTATGTGAGTGTGTGTATCAATGTGTGTGTGGGTTAAAAGTGTATGTATGTATGTATGTATGTGAGTGTGTGTATCAATGTGTGTGTGGGTTAAAAGTGTGTGTATGTATGTATGTATGTGAGTGTGTGTATCAATGTGTGTGTGGATTAAGTGTATGTATGTATGTATGTATGTATGTGAGTGTGTGTATTTAATGTGTGTGAGGGTTAAAAGTGTATGTATGTATGTATGTATGTGAGTGTGGGTTAAGTGTATGTATGTATGTATGTGTGTGTGTGGGTAAGTGTATGTATGTATGTGAGTGTGTGTATCAATGTGTGTGTGGGTTAAAAGTGTATGTATGTATGTGAGTGTGTGTATCAATGTGTGTGTGGGTTAAGTGTATGTATGTATGTATGTATGTGAGTGTGTGTATCAATGTGTGTGTGGGTTAAGTGTATGTATGTATGTATGTGAGTGTGTGTATCAATGTGTGTGTGCGTTAAGTGTATGTATGTATGTATGTATGTATGTGAGTGTGTGTATCAATGTGTGTGTGAGTTAACTGTATGTATGTATGTATGTATGTATGTATGTATGTATGTGAGTGTGTGTATCAATGTGTGTGTGGGTTAAAAGTGTATGTATGTATGTATGTGAGTGTGGGTTAAGTGTATGTATGTGTGTGTGTGGGTTAAGTGTATGGATGTGAGTGTGTGGGGTAAGTGTATGTATGTGAGTGTGTGTGTGGGGTAAGTGTATGTATGTGAGTGTGTGTGTGGGGTAACTGTATGTATGTGAGTGTGTGTGTATAAATGTGTATGTGTGAGTTGGGTAAGTGTATGTATGCGAGTGTGTATCTATGTGAGTGCATGTTATGTGGGAGTGGGGTAAGTGTATGTATGTATGTGAGTGTGTGTGTGTGTGGGGTAACTGAATGTATGCGAGTGTGTGTGTATAAATGTGTATGTGTGTGAGTGGGGTAAGTGTATGTATGTGAGTATGTGTATAAATGTGGATGTGTGTGGGGGTTAAGTGTATGTATGTTTGTGAGTGTCTGTATAAATGTGTATGTGTGTGGGGGTAAGTGTATGTATGTATGTCAGTGTGTGTATCAATGTGTGTGTGGGTTAAGTGTATGTATGTATGTATGTATGTGAGTGTGTGTGTGTGTGTATAAATGTGTATTAGTGTGTTGGGTAAGTATGTATGTGAGTGTGTGTGTATAAATGTGTATGTGTGTGAGTGGGGTAAGTGTATGTATGCGAGTATGTGCATGTTAAGTGGGTGTGGGGTAAGTGTGTGTGTGTATAAATGTGTATGTGTATGTGGGGTAATTGTGACTGTGTGTGTGGGAAGGGGGGGGGGTAAGTGTGACTGTGTATGCATGTGTGTGTTTGTAGTTAATGTGACCACTACACATTAGTGTAAAAAATATATATATATACATACACATGTATATAATTATATATATTTTTCTCTGAATGAATGAAAAATGAATGCGGCCCACGCACGCATACATTTCTAGCGAAGTGGCCCTTTGCAAAATAAACTTGGACACCCCTGTCCTATAGGGTGGTCAGTATATCTGGTAGGTGACAATTCAAAATAGTGGTATCTAACATTGACTACATCTACTCTCACCTGGGCTAGCCCTTGTAGCGAGAGTTGGAATGTGTACCAACAGGTGCATAACATCAAAACATAACTGTTGTGGGTTCAGAAAGTGACCTTCTATCAGTAAGATCTCACAGTAAGCATAGTGTCCCCTCTCTGAATCCACAAGAACATGAGCAACATATATAATATGAACAGCTATTGTTAAAAACAGTGGTTAGGGGGAGACTGGATGATAGCAGGTTTAGGAGGAGAGCAATGTAAGTTATAAAAAAATAAAAAAATAAAAAGAAGAAGCTAGAGCAGAAAAGGAGCTGCAATTACTCAGGATGCAAGAGAAAAGGTAGATAAAAGGGGCGAAAATGCGGGGCATGGCATTATGTTCGTGGTGAATTTGGGCAAGAAAAAATGGGAATTTCAAAGTCCTCTCTCCTTAATCAGTCACTGAGATAGAATTCTGCTGCCCGGGAGTACTGTTTTTGTCTTATGGGGGGCTTCCGTAGATTCATCTGCACTGCTGCCGCCTGGGTTCCATGAAGAAGGGGGCGTAAAAGGTGGAGCATGTTGATTTAAAGGTCTTGCCGGGAGGGTAGGTATAGGAGGCAAGGAGAGATCCGAGAAGAAGGACTGAGTCTCTCGAACATCGGTTAGGCGGTGCGTCAATCCATCTTTGCGGACCAAAAGAGAGCGAGCCGGGCCCCATTGGTATTGTACCTGCAGGGTATGGAGATGAGTGGTTAGGGGACGTAGTGAACGTCGCCAGGCAACCGTCGGATGGGTCAGGTCCGGGAATGCTTGCAAGTTGTGGGATTCAAACTTGATTGGGTTAGGGCCCTGGAACCTTGCCAGGAAAAAGGACTTGTCTGTAAAACTTCGGAATTGGATTATAATGTCCCTAGGGGAGTCTGGCGGCGCAGCTGTGGCTTTCGCCACTCTGAACATGTCATCAAAACGCAGTGGCCTGCCTTGAGTATTGGGGGAGAGTTGTGCTAATAGCCGTCTTATGAGGTTCGGTACTTCTTGTAGGTCTGTTCCTTCGCCAACACCACGCAGCCTTATATTTTTGCGACGTGATCTATTTTCTAGTTCTTCAAGTTTAAGGTGAAGCGCATCCTGTTGCTTGTCAAGGGCTCTATAGTGTTTCCCCAGTTTTTCCACCTTAGAGTCAGAGATCTTTTTCTCAGTTTCCAGGTGTGTCACTTTGGTCTCCAAAGCTTTAATGTTACATTGAATGTCCGCCACTCCGTGACCAATTATTTGCTTTACTTCAGTGATAAGCAGTTGAAAGTCCTCTCTTGTGATTGGGGAAACTGCCTTAGCCGCAACTGGTGCTGGAGGTGAGTAATGGCGTGGTCCCGTCTCCAGTAAAGGAGAGTCCTCATAGTTGGAGTCTTCTGAGACGTCCGGTGTGTAGCCGGGTGGGAGCATGTGTTGATTCAGAGACCTGGGGGGTCTGGTTAGCAGTACCCCTATGTCGTGAGACTCTGGGCCTGGTTTAGGCTTTCTGGACTTCTTCCCCATGGTAAGTATAGTCTCTAGACAGATAAGACCCTCTCAGCAAGGCCGCTTTGTCTAGACAGTTAGTAGTTTGAAACCCTCCTAGGTAATTAGTCTGTCCAAGGTAGAGAGTGTACACTCTCAAGGCTTGGAGTTGAAAGCTCCTGCTGTGTGTGCTCTCCAGGGCCAAACATACAAACTACATGGAGGTGTTTGTTGGCCTGCCTGTGTTTCAGTGTGGAAGGGGGGTCAGTGTGATGCAGTGTCTCTCAGGGCTAGGGCTGCCCGTATGGGAACAGAAGCAGGCAGTTTGAATAAAATCGGGTACTTTTTAGCGAGTAGGCCGCAAAAGCCGTGGACTTTCCTAGATCGCGCACCCCGCGATCGGGGTAGTGTGTGTGCGGTAGTCAGGATTTTCAACCAAGTGATCAGTTTTAAAGATTCCTGAGTGCCTTGCTTGCTTGTGTCCCTTGGAGCCTTTGGCTGATGGAGAGGTGAAGGGAGAGGATCGCAGTGAGGCCGTTTTGGGGCCTTATTTCCCTCAGTTTCGGGCCTGGTTGGTACCTGAGACCCCTGGCCGGCTTTGGATGATGATTTAAAAAAGATAGATCAATAGTCCTTGCTGTGTGGAGTAGTCCTGAGCTTTCTTGTGCCCCGATGAGTAGTAGAGAATTGTGATTTTTGCTGGATGGTAAAGGCCTCAGAGGAGAGAGCAGAGTACACGTCTTGTCATCATGGCAGCCCTATATAGCTCGTACATGTATTATTTTATGCTGTACAAACTAAAGGGAAAGCTAAGCTTCATGAAGTATGTACCTTAGATGACTGTGTTCGTGTGTGTGTGTGTGTGTGTGTGTATATACAGTGGATATAAAAAGTCTACACACCCCTGTTAAAATGTCAGGTTTCTGTGCTGTAAAAAAATGAGACAAAGATAAATCATTTCATAACTTTTTCCACCTTTAATGTGACCTATAAACTGAACAACTCAATTGAAAAACAAACTGAAATCTTTTAGATAGAGGGAAGAAAAAATATAAAAATAAAATAATGTGGTTGCATAAGTGTGCACACCCTTTTATAACTGGGGATGTAGCTGTGTTCAGAATTAAGCAATCACATTCCAAATCATGTTAAATAGGAGTCAGCATACACCTGCCATCATTTAGAGTGCCTCTGATTAACCCCAAATAAAGTTCAGCTGCTCTAGTTGGTCTTTCCTGAAATTTTCTTAGTCGCATCCCACAGCAAAAGCCATGGTCCACAGAGAGCTTCCAAAGCATCAGAGGGATCTCATTGTTAAAAGGTATCAGTCAGGAGAAGGGTACAAAAGAATTTCCAAGGCATTAGATATACCATGGAACACAGTGAAGACAGTCATCATCAAGTGGAGAAAATATGGAACAACAGTGACATTACCTAGAACTGGAGCACCCTCCAAAATTGATGAAAAGACGAGAAGAAAACTGGTCTGGGAGGCTACCAAGAGGCCTACAGCAATATTAACGGAGCTGCAGGAATATCTGGCAAGTACTGGCTGTGTGGTACATGTGACAACAATCTCCCGTATTCTTCATATGTCTGGGCTATGGGGTAAAGTTGAAAGATGAAAGCCTTTTCTTACGAAGAAAAACATCCAAGCCAGGCTACATTTTGCAAAAAAACATCTGAAGTCTCCCAAAAGCATGTGGGAAAAGGTGTTATGGTCTGATGAACCAAGGTTGAACTTTTTGGCCATAATTCCAAAAGATACGTTTGGCGCAAAAACAACACTGCACATCACCAAAAGAACACCATACCCACAGTGAAGCATGGTGGTGGCAGCATCATGCTTTGGGCTGTTTTTCTTCAGCTGGAACTGGGGCCTTAGTTAAGATAGAGGGAATTATGAACAGTTCCAAATACCAGTCAATATTGGCACAAAACCTTCAGGCTTCTGCTAGAAAGCTGAACATGAAGAGGAACTTCATCTTTCAGCATGACAACGACCCAAAGCATTCATCCAAATCAACAAAGGAATGGCTTCACCAGAAGAAGATTAAAGTTTTGTAATGGCCCAGCCAGAGCCCAGACCTGAATCCGATTGAAAATCTGTGGGGTGATCTGAAGAGGGCTGTGCACAGGAGATGCCCTCGCAAACAAGATTTGGAGTGTTTTTGCAAAGAAGAGTGGGCAAATCTTGCCAAGTCAAAATGGGCCATGCTGATAGACTCATATCCAAAAAGACTGAGTGCTGTAATAAAATCAAAAGGTGCTTCAACAAAGTATTAGTTTAATGGTGTGCACACTTATGCAACCACATTATTTTATTTTTATATTTTTTCTTCCCTCTATCTAAAAGATTTCAGTTTGTTTTTCAATTGAGTTGTACAGTTTATAGGTCACATTAAAGGTGGAAAAAGTTCTGAAATGATTTATCTTTGTCTCATTTTTTTACAGCACAGAAACCTGACATTTTAACAGGGGTGTGTAGACTTTTTAAATCCACTGTAGATAAACACACACACACCAACACATTCATCTAAGGTACATACTAACATTTTGAAAATTCTTAATTCTGTAGCTTAGCACAGGGCTTGACAAATTTAATTTTATTCTAGGAGCCATCCAAATTTTTTAGGAGCCAGACAATCACGCAAACATACACGCAATTCATAAACACACACCAACCCACTTCACATATACACCACACACACACCAACCCACTTCACATATACACACACACCCCCACTTCACATATACATACACCACCCCCCCCTCCCAGGGCCGGTGCAAGGATTTTCGTCTACACAGGCGAAGGTGCATTTTGGTGCCCCCCTGCTCTGATCCGCCACGCCTCCCACACCATTAAGCCTCCTTACATTATATATATATATATATATATATATATGAATAATGTATAGTGTAGAAAATAAATACATCTAAATATTCAACTAGCATGCTCTAAATGTGTCACACATTGAAACCCTTAAACACAAAGACACCCTTGCAGTCACACACAGAGACACCCTTACCACTTACACACACACAGTTACACCAATTCACACATAACCTGAGACACACTATTTTGCCACTCAATATGCCAGTATTTAGCCCAGGGGTTCACTGTCCCTCAGACCGTTGGAGGGCCGGACTATAGTAAAAACAAAAACTATGAACAAATTCCTATGCACACTGCATATATCTTATTTTGAAGTGAAGAAACAAAATGGGAACAAATACAATATTTAAAATGAAGTAAAGTTAAATCAACAAACTTACCAGTATTTCAATGGGAATATTATGCCAGTCAGAGCCCAGTAATATTATGCCAGTCAGATGCCCAGGAATATTATGCCAGTCAGAGCCCAGGAATAGTGTGCCAGTCAGATTCCCAGCAATATTATGCCATTCAGATGCCCAGGAATATTATGCCAGGAATAGTGTGCCAGTCAAATGCCCAGGAATATTATGCCATTCAGATGCCCAGGAATATTATGCCAGTCAGATGCCCAGGAATATTATGCCAGTCAGAGCCCAGGAATATTATGCCAGGCAGATGCCCAGGAATATTATGCCAGTCAGAGCCAGGTAATATTATGCCATTCATATGCCCAGGAATATTATGCCACTCAGAGCCCAGTAATATTATGCCACTCAGAGCCCAGTAATATTATGCCACTCAGAGCCCAGTAATATTGTGCCAGTCAGAGCCCAGGAATATTATGCCAGTCAGATGCCCAGGAATATTGTTCAGATGCTCGTTATAGTACTTACCTCCATGCTGCTGTTCATGTCCGTGGCTGAGAGGGAAGCGATGTGCGCTCCCCTCAGGCCGTGCGCATTCAATAAAGTGTGTTGAAAAAAAAAGTTTCAACACACTTTATTGAATGCGCACGGCCTGAGGGGAGCGCACAGTGCTTCCCTCTCAGCCACGGACATGAACAGCAGCATGGAGGTAAGTAAAAGGGCCTGGGGGAGCGGGCGATTTTCCCGCCCCCCCATTGGGGCGCCCTAAGGCAGCCGCCTGTGCTGCCTTACGGTAGCGCCGGCCCTGCCCCCTCCCCCTCTTCACATACACACAGACCTCACACATACACATATACACCTCACACATACAGTTTTTTTCCCCTTTCTTAACTTGTGAGTGCTGGGTGTCATCAATTCATTAAAGAGCAATGAAGATCGGCTGCAGCACGAATGTTCCCCCCTCCCCTGCAATGAGGTAAAGCAGCAGGGAGGGGGAACATTCGTGCTGCAGCCGATCATCATTGCTCTTTCGGCAAGTGTCGACACCCAGCACTCACACACGCGTTGCTCTAGGGGGCAGAGCTTGCTGTCTGTGCAATCCGCACAGACTTTCCCCCCCTCGTGCTGCTAAAAAACAAAACAAACGAATGGCAGCAGCAAGGGGAACATGAAGGTAACATCACCGGGGCGCCAGGCTTAATTTCCAGGTCGCAATGGCGACCTGGCGCCCGGGGTTTGACGAGCCCTGGCTTAGCACTTATCCATTTAACATAATCGGGGTAATACTTGGCATGTACAGTGGTGACGACATCCACATGGTGATCTCTCTGCATGTGTGGATAATCTGTGGCTTGCACACATGCTGCCCATCTCCATGACTCTCCACAGTGATGCAAGATAATTCATATTGTACCTACACATGATATCCTAAATATGCAGAGTTTAATGGGAACTCTGATTCGATTCATGCTTTAACTCAATGCCAGTGTCCCTTTACTATAAAACTAGGTATGAATATGTGTAGTGATGCTCATGTGCTTTCTTCCATTTGGAAGCTAAAAGAATATCCTTAAAAGTTAAAAGGAATTCCTTACCTTAGTCCTCGACGCTGCTCACAAAGTCAAAACCTGTTGAGGTACCAGACCCAGACATTCAGGCGAAAGTTTTATTAGTTATTTTTTGGGATTATATTGACGCCAGCATATAAATGCAATCTACCTTCTGTTAAACACAGAAAAGTATTAATCCATCATGAGAATATATCATGTACATTTCTGAGAAAGCAGTAGAAAAAATCATAAAATCAAGGTTAAAGAGGAAGCTTATAAGGAATAACGGAGGTTTTCTTTATCATTCAGGCGCAGGTATCAGGCAAATTGAGGGAAACTATATGCTGCTTCTAGTAGCATTAGTGATAAGAGGCTCCTTAAAGCCTCAATCTTCAATTGTCAGTTATGCGAGGAACGTGAAGATTTGCAGTAAGCACTTTCATTGGCATCATACTCCCGCCATTGCTTCCATTTGATATAGCTCTTGCGGTAATTTCCTTTTAAGTTTCACCACAAAACGTTATACTTCATTTGATTCTTAGAGTCCCCAGCCCCTCCTACTATCATCCCTGACCCCTTGCCTCAGTTGTGTCACCAACAAAAATGAACCAAGGGGCTGCATGTGGCACACGAATTGCATTGCAATTCTGGATGATACCCCACGGTGAACTGTGCGTGTGTTTGCTGTCACATGCGCAGTTACGGCTTTTAGAATAAAGCAGAATCGTAACTACATTTCCCATGATCATGCGGTGGAAAAAGCCAGAATCGTGCATGCACGTACGCGCACGGATCACCAGCTGGGTATCTTCCGTTTTGCATTGCCAACACAATTGTCAGCAATGCAATTCAAATTTAATATTCATAGAGTCCCTGCTAGGGCTGGGGATTATATAAAAGAAATAAAGTAGGTCTCCCCCCCCCCCCCCCCCCCTGCAAAAAAAAGAGCATTACACTTTATAAATAGATACACACGGGTTTACTATCTGCTGTGTCCCACATGCGAGACACAGTAGTTCCTGGTCACCCTACTCTGACTGCAGAATGCGAGGGTCTCTTGCTGCTAGATCCCATGCAGAAACGAGGGCCTCTTTCTGCGCTAGCGCAGTCGCCAACCAGATATTTCTAAACCCCTCTGCTGATCCCATATAAAAATGAGGATCATAGAGAGCCAGTCACAGACCAGACAGCATGGGAGCTGCCTCTCTGAGGATAAGCTGGCATGTACTATCAAAAGTAAACGCCAGTTTATCCTCACACTAGACACAACTAACTTTTTATAAGTGAAAAACTAGGTTTAGTGTCCCTTTATGTATCTGTCATGCTGAGCATGGGTGGAACTGTAAACTGCGACTTGATAATGTTATAGATCGGGGGGGTCCAAGTTTTTTCTGTGGTGGACCACTTCATCAAAAATTTATATGTGCACGGGCTGCATTCATTTTTCATTCAGAGAAAAACTATGTGTATGTATATATTTATATACTGCGTGTGTATATGTGTATATATATATATATTTATGTAAACAGTAATGTGCTGCATGTGAGTGTATCACAGACTCCACAGCAATAAAACTCACAGTAAAAAAAAACACTTCACATTAAATACACACATTCACACACAGTCACATGTACACAAATACACACACGGTCACATATACACAAATACACAAACAGCCAGATGTACACAAATACAAAAGTACAGACAGTCACACTTACGCGCACAGTCACACTTACGTACAGTCACATGTACACAAATACACACCGTCACATGTACACAAATACACCCACAGTCACATGTACACAAATACACACACAGCCACATGTACACAAATACACACACATACAAAAATACAGACAGTCACTCTTACACACAGTCACACTTTCACACAAACACAGTCACACTTTCACACACACAGATACAGTCACACTGACACACAGACACTTATACACAGATCCACACTGACACACACATACAATCACTTGCAGACACACAAATACAGTCACACTTGTATTCACACAGTACCTTCCCAACCACACGGTTTTTCTTTATTTTTCTTTTTTTACGGGGCTGAGCGCTTCAGACCCCATCTCCGCTTTTTCTTGCATGAGATTCTCCCCTCCCTTTGATATGTTTACTATGGGCTAAAAAATCTTTGGCACCATACTGTAAACTTTAAATGTTTTGATTTCAACTGCTTTTTCTATAGTTTAAAACACAACTTCCAGTTTGACTCAAATTAATCTGTAAAATGAACCTTTGACGGAAATGGCAGATTACAACTGGAAAAAAGAAGTTTCACTTTGAGATTGGAGCTGTAAATACCCACTCTCCTCTGAATTATGAACCTATACATTGCCCTCCCTGTTGAGTATGACAAAAAAACAGAATTATCCACTGAAAAGCAATGGGTATTCTACACAATTCACCAGTTGTTTGGAGATTTGTCTGCTATTTTGTATCTTTAATGATTCAACCCAATTACCAAACACAGTGTAAAGTTTTGGAACTAAAATATTATATAATTGGCAGTTTTTTCACAAGAAACTGAAAATGGATTTTATCCGCTTGTAAGAATACCTCAATAAATTCTGTTTGACAAATCCAATTTTACTGTATGTAAAGGTTACTCTTGTTAATTGCAGGTCAGGGGCTGCCATCAAAGTATCAGTATGTCTTGCCTTTTTAACATGGATGAATATCACGCTAACGTGGCCTTGCCCAACATCTTCTCCAAGGTTATAGAAGCATCATGTATGTGCTGTGTGTTGTGCTTTTTTCCATGCGCGCACAAGTAAGTTTTACTTAAACACTTTGGTAAACTAGGGGATGTATAATTAACAAGGAAAATGTGCTGTAACTGCAGTATGACTGATACTCTATGACATCACTAGTCTGGCCTCAGAGATGAAGGAACTGCTCTTCCAGGTAAAAAAAAAATGTAAATACTCTCTGTCATCAATCAGAGCGCAGTGAAGTTAACTTCTGTAATTCATCCAATGAACTGATTTTCTTGGACCTAAAATTCATTAAGGGACAGATTTCTACTTTACACTTATCCAGTTACCACCCTACAACATCAAACACTGGTAATTCACTAGGCCAGTATCTGAGATGACATAGTAACTGCAGTAGTGTAGAGGAATTTAAAATCCTATCCAATAATCTCAGAGATTTCTGGGAAAATGGACTATGAAAAAGGCATTCCACAGAGCGTTAATGAAGACAGGGCTAACCTTTTGAAAAGCAATCCCATCAAAAGGGAAGTATCTAAAAAAAATGAGTATGTTAGATAATCGAGATAACTGTCGTGTAAGACCAAACTATTTTCCCATCTCTACTTTCATCAGTTATGGTCCGATGAACTCTGTTCGACAACTTGCCATTGTGGCAAATAATACATGGGCAAGTCATGCCGTGAATTAAGAGGCATTTTACAAAACGTGGGGAAACGTCGCTAATGAGCTGGACATGCCAATTTACAACTTTGATAATGGAAATATTAGTTATCTTTCATTCATGGTATTGAAAAGTTCCACAATACCAATAGGAAAGGAAATTGGAATAGAACACTTCTAAAGGGAGAGTCAACGTGGATTTTTCTACTACATACCCTAAGACCAATGGGCTTTAATAAAAGCTTTAATACACTCCTTTCCTTAAGGATTCTGTCAACAGATATATTAATTTGGGACAAATAATTCTGCCTTGGGCAAACACAGATTTTTCCAGTTGTGATATCTGTTCATGCTGCTCTATATAATAATGCTCTATATACAATATCCTCATTTGACTTTCCAACCAGCGCAGTTTGTGTCCTAACTAGTCCTTCAATTTTAAAACCGCTTTATTAGCTATTAAATATGTGTCTCTACTTCCAGTACAGGCATACTATAAAATATGAGTGTCTTTTTTTATCCTTAAACCATTAATAACTATCATTTAAAATTATTAGTGTGGTGATTCTAGTAAATGTAAACATGAATTAAAAACCCTATGCCAGCAGACCTGTATTTATTTTTATTGACATTTATACTGGATATGGTACCTATTCATCTATTTGTATGTAGTTGATATCTCTAATTTTCTAAGCATTCACTGTGTGTGTTTATGCTATGCTGCCTAACAAACAATAGAAGCACAATTATACTTGTGAAACCATGTTATAGATACATTTCTTTATATTGTGTGCTATAACATGCTTTGAAGCGGTCCCAGGTGGATATATATATATAATATTTCTGATAGGCTGGGCATTCAGCCGTTAGTATTTGTGAAGTATTTTCCTCTAGCCGTGTGATTAGTTAACTTCTCTCCAATGAATGTCTGGAGCCTATGGAGACGCAGGTACCCTGCTAACTTTAGTTTTTAATTGTTGGAGGTAGAATATAAAATTAATCCTTAAAGAGAGACATCATAAGTGCTCCTCACATATGTAACTATACTAAAAACTATTTAGTAGTATCTAATTTTACCTATACACATCTGTTTTAAACATATGGCAGGGCTTGACAAATTTCAGAGAGACAGTCAGTCACATCCACACAGACACAATTAATTATTTTTTTTAAGGGGAGGGGAAAGTACCTCTATCCTGTGGGAGGGGGGATTCTGCTCCAGCCTGGTCCATGCCTGTCACAGACACAGGCAGTCTTGACACTACTGGTGTCCGGCAGGATGTCACGTGACACCCGCCGATCCGAAAACTAAAGCGCGAGGGGGCGGAGCAGGATGTGTGTGCAGCGAACATTACTTCTTCCTAATGCCAAGTAATAAATAAGATTAAAAAAATAACCTGGTGTCCCTATTGTCCTCCATTGTAGCCTCTAAATGTGTTAATAGGTTTTGCATACGATTTTTTCCCTTTTTTTTTGCTTTGTAATTTAGACATTGTGTTTTTTGTCTTCAAAATGTGTTGTCATTTCAGTTTAATGTCTGCAACGTCTTATCTGTCGAAACTATCCCAAAATGCTTTTTAGCTTCAAGGACGCAAGGGTTAAACAAAACATGTCCGCACTTTGAAAGTTAATCCGACGTGTATCTTAATAGATAAACGCGGGTTTACTATCTGCTGTGTCTCACATGCGAGACACAGCAGTTCCTGGTTGTCGTGTGCTGACGGGCTCTGACTGCCGAATGCGAGGGTGTCCTGCTGCTAGCGCAGAGAGAGACTCTCGGTTTTGCATGTGATCAGCAGGGGGGATCTAGTCAAGGTCCTCCGTGCTGATCCCATGCAAAAACGAGGGGGCCTAGCAGAGAGAGCCGGTCGCCGACCAGACGGCTGCCTGCTTCCTATGGAAGCATAGCAGCTGTCGGTCAGAAGATAAACTGACATTTACTATCAAAAGTACCAGTTCATCCTCACAACAGGAGCAACTTACATTTCACTTGTGCTTCTATATTAGAAGCACAAGCAAAAAAAAGTTTAGTGTCCCTTTAAGCATTTACTGAATAGATCAGCCCTCCTCTAGTCCCCCTTTCTTTTGTCTTTAATATTTGCCATTAAAACAGCCCCGAGCCCCCAGAACATACTTAATTGGTTTGGCAAATCCCTAAGTAGTATTGAGTTAATTTACACTTGATTCTGATTCCAATCTTGCCCACCTATCTCTAGTCTTTTATGTATATGTAGTATTGATCTAGATCAGATCCTCTGTCCCCCTTAACCTATTGACCATCAAATCCACCATAGACGGTGTATCTTTCTGCTTCCATTTACACTATATCATTTATTTTGCTGTTTTAAGTAATCTTATTGTTAAAGAGTATCTAAAGGTTTCCAGTGGCATGTGGTATAATTTTTTTTAGATCTGATGCAATCTTAAGCTGAGGGTCAAAACATTGCATTAATAATTCTCTCTAACTCACCCCAAAATGGAGTAATCAGTGGACATTTCCAAACAATATTTAGTACATCTCCCTTCATACCTCGCATGGGTGTAGGAACCCCCACAAATCTGGGGGGGACAGCATTTTTGCTCGCCGGGTATAGCAGCAGTAAAAATAAAGCTTGTCACAGTGTATATTATATCACCAAGTTCCCACCAACATTACCAGGATCCTTGGTATACAACAGATACATTCACAGCACAACATCTACATCAGGCAGGGGCATTTTATCACTGTTACATGAAATATAGTCAGCGAGCTGTGTGTACACCATAAAACATACATCAGTATGAACCTACCACTTCTGCTGGAATGCCATTCCATGTATCCACTACCCTCTCAGTAAAGTAATACTTTCATTAGTCCCTGACCTTATCTTATATCTAGGATAGCCTTATACCTATCCCATGCATGCTTAAACTCCTTCACTGTATTAACCTCTACCACTTCTACTGGAAGGCTATTCCATGCATCCACTACCCTCTCAGTATAGTAATACTTTCATTGGTCCCTGGCCTTATCTTATATCTAGGATAGCCTTATACCTATCCCATGCATGCTTAAACTCCTTCACTGCATTGACCTCTACCACTTCTACTGGAAGACTATTCCATGCATCCACTACCTTCTCAGTAATGTAATCCTTTCATTAGTCCCTGACCTTATATTATATCTAGGATAGCCTTATACCTATCCCATGCATGCTTAAACTCCTTCACTGTATTAACCTCTACCACTTCTACTGGAAGACTATTCCATGCATCCACTACCCTCTCAGCAAACAAACATTACATTTCTGACCAGAAAATAAACTGTAAAATATTAAATATTTCCAAAAGCTTAAGGTGGACCCCAAATATATGTATATAACTAGTAAAATTTATACCAGGGCTTGACAACCTTAACTAAGTTTTAGGAGCCAGGAAAAAAATCTAGGAGCCAGACAACAGCACATACACACAATCACATGCAGTCATATACAGTCAGTCACATAGACACATATACTCATACATACAGCCTGTCACACATATACATACTGTCACATAGAAACACACTCATACATACATACATACATACAGTCTGCCAGGCACACACTCACACATACATACAATCTGTCAGACACACACACACTCATACATACAGTCGTTCACAGACACACTCATACATACATACATAGAGTCTGTCGCAGACACACACTCATACATACATGCAGTCTGTCAGACACACTCAAACATACAGTCTGTAACATAGACACATACACTCAGAGTCAGTCACATAGACACACACACTCATACATGGTCTTTCACATACACTCATACATACAGTCTGTCACAGACACACACACTCATAGTCAGTCATATATACACACAAACTCATACAGTCAGTCACAGACACACAAACTCATACAGTCAGTCACAGACACACAAACTCACACAGTCAGTCACACACACTCATACAGTCTGTCACACTCCCTCATACAGTCTGTCACACACACACACTCATACATACATACATACATAGTCTGTCACATACACTCATACATACATACATCCATAGTCTGTCACATACACTCATACATACATACAGTCTATCACATATACTCATACATACACACAGTCTGTCACATACACTTATACATACACACATTCAAGTGAGCAGTTTTTTTTTATCTTAAAAAATACATTTAAAAAAAATGTAGATCAATAGCAGGGATCAAAGCTATATCTCATTGCAGGGAAGGTGTGCATTTCCGTTCCAGGTTTTTCTGTGCCTCTTACAATCATTACTTATTAATTACATTATTTTGCCCATTCATTTGTCAGTTTTATTTTGTCCACATTCATTTGCCAGTGTTTTTTTTGCCCAAATTCATTTGTCAGGGTTTTTTTTGCCCACATTCATTTGCCAGGGTTTTTTTTGCCCACATTCATTTGGCAGGGTTTTTTTTTTTGCCCACATTCATTTGCCAGGGTTTTTTTTTTTTGCCCAAATTCATTTACCAGGGTTTTTTTTTTTTGCCCACATTCATTTGCCAGGTTTTTTGTTGCCCACATTCATTTGCCAGGGTTTTTTTTTTGCCCTCATGTTTTGATCATCTCATCATTAGTAGAAGTCATTGGCAGATTTAAGAGACATGTTATTATGGCAGCTTCGGAAGTCATTGATTATTGCAGCTCTAAGAGACATTTTTTAAATGCCCCTAAGAGCTGCAATAATCAATCACGTTCCGAAGCTGCCATGATAAAAAGAAAAACGGTACATTATTGGCAGTGACACAGTCACTGTTCCTACCTCGTTCCTCCCAGTGTGGGGCTGTGTGACTTGTGGAGGACGCGCACAAGCCGTGCGCATGATCACATGACGTCGTGCGATGAAGTCATGTGATCAGGTGACCTCCGTGATCACTGCAGATCTGATTCTCCCGGGACAGTCCCAGGATCGAAAACGTTGCAGGATTGTCCCGGGTTGGCAAGTATGCTCAGGGCCGTCTTTAATAGTGATTGGACCCTGAGCTAGCATTTGCTTGGGCCCCCTGGACCCTGCCCCCTCCCCTGCATGCAATCCCGCCATCCATCGCGATGTTAACCCCCCCCCCCCACACACACACATATGCCATAATTGTTGTGCCATTCAGATGCCAGTAATATTGTGCCATTCAGAGCGCAGTATTATTGTGCCAGTCAGAGCCCAGTAATATTGTGCCATTCAGAGCACAGTAATATTGTACCATTCAGAGCCCAGTAATATTGTGCCAGTCAGATGCCTGTAATAGTGCCATTCAGAGCCCAGGAATATTGTGCCAGTCAGAGCCCAGGAATATTGTGCCAGTCAGAGCCCAGGAATATTGTGCCAGTCAGATGCCTGTAATATTGTGCCAGTCAGATGCCTGTAATATTGTGCCAGTCAGAACCCAGTAATATAGTGCCAGCCAGAACCCAGTAATATAGTGCCAGCCAGAACCCAGTAATATAGTGCCAGCCAGAGCCCAGTAATATAGTGCCAGCCAGAACCCAGTAATATAGTGCCAGCCAGAGCCCAGTAATATAGTGCCAGTCAGAACCCAGTAATATAGTGCCAGCCAGAACCCAGTAATATAGTGCCAGCCAGAACCCAGTAATATAGTGCCAGTCAGAACCCAGTAATATAGTGCCAGCCAGAACCCAGTAATATAGTGCCAGTCAGAACCCAGTAATATAGTGCCAGCCAGAACCCAGTAATATAGTGCCAGCCAGAGCCCAGTAATATAGTGCCAGTCAGAGCCCAGTAATATAGTGCCAGTCAGAGCCCAGTAATATAGTGCCAGCCAGAGCCCAGTAATATAGTGCCAGCCAGAACCCGGTAATATAGTGCCAGTCAGAACCCGGTAATATAGTGCCAGCCAGAACCCAGTAATATAGTGCCAGCCAGAACCCAGTAATATAGTGCCAGCCAGAGCCCAGTAATATAGTGCCAGCCAGAACCCAGTAATATAGTGCCAGCCAGAGCCCAGTAATATAGTGCCAGCCAGAACCCAGTAATATAGTGCCAGCCAGAACCCAGTAATATAGTGCCAGCCAGAACCCAGTAATATAGTGCCAGTCAGAACCCAGTAATATAGTGCAATCCAGAACCCAGTAATATAGTGCCAGCCAGAGCCCAGTAATATAGTGCCAGTCAGAACCCAGTAATATAGTGCCAGCCAGAACCCAGTAATATAGTGCCAGTCAGAACACAGTAATATAGTGCCAGCCAGAACCCAGTAATATAGTGCCAGTCAGAACCCAGTAATATAGTGCCAGCCAGAGCCCAGTAATATAGTGCCAGTCAGAACCCAGTAATATAGTGCCAGCCAGAGCCCAGTAATATAGTGCCAGCCAGAACCCAGTAATATAGTGCCAGTCAGAACCCAGTAATATAGTGCCAGTCAGAACCCAGTAATATAGTGCCAGCCAGAACCCAGTAATATAGTGCCAGCCAGAACCCAGTAATATAGTGCCAGCCAGAACCCAGTAATATAGTGACAGTCAGAACCCAGTAATATAGTGCCAGCCAGAACCCAGTAATATAGTGCCAGCCAGAACCCAGTAATATAGTGCCAGCCAGAACCCAGTAATATAGTGCCAGTCAGAACCCAGTAATATAGTGCCAGCCAGAACCCAGTAATATAGTGACAGTCAGAACCCAGTAATACAGTGCCAGCCAGAGCCCAGTAATATAGTGCCAGCCAGAACCCAGTAATATAGTGCCAGACCGGAACCCAGTAATATAGTGCCAGTCAGAACCCAGTAATATAGTGCCAGCCAGAGCCCAGTAATATAGTGCCAGTCAGAACCCAGTAATATAGTGCCAGCCAGAGCCCAGTAATATAGTGCCAGCCAGAACCCAGTAATATAGTGCCAGTCAGAACCCAGTAATATAGTGCCAGTCAGAACCCAGTAATATAGTGCCAGCCAGAACCCAGTAATATAGTGCCAGCCAGAACCCAGTAATATAGTGCCAGCCAGAACCCAGTAATATAGTGACAGTCAGAACCCAGTAATATAGTGCCAGCCAGAACCCAGTAATATAGTGCCAGCCAGAGCCCAGTAATATAGTGCCAGCCAGAACCCAGTAATATAGTGCCAGCCAGAACCCAGTAATATAGTGCCAGTCAGAACCCAGTAATATAGTGCCAGCCAGAACCCAGTAATATAGTGACAGTCAGAACCCAGTAATACAGTGCCAGCCAGAGCCCAGTAATATAGTGCCAGCCAGAACCCAGTAATATAGTGCCAGACCGGAACCCAGTAATATAGTGCCAGTCAGAACCCAGTAATATAGTGCCAGCCAGAACCCAGTAATATAGTGCCAGCCAGAGCCCAGTAATATAGTGCCAGCCAGAACCCAGTAATATAGTGCCAGCCAGAACCCAGTAATATAGTGCCAGTCAGAACCCAGTAATATAGTGCCTATCCAGAACCCAGTAATATAGTGACAGTCAGAACCCAGTAATATAGTGCCAGCCAGAACCCAGTAATATAGTGCCAGCCAGAGCCCAGTAATATAGTGCCAGCCAGAACCCAGTAATATAGTGCCAGCCAGAACCCAGTAATATAGTGCCAGCCAGAGCCCAGTAATATAGTGCCAGCCAGAACCCAGTAATATAGTGCCAGTCAGAACCCAGTAATATAGTGCCAGCCAGAGCCCAGTAATATAGTGCCAGCCAGAACCCAGTAATATAGTGCCAGCCAGAACCCAGTAATATAGTGCCAGCCAGAACCCAGTAATATAGTGACAGTCAGAACCCAGTAATACAGTGCCAGCCAGAGCCCAGTAATATAGTGCCAGCCAGAACCCAGTAATATAGTGCCAGCCAGAACCCAGTAATATAGTGCCAGTCAGAACCCAGTAATATAGTGCCAGCCAGAGCCCAGTAATATAGTGCCAGCCAGAACCCAGTAATATAGTGCCAGCCAGAACCCAGTAATATAGTGCCAGTCAGAACCCAGTAATATAGTGCCAGCCAGAACCCAGTAATATAGTGCCAGCCAGAACCCAGTAATATAGTGACAGTCAGAACCCAGTAATATAGTGCCAGCCAGAACCCAGTAATATAGTGCCAGCCAGAGCCCAGTAATATAGTGCCAGCCAGAACCCAGTAATATAGTGCCAGCCAGAACCCAGTAATATAGTGCCAGTCAGAACCCAGTAATATAGTGCCAGCCAGAACCCAGTAATATAGTGCCAGCCAGAGCCCAGTAATATAGTGCCAGCCAGAACCCAGTAATATAGTGCCAGTCAGAACCCAGTAATATAGTGCCAGCCAGAACCCAGTAATATAGTGCCAGTTAAACCTCCTCCCCCCCCCCCCTCCTTCCCTAGTACTTACATGAATCTGCTCCGTGTCCCCCGCCGGATGTCTCCTCCGTGCAGTCTTCCCTCTTGCATGGAGGAGGGAAACAGTTACCGGATGTGACGCGACGTCACATCCGGCGTCAGTTTTTTTTTTTTTTTTCCGGCCGTCGCATCCATCGGATGCGGCTTGCCGGAAAAAAGCGTTCACAAGCGCAATGCGCTGTGAACGCGGCAAGCAGGGGCTGGGGGCCCCGTTTGCTGGGGGGGATTTCACCCTACCTGTCCCCCCCCACATTTTTTCCTGGGGGGGATCCGTCCCCCCCATCCCCCCCGCTTCCTACGCCCATGATACCTCGCATCTTCAACAATTCTCTTTTATTGCATCTGAAAATCTGTGCAAATTAACTGGGACTCTGTGCCACCTTGATAACAGTTAGTATGAGAGTTCTTCTTATTTAGTAGCCCTAGAACACCCTTTAATTCATTTGAAGCACTTACTCTGTTGTTCTGGATTCAGGGTCATAGCTTGATCTAATTTCCAAAGAGTGCAAAAGTATGGGCATTCAGATGTTTTCACTTAAATTGTACTTTTTCATAAATTCCCATTGAAGTTACTTCAGTAAATCATTGTATGCTTTTGAATTGGGTTATTATTAACTTTGTAGAGCTTCTCTGAACATTTGTAAGCTCTGTGCCAACTTGTTCATTTTGGCAGGGACACCAGTAACATTATTTACTGTCTCAATGCCACTTGTTATTAGCATCTCTTGCAGGTTTAATAGGAGTAATTTCCTGTTTCTATGGGGTTTTTGTTTTTTTTTACTACATTTTTGTGTTGAAGTTTAAGGATAACTAAACTTCCAGAGAAGATGCAAGGGTTAAAAAATAGTATCTCCCCCTTCCAGCAGACTGTGAAGGAGTTTAAGCATTCCTGGGATATGATAAGTCTCTCCTTGATATAAGAAAATGAAAGTATTGAGATTTTGTTTTTGTCAAATATTGGGCAGGCTAGATGGGCCAAATGGTTCTTATCTGCCAACACATTCTATGTTTATATGTGGAGTAAACTGAACATGTATCTTTTCAGATACCCATGGGTTTACTCTGAGCTCTGCAGAGGCAGAGCTTAGCTGGATGCCAGCCCATGTTACCAGCAGAGAGATATGCAGCTCCGTGGGGAACCTGGATCTCAGCATTTTAATAGCATCTCTCCTCTGCGGTGTGAATAAACAAAGCGACCTTGAATATAAGGAGCGATAACGTTGTCAGATCATTTACTGTGGAAAAACAAGCTTCCCTTATAGACCATAAAATATGGTAAATACTAGTGTTTAAAACACACACATGTCCTTCTTGATCTATTCCTTTTTATTGCAATTGTGCTAACACAATGTACAGATGTTTTTATTCTCTACCATGCAGTATAAACATGGTTTATGTGACGGAGACACCCTGTCAACAAAAAATGGGTGCCTCCGGCACTAGTGACATCGAAGAACAGTCCTGCCACTCAATTACTGCTGTCAAAATAAAAAATAAATCCGTAAGGCAATTATCAGCTCAGAGCAAGAAGACCCCTTACATCTGAACTGGTCCCCTTGCAATGTAAACATAACAGGCCAGAGCAGAAGCCTGTGAAAGAGATCCCCAAAGATGGCCTGCATACAAACATCTGTGGAATGTACTGTAGACATTGTCAGATGCATTAGTTAGTTTGGTGTCTGTAGTGCCCCTTTTGTATATAGTGTCTTATTTAGTAATAGAAACTGTTTAGCTACGAACTGTTCTTTTGTTTGTTTTTTTGCTGGTTATTGTTTACAATGTAGATACCTTCTCTGGCAAAATGTATATGCCAAGTTTACAGCTGTAGCCGTCTCAGTTCAGATGAACTGCTCTCTTTCACTCTGAAAAAGATTCCTTATGAATACATTTGTATGCAAAATATGTGTATAATCTGCAGGTTAAACACTACATAGTCTGACAGTGAAAATAGTGAAAAAGTTGGTTCATGACATTGATTAGCAGCAACAGAAGTAATGCTTGCTTTAAATCAGGGGTGTCAAACTCTGGTCCTACAACTGTTGGAGGACTACATAACCCATATTGCTCTTCCAAGCCACTTAGCAGATGAAGTATTATGGGAGAAGTAGGCCATCAGAAAATGGAGGGTTACAGTTTGACAACCCTGGTCTAAATGTATTAATGTATCTCAAGTACGAAGAAAACAAACAAACATATGCTAGTTATTCTGAAGCACCATCAGTGCCTGGCTAACTGTATACGGATATCAGCTATGCCATTCCACCATCTATAGACACACAATAAACCCACTCTAGTCCATTCTCTACAACTAGCACACAACGCAAACGGGCACGCACTCTGCCACTAACGTACCAAGAGATTTAGAGTTGTGTGCATGTTTTTTCTGTACGTAGTAATTTTAGGGTTGCAAAAAACACCACATTAATCTTTTTTTTGTTTGTTTCAGTTTTACTGAAAAGCTGTATAAAGATGAAAATATATATATATATATATATATATATATATATATATCAGGGCTTGACAAATTTAATTAAGTTTTAGGAGCCAGCTAAAAAATTTAGGAGCCAGACAACGGCACATCACAAAATCATAAACGCACGGACACAGTCACATACACCCACCTCACATACACAGCCAGTTACATTGACACATACGCCACATACACAGCCAGTTACATTCACACACGCCACATACACAGCCAGTTACATTCACACACGCCACATACACAGCCAGTTACATTCACACACGCCACATACACAGCCAGTTACATTGACACATGCCACATACACAACCAGTTACATACATACACACCACATACACAACCAGTTACATTCACACATACATACCACATACACAGTCAGTTACATTCACACACACCACATACACAGCCAGTTACATTCACACACGCCACATACACAGCCAGTTACATTGACACACGCCACATACACAACCAGTTACATACATACACACCACATACACAACCAGTTACATTCACACATACACAGCCAGTTACATTCACACACGCCACATACACAGCCAGTTACATTGACACATGCCACATACACAACCAGTTACATTCACACACACCACAGCCAGCTATATTCACACATACATACACAGCCAGTTACATTCACACACACCACAGCCAGTTATATTCACACACACCACAGCCAGTTATATTCACACACACCACAGCCAGTTATATTCACACACACCACAGCCAGTTATATTCACACACACCACAGCCAGTTACATTCACACACATCACATAGACAGCAAGTTACATTCACACATACACAGCAAGTTACATTCACACATACATACACAGCCAGTTACATTCACACATACATACACAGTCAGTTACATTCACACACACCACATACACAACCAGTTACATTCACACATACATACACACATACACAGTCAGTTACATTCACACACACCACATACACAGCCAGTTACATACACACATACATACACAGCCAGTTACATACACACATTTTTGTTCTTTAAATAAAAAAAAAACACAAAAAGGGTATTTCTTACGGTGTCCTCCCTCCCTGCTGCTTACCTCATTTCAGGGGAGGGGGACATTTATGCTGGAGCCCGATCCTCTTTCGGTTCCTGCCTTGTGCCGTATTGTCATGTGACACTCGGCACTACTGCGTGTTGCGCGAGGGGGCGGAGCTTACAGACTCTGTACAGACTTTCCCACCACGCACTACGATGAAAGTGAAAGAAAAACGGATGGCAGCCGGCAAGGGCACCCTGTGACAAACAGCACCCGGGCGCCAGGTCTGATTTCCTGGTCGCCATGGCGACCTGGCGCCCGGGGTTTGTCGAGCCCTGATATATATATATATATATATATATATATATATATATAATACTGTGTATGTATATGTACTACCTTTTTGAAATGTTGGGGTCATTTAGACATCTCCTTGTATTTGAAAAAAAAAAGCACATTTTTGCCATTAAAATTACATTAAATGGATCAGAAATACAGTGTAGACATTGTTAATATAGTAAATGACTAATGTAGCTGGATATTACAGATTTGTAATGGAATATCTACATAGGCCCATTGTCCACAACATCACTCCTGTGCTCCAATGACACTTTGGGGGATATATATATATAAAAAAAAATAAAACACAGCAAGGTGTCTGGAGTTTTATAAAAAGTCACAATTGCCATTTAGTATGTATAATGGCATTTGCGCTTTTTAAAAAATAAATACCGACAGTGCGGGAGAGGGACCTCCGCCGTGTTTGGTCTTCTTTAGACTAGTTGAGTATCTGGCACATCAGCATTTGTGGGTTTGATTAAGGCTCACAATGGCCAGAAGCAGAGAACTTTGTATTAAAACTTGTCAGCCTATTGTTGCTCTGAGAAATGAAGGCTATTCCATGTGAGAAATTGCCAAGAAACTGTCTATCTCCTACAATGCTGTTTATAACTCTCGTCACAGAACAGCGCAAACTGTCTGTAACCAGAATAGAAAGAGGAGTGGGAGCCCAGGTGCACAACTGAGCATGAGGACAAGTACATTAGAGTGTCTGGTTTGAGAAACAAAGGCCTCACAGGTCCTCAACTGGCAGCTTCATTAAATAGTACCCACAAAACATAATTCTCAATGTCAACAATGAAGAGGCCGCTCCTAGATGCTGGTAAAGTGGGAGATTTGTTAAGGGTAAATGGATCTTAAAACATAATTTAAAAAAAAAAGAACTAAAGAACTAATATCCACAAGTAATCATCTCACAAGGATAATGTGCATTGTAAGAGAAATCTAATATGATGTGCCATAAATATACTTAAAAATGTGGATTTTTTTTGGTAAATCCTACCCTGTAACGTGTGATTTGAAACATGTATCCCTTTCTTAGAGAACATTTAGGATATGTGCATCCGTCAGTGTCATATTTCCACTTTAGCTGGGAACACTTATTGCTCAATGCAATCCAGATGTTTTACCTTTTTCTTAAGCTCTTTCTATCCATCTCCCAGCAAAACTATTTGCCATTAATGTTCAGCTACAGGTAGTCCTGTAGTATAGCATTTGTTTTCCTAAGCATTTTCTTGTGTGTTCTATATGCTTACCTTTTCTCTAACTGCCAAATCATTTTCTGTTTTTGGTATAGTCGAATGCATGTTTTACATTTAAAAAAAAGGTTTTGCATATTTTACGAATTAAATAGGACGAGTTTCCAGCTTTGCCAACAAATTGAGACTAAAATATAAATGGCATTGAGACTATAACACTCATCCTGCATCTTATTTTCATTGCTTTGAAAACTGGAAAATACTTCCGAATGATAACATAAGTGAGGATTTAGTTTGTGATTTATATTTTTTGTTTAAGATGGGAAATTGGAACCCCAAAAATCTGTGCAAAGAAAGAAAGATAAGCCTTACAAATGCACAACATTATAACCCATATAACGTAAGGATTTACTAAAACATCCTTTTTATCTTATATAGTAACAAAGTTTAAAAAAATGTTATTGGTAGTAGTGTTACAGTCCAAGCAGACTGTAACTAAACCGTTCAGTTAGATGTAACCCAGATATTGTTTTGGGTGAGAGCAAGCCATAAATAAACATTTTAATGATATAATTTTTTTATCTCCCCATAATAGAATTTTTATTTTGCAACTCATTTAACAATCATCAAAACTGATCGATGTAAGTGAATTTGCTATACAAGTTTGGTGCTGAACTTTCATCTGGATATGTGTTATGGTAGATGGGTTATCCTTAAAGTCTAGCTTGTTATTCTATGGCAGTCTGAGTTGCTTGTGTGGTAGTGCTGCCCATGGCATCCAGTTTGATTCTTATGGAGGACAAATATTTTGTAGGAAACCAAATGTATATCATATGATTTTCTTATATTGAGACTGTTAATGCTGCTGGAAAAATGGACTTGTAACCTACATGAATAACAAGCATACGTCCCAGAATTGAGATAGTCGACAAAGCCACATATGCATGTACAATGTACTGTTTGCATGTTGGACTTGCATGCGTCAAGCTGATCTATATCCTTGTGTAATGCTTTTAAATCTGTACTGGTATATGAAGGACCACTTTAAATGGCTCCTATATACTATCACACAATGTTTTAGTGTGTACGCTGCTAAGCAGGTAAGCATAACTGGAACTTTACTTTCTAGACCTGGGAATTGCAGGTTTTCACATGTGCTGGGTCAGGACACATCACCACAGGGGCCACATTCTATAGACTGTATTATCCAGTGAAAGCATCATGGATGGTCACATAGACCACTCAATCTACTTGTGTGGTCCCTGCCCATGGCTGCTGACTGATATCAGGTGGAATCCAGAGTCCCCACTGTGCATAACATTTAGTGAGGCGTTTACAGTTGCCGCTTTTGTTTTTAGGCCACTTTTGTCTTTAATTTCTACCTGTTGTTTTTTTTTTAGGTGCATACCTAACTTCTTGTGTGCTCCAAGTGTTCCATGTATTAACCCCTTAGTGACAGGACTGTTTTGAAACCTTTGCACTTTTCGTGACAATGGCTGTTTTAACATTTCTACCGTGTTTGTGTTAAGCTGTATTTTTCCTCTTTATCTTTTAATGTACGCACAATTATTATATGCCAGGGGCATCCAACATATGGTCCGCTGGCCTAATGTGGCCTGCCAGGCACAAAGGTGCGACCCTTGTGAGATTACCAGTGATAGTCGTACCTCCAAGCTGCGTATTGTGATGTGTGGAGCATGAAGTGTGTTGGAGCGCTAGGTGTCAGTGACATCCCGGCGCTCACAAGACATGCCGGTTGTTGGAATAGGAGGCACATACACGGGGCCGGCTTTTGGAGTGTGCAGCCACACTGCGCAAAACCCCAGGGGGCGCCACTAAAAAAAAAACAGCCCTCTGCTCGGCCACGGTGCAGGATCCAGGGAGGGGGCAGACAGAGAGGTGAAGGTCCGTCCCCACCTTGTGATGCAGCGTCTCCTTCACTGGGGAGCCGCGGGTAGCATAAGCTCTGTGTGTTAAACGCACACATTGCTCATTAAGTGCTGCTCGCCCTCCCCTCGTATAGTGATGATGCAGGGCATTGTATTTCCATTGCCCTGCATCGTCAGTATGCACAGGAAACTAGTGCTGTATTTACGCGCGCCGGGTCACGTGACCTGTCGGCTCAACCGCCTGGGAGCCGAACAGGCAGCATGGAGGAGTCCATGCTGCCTGCCACTAGCCACCAGGGAAAGGTAAGTGCTGGGGAAATGGGGGGATTTGGGGAAATTGGCTGGGGCTTATTAAATGGCAAATAACACTGGCATATTATTGGGCAAATTAGCAGGGGCATATTAAATGGCAAATAACGCTGGCATATTATTGGGAAAATTGGCTGGGGCATATTAAATGCCAAATAACACTGGCATATTATTGGGCAAATTATCAGGGGCATATTAAATGGCAAATAACACTGGCATATTATTGGGCAAATTAGCAGGGGCATATTAAATGGCAAATAACACTGGCATATTATTGGGCATATTGGCTGGGGAATATTAATGGCAAATTATACTGGCATTATATTGGGCAAATTAGCAGGGGCATATTAAATGGCAAATACTGGCATATTATTGGGGAAATTGGCTGTGACTTATTAATGGCAAATAATACTTGCATATTATTGGGCAAATTGACTGGGGCATATTAATGGCAAATGATACTGGCATATTATTGGGCAAATTAGCTGGGGAATATTATGGGCAAATAATATTGGCAATGTGTATTAGACATGTGCATTCGTTTTCGGACGAATGCATTTTCGGACGAAAATAGCATTTTCGTCCATTCGTCCGAAAAACGAATAACGAAAATTTTAACTAACAAAATCCGAATGAACGAATGGTTAATAAACGAAAATCATTCGTTCATTCGTCCATTCGTCCATTCGTGCTATTGGCATTCTAAACCGAAATAGAGTCGGTTTACAATACCAATAGCATTGTACTACATTCCATAAACCGACATGAATGACTTTCGGTTTATGGAATGCATGTAATGCTATTAGCTTCCTATAAACCGAAATTGAGTTCCCATTCATACGAATAGGTCAATTGACCTATTCGTATGAATGGGGACTCTTTCGGTTTATAGAAAGCCAATAGCAGCATGTATTCTATAAGCCGAAAGTCTTTAAAACAAACGACGTTCGGTTTATAGAATACATGTAATGCTATTGCTGTTCTATAAGCCGAAAGACATTCGGCTTATAGAACAGCAATAGCATTACATGCATTCTATAAACCGAACGTCGTTCGTTTTAAAGACTTTCGGCTTATAGAATACTATTGGCATTCTATAAACCTAACTAGAGTCCCTCCTCATTCATAAGAATTTCTTATGAATGGGGACTCGACTCTAGTTCGGTTTATAGAAAGCCAATAGTATTCTATAAGCCGAAAGTCTTTAAAACGAACGACGTTCGGTTTATAGAATACATGTAATGCTATTGCTAAACTATAAACCGAACGACTTTCGGTTTATAGAATAGCCATAGGATTACATGTAGTACATAAGCCGAAAGTCTATAAACCGAAAGTCGTTCGGTTTATAGACTTTCGGCTTATAGAATACAAGTAATACTATTGCCTTTCTATGAACCGAACGAGAGCCCCATTCATAAGAATTTCTTATGAATGGGGCTCTCGTTCGGTTTATAGAAAGCCAATAGTATTACATTGTATTCTATAAAACGAACGAAAAAAATTAACGAAACGAAAATAATGAACGAATTTCGTCTGAAACGAATGCACTAATGAACGAAATTCGTTTTAGACGAAATAAATAACATTTTCGTCCGAATGGACGAAAACGAAACGAAAATTTTAGTTTTGCACATGTCTAATGTGTATGTAATGGGTTGATAGAGGCATGTAAATGGGGTGATGGGGCATGTCCTTGGTGTGCAACGTGGGTTATGGGTCATGTCATGGGTGTGCATCGTGGCTAGGGGGGTGCCCAAAATTTGTCTTCCTAGGGCAGCACAAAACCCAGGTTACACCACTGCAGGAAGCACAAGCAGATACGTGGGAGGAGGGGGAGAGAGAACAGATATGGGGGAGGGAAAGGAGAGGGAAATAGATGTGGGGAGAGGGAAGGAGATATGAGGAGGGGAAGGAGAGGGAAAGAGATATGGGGGGAGAAAGAGATAACAATAGATTTGGAGAGAAGGAGAGAGAACAGATGTGGGGGGAGGATGAGAGACAGACATAGGGGGTGGGGAGAGGAGAGACAGGTTGTCTCTGTGTGTAATTGTGTATGTGTGAGTATTAGGGTATGTGTGTGACTGTCTGGCAGTGTGTAAGTGTGACTGTATTTGTGTGTGTGTATATGTGTGGCTGTGTGTGTGTGTGTGAGTGACTATATTCGTGTATGTTAGCCTGTGTTTGTATGTGGGTAAGTGTGAATGTTAATTTTACTGTGAGTTTTATTGCTGTGGAATATTTGATACACTCACACACTGCACCATTAAAAGGCCTTTATTTAAGTACCATTATTTTTATCTTTTTTTACTATAAAAAAATGTATGATGAAAAAAATCTCTAACAAAATAAAAAAAAAATACTTTACACAATTACAAGCAGTACAAAATATTTTTGTTTACATGTGTTTCTGTTGTTTTTTTGCAAGTTATAGGGCAATTACTTAAACTAGCATTGTTTCGTAACCATTTTATCCTACAGTGACATTTTTACCCCAACCCTAATAATCACCCTAACCTTAGCACTAATTGTAATCCTAATTCTAACCCATCTGTAACCCTTAATGCAACCCTAACCATAGACCTAGGGTTAATTTAGATCTAAGGTTAGTTTTGCCTTTATTTTTCAAATTCCAATGCAATGTTGCTGACTGCCTGTATGGTCAACTGATTTCTCTTCTGTTGCTCTTACCAGATACAGGGCAGCGACATATTGGAAAGACATGATGCCATCCAATGGCATCAGTGATCACCCTGCAGGGTGGGACACATTTTTTCGACATTGAGGCATTATAGTAACACCGGCTAAGTATAGGCAGCAATCGAGGCCATGGCGACCAGGAAATCAGACCTGGTGCCCGGGTATCGTGAACCATGCATGGTGCCCTCGCCGCCTCTTTTTTCCCTTTAAACTTTAATACTCCGGTCTTCGAGGGAGTAGAGTGTGTGCACCGGCTGCACAGACTTCCTTCTCTGCCCCCTTGCGCACCCTGCTGCAGTGCCCCAGCGAAGGGCTGGAAACAACAATTGTCTGTGCCTTTGTAAGAGGCATAGACCAACGTGGAAAGAAAATGCCTCCCTTCTCTGCAATGAGGGATAGGGGGACATTGATAGATTCAAAAACTGACAGACTGTGTGAGTGACTGTGTGTATGTGTGACTGACTGTATGTGTGTACGTGACTGACTGTGTGTGTGTACGTGACTGACTGTGTGTGTGTGTGTGTGTGTACGTGACTGACTGTGTGTATGTGACTAACTGTGTGCGTATGTGTGACTGACTGTGTGTATGTGACTGACTGTTTATGTGTGATTGACTGTATGTGTGTGTGTAGGTATGTGTGACTGACTTACTGTATATGTGTGTGTATGTATGTATGTGTGACTTACTGTATGTATGAGTATGTATTTATGCGAATGATTGTATGTATACGTATGTGTGTATGTGACTTTGTGTGATTGTGTGTATGTGCCATTGCTGGCTCCTAGATTTGTTTGCTAGCTCCTAAAAGTCGGTTAAGTTTGTCAAGCCCTGCAGCAATCATTGATCCCTGCCTATGCCAGGTATGTCCTCTGTCACTAAGTGACAGGTTTTGTGTGATGTTCTTGGTATGTCCATTGTCGTGAAGTGGTTAAAGGCAACATTTCAAGTATTGTGGGCTTCATTTGCATATACTTACCCAGAAACCCTTGCTGTGGTGATAGCACTGCACTTTGGTGATATCTGTGGGAAAAATAAGTCTGCTGATTTGTCTGGGTTCTGTTCGACAGTGTTTTAGTGACTATATCTACAGTGTCCATATCTCCATGTCTAGTGGCATGCATAAGTCATATGTTTCCACAGAAAAAAAAACAATTAGTCATGGCTCTGATAGAATGTCTACGTCTTAATTCTGCCAGACTGCCTATGTTTCTAGTTTAGAGTGCAGTGAGAGGAGAGCCCAGGGTATCAGAGAGACAGATCCACTATATCATATATTTACCGGTACCTCCCACCATCCCTTAAGACAAGCAAGTTAAATGCTATTTGATATCTCCCCTTGTGACGTGGGATTTCACAGCTTTGTCACAGGATGTGTTAAACATCATTTTGGAGTAAAGGTTCTCCAGGATACCGCTATCACTTCAAGTTACAGTGCACTAAACGAGCTGCCACCGTAATTGTTTGGTGCTGTTTGGCTAAACAAACCGGCATGTGAAATGACACTTTTCGGTCTCATCTTAAGCAGGTAACCTGAATTTTTTGGGAGGTGGAAATTGTATTATTATGGAGAAATGATGTTCCCTTAAAAATAAACTGAGCATTGTTTATATTCAATCATTCATGAAAAATTCTAAGTGTGTTCATACTAAGTAACGGAAATAATAAATAGTCTCACAAGCGCGTCACCACTTACTGAAGGGGTTGGAAGTGTGGGGTTAGTGGAACATTTATCAGTTCCTTTTAGTTCACATGCCTTTTTAATTGAGATAATAGAAATGTGAAGCTTGAAAGACTTTTTTAAATGTCCTGTGTCTTATTTATCCAGAAACCTTTGAAATGCTGCTCTACCAGAAGGCAAGCCATCAGGGCTAATATGTAAATCTCCAAAAAGGCAGACTATGCTATTTTTTTAGAGCAGTTTGAGGGAAATAAATGTGTATTTAATAAGGCGTGCTTAAAAGTGTGTGGGGGGAGGGTGAAAAGGAGGAACTTCTGCAAACGTACTGTAATGTGATATTCAGAAAATCAGCTATCTAATCTTGCTTGGAAATTCCTTCCCCCTCTGCATGGTAGAAATCAGCTTATTGCTCTGTAGCTGCAGGCAGTATCTTTGAAGCAGCTCTGCAGAGCTAGGAAGGAGGCAGCCAGGCTATCAGTGTGATCCACTCCACAGCTTCAGGGCAGCCCAGGCTTCTGCTTACTATTGTACAGCCAAAAAAAAAATGTGAGGCTTTATGTGGGAAGCCCGGAGTAGGGAACTGATTTACATTACCCAAGCTAGTGGGCAGGCAGAGCTCCTTGTCAGCAGACGTTGCTTTTGGGCTAGTTCACATGCCAGTCACGTCCACCCTTTGGAACAGCGAACAGCAACACCGGGGCTTCATCAAGTGATGAGAACAGACGTCAAATTGGCCTATGAATATTGATGTGGAGGCTAGTCTGCTTTCGTAGAGGAGCAGAAGGAAGCAAGATGGCTGCCCTTTAGGATTTGTTAGAAAGGAGACCCAGACTGTGTTTGCTGGATTTCTGCAAAGCTGAGGGACATTTAAGAGGTTAGAGTGCAATATTTATGCCCATACGTTCTTCCCTCTCCCTGTCTTCTTCTGTTTTCTCTGTTTTTCATACTTAATAACACTCTTGGAAGCAGAGCTGTTTTGTGTAGTGTGCAAGAATAAAAAGGAGAAAATATACTGACCCTTCTCCAACATGGCTGACAAATTATAGTTTTTTTTTAATTCCTGAAAGACACTTTGTTTAATCCTCCATTATTGGCAGTTCTTAGAGTTACATACATAGCAACATTGTGCTTTTTTTGTTTCTTTTTGTGCAGAAGTACAGAGTTTCTGAGCTTTGTCTTTGCTGTTTTCTAAATATTTCCTGTTCTCTCTGAATGCAAACCCTGTCTGAATACTTAACAATGCTTTTACTTACTGTTAAAAGTACAAAATAACACATTTTGTCATTTTTTAAATTTTCCTTTTGTTTAATACATTCAAGCAGATGGATATTTTATTTAGGGCTCATATACTTTTTGTATGTTCAGCTCTACTCATATGTTTATGGAGAATATTATAGATAAATGCATCCTTGTAAGGCAGGATAGGGAGAGACAGCTTGCTCAGTTTTTTTTTTCGTGACTGCCCAGCATGTGTGTACCTTGTATATTTTTTTTTTTGTGAGGCTGTTTCTTCTGGCCTTTGTGTTGCTAGTGATTCAGCTTTTATTTGGATAGCCGGTGAGTGACAAGCAGACACAAAGGCAGGCGCAGTCAAAGGGACATAAGCAGAGAGTGGTAAGGAGACAATTTTGGGAGTTTGGGGCTGCAAGGTCAGAAGGCTTGAAGGATAAGAAACCTTACCCAGGACAAAGGAAGTAAAGCTACCACATTTACAAATGGCTGTGTCATTGCATATGTTTTATGCACTAGCATTGTCTCAGTAGGAATTGCTTAAACAACCAAGTAATAATTTCTATAAAAAGGTAAGAATGTCAGTTGTGTAATATCTGCCTCCTGAATTAGAGTAGATGGTAGATAAGTCAATGATAGCAAGGGTTATTTGTAATGTGTGACAATTAGCACCTAATGGGTAAAGCATTAAGGCACATCAGTGATAAAGCTCTCTGTTTTTCAGTCAAGTCAAGATAAGGTTACTTAATGGCACATCACACCTTCCCTACCCTGACATAAACAAATGGTAACATTATGCAGAGAACAGACTTGTTAGCCCACCTTTTCGAAATGGTAAGACAGCCTCAAACATCAGCCTGTCTTTATCATCTGTTCATTATAAAGCATAAGGTCATTCTATAGTGCTGGTTTCGTCACCGTTTGGCTGAACATTGTAAAAGATGAGTTAGGGAGCGTAGAAGATCCATTCAGAAAACCACTTCCCAGTCACCGCTCCACACTTATCAATGGTCCTTTTCCATGATCACAATGTAAGTGTGCCTTTCCTGTTTGAGGCTGATAAGGACGCCATTCTATGTACATATTAATGACTACAATACTGCATAGGGAAAAGGAAATGTTGTGAACCTGTTGCGTATGGTATCACAACACTTAAAGGAATTATAAACCTATGTAAGTGTTGTGGATGAAATGATGCCCTGTGGGCAAGACATTCAAATGAAGGTCTGTGGCTAAATCATTGAAGCTTATCCTTAAAAAGGGTAATGAACAATGGAAAGGTGTGGGGAAAACACAAACACATTTGTTTGGACTTAGCATTACCAATTGATATTTAGGAATTCTTTCACATGCTGATTTGAAGTGATCATGAATTGTTTTGACCTTATTTACAACCTAATTTGAGTCGTGTATGCACGCTTCAAAGTGGCAGGCATACTAAAAGGTGAAGAAGTTGGCTAACCTATGTGTGTTATTCTGTGGGCCTACTTGTGAGCTTGGATGTGGCTATCTATGAAAGCCAGGGTTTTACACTTGTTAGTGTATCAACCTCAAAGCTTGTTATATTCTACTAAAAGTTGCATATCTGTATAGCTTTGTGTTAATGCAGCAAAAGGTAAAAGATGACCTTAATGTGTTTTTGGAATTCAGATTCCATTTTATTTAGCAAAACCATATACCGTATAGTGAGTTTTATGTACAAGGAGCAATTCCGGGGCTTGTTACCAAAAGTAGAGAAATCTATGTGTAAATCAATCAATTAATTGTTCCTTCATGTTTAGAGTTTAACACCAGAACTGTTCTTTATACATAATCCCATTGTCTTCTTTGTAAATGAAAATGGATTGAAAAACTGAATTTCAATGAGCATTCTTTATGAGTCAGAGTGGTTTAAACTTGTTTGTTTTATTACCTTTGCATCACACTAAAAGGAAAATCCGGAAACATAACTAAATCTTAATGCGAAGCCACTTGCCTTGTTTTTTGTGTTACTATTTTATAACCATTATATGAACTATCGCAATAAGTACGGTGGAGCCAGGCATCATATTTGCTATACTGTTTTGGTTCATTGTTGATATTCGTAGTTCAGCGTAGTGCTTCTCATTCAGAGAAGCATTGGCACTCTTTGGACGGTTTCTGGCACCTGTCCAGGGCACTGGGACTGTTTTGATGCAGCGCGCATGGTCTTGGCCTCTCCGCATGTCAATATGTTTAAAGAACAAGCCACATGCGCCTGTCTTGGGGCTCCTTATGACAGAGAGATCTGCAGGGTTGTTTGTCAGCACCAGTTTTGTATTAGATAACACATGATTTGTAAAGATATATCAGGAACAAAACTTGGACATAAGAGACCCTTTAAGTTGCAATGGTGTTACATTTAATATTAAATGTTTCCTGCCTGTTGCCTGAATATCGGAAACGTTTAGAAGTTATCATTTAATGATTAAAACAAGCAAGCACCGATCATGTGATCAAACCTGGCTGAAAATCCTTGACCCTGGTTGAACCGATCGTGCTATATGGCGTGCACACTTGACTGTATTCACTCACAGCTGATTGTACATGTGGGCAAGCCTTGCCATGTGACAACCCCGTTTTGACATTGGCAGAAGCAGAGTGCCAGGTTTCTAGGAAAGTCAGTGGTTACACTTGGAGAACGATTGCAGAACACGACCACATTTTTTTGATACGTAACATTTTAGTAGTAAATGCAGCCTGCAATCCCACTTGAGTCAAGTAAACAAAAGAATATTTTCCTGTAACAAAGTTTTTGTCGACACGTTAATTTATCACATTAGAATTAATTGTTATAACACCATGGTAACTGTCTTCCATTATATTAGGAAAGTTGTTTTTAGAGCTTATTATTGAGGAGAATGCCAGCTAATGTTAGAAAAATTTAGGCTTGCCACATGGTTAAAAGTATAGTGTTTGGTGGAGGCATGGAAGAGTTATATCCCTTTGATATAGTGTGTGTCTCTCACATGAAAAAAGGGCAGGGGCAATATAACAAAAACATTTTCGTACATTAACTATTTGCCAATACCAGACAGGAATATGTCTGCAACAGAGATGGAAAACGTTTTAAATCCCTTTGGACCACAGATAGTATTGCTCAAAATCTCTTTTGTAGTCATTTTCAGTTTATGGCATGCACACCATAGGCTACTATGTCTAAGTTTATCACCCAGTGGTTCGCCATTGCATTTTCTTTTAACTGTGTCAGTGCTGTGAGTGTACATCTTAAAAAGCTATGCCTGATTTAGGCCCCATTGGTCAGTATGTTAGATTGTCAGTATATAACAAGTAGGCACTGGAAGAAGTACGGTAAGTATCCTAGATCTTTGTTTTATCCCTAGTTAATCAGTGATGTATTTTAAACAGAAAGGTACATGCCATTGAATCCTCTGGATGAAGCAGGCTAGCTCATTGCTAGTAGTAAGACCCTCATTTGTTTATATAATCAACTAACTAGTTCTCCCCTACCGATTAGATTTAATGGGTTAGTCTGCAATAGCATAGCTGGGCACAATCAATGGCTCTGATTGCTGAGTTTAAACCTGGCACTTTTTTACATACTCCATCCCATCAAAGGGGGCATGCAGACTTTTACTTCTTCTTCTTTTAAAGAACCAAAAGTTAAAAAACACAAAATCATTAATGCCACTCTAAAAGTTCAGTGTCAGAGCCTTTGCTATTCCTGAAATAGTATTCCACTGTATTTGATCTCATGTAACATTTAAAGCAGCTATTGTGTGGATTTTCACTGAGGTATAGCATAAATACTTTTTGTTTGGGGTGTGTGCCTTTCCAGTTTGACAACATTTTAAAAAAAAAATTTTTTAATGGTACCATCATGGTAATATTTCATCTAGGCAGATTCCCAGTTCCATGGAGAACAAAGATCCCAAATGAATGAAGTAAGTATTCTCCCTTATAACTAGTCAATAAGAGGGAATCATAACACAGTGATACTGGGAAGAGAGGGACATCCAATGTATCCAGTAATGTATTGCAGAAAGTACATACATGACTGATGATAAGCTTGATAACTCGGTGATGTCCTGCCTATGTTCTGCTAAGTTATTCGTTAGTCATGAACATACAAAGCACCGTAGAAGTTAATACTAGGAACCCAGACCCTAGTTACAGTGCAGTTATCACATGTTTTGGGAAGAGATTTACTATTACTGCCAGTTTTGTACCAATTTCAGTAAAGCATGTGAATGAAATTGGGGAAGTTAGGCCAGCCTTTTCTCTAATATTTACTTTCTGTAGCTCACTCCCATTTGTCACATTTGAGGCCCAATATGGTTAGACCTGTAAAAATCATGGACGCGCCTTTTTATTATTATCGAAGGATCACAGGGCGCTGAGTACCACTGTTACTTCTTTTATTAAAGAAAAATGTTTATTATTAAAATGCACTTAGTATGTGTGAGATACAGCACGTGCTGTTTTTGTGGCATTCTAGATGATGTTTGCTTCAAGCTGTGTGCACTGGTTTGGTCAGTGGCCGCTTCTCTTCTTATGATGAACTGGTAGAGGAGATCTCTCTAGATTTCCTGAAGTGATATCATACAACTGTCTTTTACTTCAGGACAAGTGAGAGGACAACCGGCCCTGCCAGCTTGTCTCTCAGCTGATCGTCCGATGGCGAGTTTCTTTTATGTCAGCACAAAATCAGCTGTGAGCAAGATAGGAATGAAAAATACTTTTCTAAAGTAGCAGTAGCTGGTTTTCTCTACCATATTCAATGTATTTCATTTACCTTTACACAAGCTTTTTTCAAGTCAACCCTTGTGTAGACTCCTATTTGCTTTGTGTCCAGCTGTTTCACGTAAGGTAACCTTTGTGTCACATTTTCATGGTTTGCACTGTGAAGACTCCCAAGTAGCCTAGCATGAGCTTTATAATTATATTTGGCACTGTAACTTTAAAACTGTTTATTTATATTATTTTGAAACTCATTTCAGCTGTGTACCATGTTTTATTAATGACGATCTCCTGGTGTCAGGTAGGAATGTAGACTAAATTATTTATAAATATTTGCATCTCTCGCGTAAACAGTATATTTCCTGAAGCCACAGTGAAAACTTTCTTTGTTAAAATGCAGTTTTGGGCTAAGAGATTGATGTCTATTTTCTAAAAAGCTTTTCTGTAAACTGTTTTTCTTGAATAAACCACATTGTGTTTAGAGCTTTTTTGATATTAAATGCAAGGCTTCATTAATAGAATTCAATTATGTGACATTGAAATAGTTTGTCTTAAAGCAAAATTATGTCCACCGAAAGCAAAACTTACCTTGTCGACAAGCTCGACAAATTCCATGGTGCCAGGTCTCAATGGCGGCCAGGAAATGATACCAGGCGCCTAGGTATTGCCATATACATGGCACCCCTTACCGCTGGGACTGTTTTTTTTTCTTCAGTGGGGCGTGAGGTGGCAACGTTTGTGCATGACTGATTGTGTGTGTATGTTTGCATGGTCTGTGTGATTGCGTGTGTGCTGTATTTTGCAGACTCCTAAAACTAAATTCAATTCATCAAGCCCAGCTCTTTCAATAAACTGTGTTAACACTATTTCCGGTCTTGAATACATAGACTGCAATAGAACATTTTGCGGTAAAAGCCACTGATAAGTGATAGCTCATATCATTTTAAAAGTATAAGCTTTATTCAATAAAAATGTACTTTACAAATCAGGCATTAATAGATGAATTAGAAGTATGATCCATCTTCTCTTGTCATTTCAGTTTTAGTGAATACACCCCTCCATGTATATATAAAGCAGTGAAACCTGTAAATGCTGGATCATAATAATGTGAAGTTGTTTATAAGGAGAGGAAAGAAGACTACTTTCCCTTAGTCAGAGAGCACAGTAGATATGCTATAAGTCTGATTATGCATGATGTAAGTCAAGTAAAAATGTAGAGCAATTGATGTAAGACTGTTTGTCCAATGGTTTGTGTAAGGTAAATTGCCTGATAATATTGTCTGTGAAATGATGTTCGAACTGGAAACATACTTGACTAATAAAAGTCTCAAAAAAGTTAATTCATTGTAAATTTTTGTGCTCTAAAAAGTATGTATGTACATGTAGATTATGTTTGTAGAAAACCATAATTTAACCTTTTTCCCTTTTTTTTTTTATAAAATATCTTTGTTTTTGGGCCCTTTAAAGCACATATAACATAAGTTTTGCAATGAGTGCATTTAGTCATACCTTTAAGAGGCCAATCCACTTGTCATATTTGCATAAATTGTAGTAGCATGGCATTTACTTTTTAAAGCTAAAAAATATATAATTAGGACACTGTATATAGATCAGATTTATATACTTACAGGTTCAAATTGTTTTGGTTTTATTGGAATTTACTTGGTGAAATTTCATCTACTCATAACATGAAACACTGTCTTGGTAGGGTCTAAACAATGAGCGGCAGTGGAGAAATCATTTTGTTGCTTCTGGAAAATAAACATGAGAATTGTGAGAATTACCATCTGTTCATTAATCACTTCTAGGTGAATGACTGTCTCTACAGAGTACTGCTTTTGGTAAATAATTGGAACATTCCCTATTCAAATAGGGTATTTTTTGGTCAACTAAACATTTTTTCACTTGTGCTTCTAGTATAGTATGAGACTAAACGTGCTTGTACATTTGACAGTACATGCCAGTTTATCCTCTGATTGGCAGTCTCCATGCTTCTATGGGAAGCAGGCAGCCCGATCAGGTTGGCGACTGTCTCTCTGCTAATGCAGAGACAGACCCTCGATTTTACATGGGATCAGACATCTCTGCCGATCCCATGTAAAAACAAGGGTCTCTCTCAGTGTTCCTATAAGGAAGCAAAGGTTAAAAACAAGTTTAATTGTCCTACAAGGACCCAATTATTATTGTTATTATTATAACAGGTCAATCTCTATAGAGCATTGCCGTTAAATGACATATGGCAATATGATCATTAAGGACCAGATCATTGTGTTTGCGCTTCTTTCTCTGACTTTATTGTTTTTTTTCAAGTTACATATAAATAATAACATAAATGTCTGTATAAAAAAAATGTAACCTACCTATAAATCTGCTGTATGTTATTGCATTTTGTGTTGACTCAAAGTCTTTCTGCTTTACGAGGTTCCATGTCGGGTTTTAATGCTGGTGCATGCAGGAAGAGTTAATTTTATGTGGGTTCTACGCGCACATGGCTGCACTGTTTACAAAACGGCGTCCCAGAATTCTCAGGGACAGTTACGTAATCATCTCTAGGTGCAGAGTTTCAACAGACGTCTACAATCCTTACACATTGAGATACCTGTTTTTTTTACGGCGCAACTCCTTGCACGCTTATGTCAACCACTGGTGATGGCAGAGCTCGCCGGTGAGGTTATGCCGCTGGTGAATTTAGCTTTAATCTCGTGTTTGTAGAATTATGTGAGCGATATTGAGCACCGTGGCTTAGAGCGAGGTCGTCTGCGGTGAGCTAAAAATAAACATTAAGCAGCCTTGCAAATAAGTGGAACAGTGGTGCCACTCGCGTACGCACTTGTAATAGAAGCCCTTGGTGTTTTGGAGATGAGTTATAAATATTGTTTGGCTGGGTCTGGGCACAGGGCACTCAAGCCTTTCAAAGTCTGTCAACAAAACATTCATCTCTGTTTCTCTGTATTGAAATGCTGTGGAGAGGCCTTTTATTTTTAATGTAGAAATATTTCTGACCATTAAAACAATTCTCAGTGTGTTGCCAAGATGCATTGTATTCTACAGATTTCTTATTTATACAAGAGAAATCCGTATCGGGGTGGGGACTTTGTGTATGAGGAAATAGCTTAAAATAACAAAAGGTACATTCTGTGCAAGTTGACAAACCCAATGAATTATTTTACCCGTCCTATGGATTGGTTTCTTACGGTTTTATGCACATTCAGATATAATTGGTAATTTGTGCAGCACTGTTTTACTCTTTCAGTGCTGGTGATGCAAATGATACCTACCCACAAGGAGTTAAGCAGCTGCTGTCCTGCCCTCCCCGCTTGTGAACCGGGTAGCTTGGATGTTTTTCACGTTGCCACGGTGTATGTACTGGTTACTGTGTGTTACTCTGTTTAATGTGTGTTATGTTTTTAAATGACGGAGTTTCCTTGCTGTACTATGTCCTGATATGCCTTGTGTTACGCTTGATGACGCTGTGCACTCTCTCACCTTGTGTGCCCTCCTTGTTAATGTTCAACTATCCTTTTGATTGGAAAATTGAAATCCCACTAAAGTACTCAACAAACAGATGTAATGTTTCGTTTTCTTGGGAAATTGTGCGTTTAGCCATTCTCGATTAACCAAAGGCTAATAATAATTATACAAATCATGCCATTACATCACTTTTTTTTAACTCCTTAAACCTGGGTTGCTGAAGTAGAAAACATGGAATTCAGTAAGGGGATAAACACATGGGGCTTGGATGACCAGTGCATTTAGCATACTTTGGCTGAACCATTATGGTTTAACATTGCTGTATTGTCAACCTACATAGTTTTTGTACGCATCCCAAAAATGATGACGGAAATAAGCTGTATACTTGGCCCGTTTAAAGCTATCTGTAGCACAAGTGTAGGAATACCTGCTTGTTTCTTGAAACAGTATTCACGCGTACCTTTTTTTAAATTAAACAATGTATGCTGTTCAAAATGTTTTGCCAGGCTAGAGCAAGGGAGAGAGTTAAACATATCAGCGGCCTCGCTGCATTGTTATTGGTGCCAGAGGTTACTCCACAAATAGTAGTTTGCAGGTCATCGCTACGCCTCCTCACGTGGTAAGGCGCACATGGCTACAGTGTTTACAAACTCGATCCAAGAATTCTTAAGAAGAGATCAGCGGGTGCGGCAATACGATTTAATGTCACAGGTGCTGACCACTAGCACAGAAGGGAAAGTCCGAGGACCGAATTGGGACACCCCCCCCCCCCCCCCCCCGTACACTTCCTTTAGAGAATAGGAAGTAATTCATTAAGATGACAACGGGAGTCAAATGATTGTATGCCGACACGCTAATCCATTTTTGTTCACAGGCTTAAGTAAAAGTATCTGTGTGTGTGTATAAGTATACACGTACAACTTAATTGGACATGTATGTGTGTGTATTTAAATGAAATGAATAAGGAATATCTGAGCTTACCAGGAATTCACTGCAGTCATAACTATAACATTTTTAAACTGAGTGTGGTGCGAAACCCTGTTTGTGTTTATCTAGATTTGTATATTTGCCTTTGGTTAACATCCGGTTTCAGGATTTGCTTCCCCATAAGGTGCTGTATAGTGCTGAGATCGTTCTTTTCCAATTTTTTAGAACACACAAGCTATTCATTCTCCGCTAATAGTTAACCAATAGTATTTTCCTTCAGCTCTTTTTTTTTTTGCATTGGCTGCATCACTATGAATTAGCTGCACTGCCTGGAAACCCTGGTTATAGGATTTGCAAGATGTAAAGATTACGCTTGTGTTACAGGGTCAAGTTGGGACATTAGGAAAATAAAGCAGTTTGCGTAATGTAATTGATTCTCTTACTGTGCATTGACACACTTCTTCTGAAATAACCTTCTTGTGTTACTCCCGTGTTGTTAGGAACAAGAAACTAAATTTGATAAGAATAAGTGGGATTTTTCTAGTTAGTGCATCCTAATGTTAAAGTAACACAGAATGCCAAAAATCCTTATTTTAATTTTCTCCTAATGTAGGGCTTGACAAATGTGTGTGCATTTTAGGAGCCAGACAGACCAGTTCAGGAGCCAGGGAAATGGTACATCCATAGAAGTCTATGTAAAACAGTAAAACAAAATTAGGAGCTAGCAGTGGAGATTTTAGGAGCCCTGGCTTTGTCAAGTAATGTCCTATTGCAGGGCTTGACAAATTTAATTTGATTTTAGGAGCCAGAAATTTTTTTTAGGAGCCAGACAATCATGCAAACATAAACACAATTCATTAACACACACGTCTACTTCACATATATACAAACACACCTACTTTACATATACACATATATCCAAACATCTCACACACACACAACTACTTTACAAATACACATATATCCAAACGCCTCACACACACAACTACTTTACATATACCCATATATACAAACACCTCACACACACCTACTTTACATACACACAAATATACAAACACCTCACACACACCTGCTTTACATATACACATATATACAAACACCTCACACACACACCCACCTACTTTACATATACACATATACACAAACACCTCACACACACCTACTTTACATATACACATATACACAAACACCTCACACACACCTACTTTACATATACACATATACACATACACCTCACACACACCTACTTTACATATACCCATATATCCAAACACCTCACACACACCTACTTTACATATACACATATACACAAACACCTCACACACACCTACTTTACATATACACATATACACAAACACCTCACACACACCTACTTTACATTTACACATATATACAAACACCTCACACACACCTACTTTACATACACACATATACACAAACACCTCACACACACCTACTTTACAATACATACACACACACACCTCACACAGTCTTTTCTTGGGGGTTTCTTCTTGATGTGTCCCCCTCCCTGCTGCTTTACCTCACTGCAGGGGAGGGGGACATTCGTGCTGCAGCTGAACTTGGTCGGCGTGCTGAGTGCCAGGATGTCACGTGACGACACCCGGCACTCAGACAAGCGCTGCGTGAGGGGGCGGAGCTTGCAGTCTGTGCCATCGGCCATCGGCACAGACTTTACCCCTTCGCGCTGCAGAAAAATCGGATGGCAGCAGCAAGGGGACCATGAGGCTGACAGCACCCAGGCGCCAGGTCTAATTTCCTGGTCGCCATGGCGACCTGGCTCCTGGGGTTTGTCGAGCCCTGTCCTATTGTACATATATGTAACAGTGTGGATTTAAATTACCCTACTGATAACAATAAATTACCACAGATGTGCTTCATAAGATGCATTTGAAAATGATTGTGCAAGAACGATAGGAGTTGTAGCAACAGTTTTTAAAAGTAGGGAATGCAATTCAATCTACATAATTACCAGAACATATGTAGGTTGTTAGAGGTTGTAACATATTTCAAACTTTACTAGCCAACAGAAGCCAAATAGTGAAACAACCACATCCGCTCCAACCCTGCACAGGCCCAGGTTGGTGTCTTTATTGCATCTTGAACTTCTTCTGGCACCTTAGCCTACAGACCCCCTTAGAACACTACTCCTAGCACAAAAAAATTCAAAAACACTGGACAATTATTAAAGGAATATTTGGATTTTGTCAAGTTTATGCGATAAGTGGGAATTCTCACCTAAGTTTCTGAGTGCTTATTGATCATTGGGATACATATTTGGTTCACTAATGTGCTACGTTACGATGAATGTTTTGTGTTTGGTTTTTACACAAGTGGGGTTCTGCCTACCGGTGTATATAATGTGTGCTCAGTTCAGAAGTCAGTCTGGTTACTTTTAGGAGCCAGTCATGCTATCAATGCGCTTTGGGAATTGTACTTCTGCAGCACTTTGAGGTCCACATATAGACAACAAAGGACTAAAAAGTTTATAGAAGACCAAAACAGGGGTTTTCATGAATGCATTCTTAAGATAGGAATCTAGCCATTCTAGAACAGTTTAAACTAAATTTTTTAGGTTTCTATATTTAAAAAAAAATGTTTTGTTTTCACAGTCAATAATTAACTAAAGTGAACTTATTTATTTGGGGGGTTCTTATGTTAAACTTTATTTCATTCATAGAGTCCCCAGCCTAGGTACTCTATGAATGTTACATCCGAATTGCATTGCTGACAATTGTGTTGTCAATTCGGAAGATACCTGAAGGTGAACTACGTGCGCAAGCGCTATTGTGCCTTCTTCCATCGCAGAATCATGGGAAATGTATTTCCCATTGATTTTGCTTTTGTTTAAAAGACACGATCGCGCATGCGCACACAGTTCAGATATTATACACAATTTCATTCCCGAAACAGGCTGTGTTAGAAATGCAATTCAGATGCGACATTCAGCCCCTTGGTTCATTTGTGTTGCCAACAGAATTAAGCCAAAGGGTCAGGAATGAAAGTAGGAAGGGTTGGGGACTCTATGAAGCAAATAAGGTTTAATTGTCCTTTAATACAGTTTCTCTAATTTATCACAGCATATACGTGCAATAATAATATCAGGGATCAGTAAATGTGTATAATTTGCAGACAGCGATATTGTACACTAGCTTTATTGCTGTTCTACCCACCTTCCTATACAAGTCTATGTGTCTGAATTCCAAAAAACCTGTGAGCTGTATTTTTGTTTAGTTAATTTGGAGGACAGGGTGACCTGCCTGTTCTCACATACTTCAGCAGGCCCATCTGCACATATAAGCATCTTTGCCAGAAGGAACCATACTGCACAAGCATTGCGAAAGGTTGGTCATCTGAACAAAAGAAAATCCTGCTTAACAGGTTAAACAAGACACACCCTGTTTACTTTGCCCTTATGCAATATGACATGAATGTGAAAATAGCTGTTTACTAGGTGTATGAACACCTGTCTGCGTGGCCATCCTCAGTGCAGTCCCAGATTAACCCACCGCCTTCCACAATTCGTATAACTTGCCAACGACAGACCCTTGTGTTCTCAATCATTGTTTGGTTTCTAATTGCACAGGTGGTATGTATGAATGGTCCAAGGCATAATAATCACAATAGTTTTTTTTAATGAATCTTCTTGGGCCAAATGATGGGACTTCTATTGAATTACTCCATACAACAAAACTGTAGCATTTATTTAAACCTGTTATAGTCTTGGGAAATCTAATATGAAACAGGTCTGCCTAGTTAGTGTGTCCATCTGTGTATGGTGACCTATGAAAAGAAAATGACTGTATTGTTTTGGGGCAACACGTAAATGAATATCCTTCCATTTTTATTTTCACTCTAATAGTCTATAGGTCCTAAAATAACAGCCAGAGAGCTTTATGGAGCTATGTTTAAGGTGTCAAGTCTCCATGTTGTGTAGAGCATCAGTATGTTGCTCAGCACTGTGCATATTTTACAACATACACATTTCTATAGTTTTCTAGACATAGCGTTTTGTTTTATTGTTGCAGTTCATTTACCAGTTATATTGCATTAACATTTATTTATATAATACCAACAATTTACACAATTTTCAGTACAGAGCTTACAGGCAACTTACAAACTAGTTTAAACGAGCAGAGAAGGTAGAAGGCTTAAATTGTTTATACTCTTTTCTAAAAGTAAGTCGGCTTATTGAGTGACCAACACATAGTGGGTCATAGGAACGGAGTTATGACATACATACATCATACATCTTTGGCCATAGAAAGATAGTTTATTGTGCTAATACACCAAACTATAAAAATCTGTTCTATCCTCGGGGTGTAGTTTTCATTCATTGAAGGGTCATCTGAGCCCCTTAAACCTTCTGAGTTAGATAAAATGAGTTCAGTTAAATTGTGTCGTAGCATGTAGTAGAAGATATTTCATTGTACCCATCCTGTTGAAATACTTTAGGGTCTGCTCAATATGCACCGGTCCGTTCTGAATTGGATTCTGGCATAATGGCACACGCACATCTGCCAATCACTGAGAACCAGCTCCCATGGGATATCATTCAAAAGCTATTTGAATCAGACAAAAGTGGTTTATAGAATTAAAAGTTTGCTCTTTAGGGTTTAGTCCCTATCTATATGGTGTCCAACCTTTCAACTTAAGCATTTTGTATGATAACTTACACAGTTTGTTTACTGAGGTGGAAGAAATCTAAGACAGCTAATTTATTTTCAGTAGGTGTACAAGAGGTGATAATCACATTGCAGAACATACCGTTTCTGGCACTCAAGGGTGTTAAGGGATACTCCAGCCATCCAACAAATGATGCATCTTGTAGTATATAACCCAGGGCTTGACAAATTTATTTTATTCTAGGAGCCAGCAAAATTTTTTAGGAGCCAGACAATCACGCAAACATACACGCAATTCATAAACACACACACCAACCCACGTCACATATACACCCCACACACACCAACCCACGTCACATATACACCCCACACACACCAACCCACGTCACATATACAGCCCACACACACCAACCCACGTCACATATACAAATCCCACACACCAACCCACTTCACAAATACACACACACACTTCACATATACACCTCCCCCTACACCTCACATATATACCCCCCCTTCACATATACACCTCCCCCCTTCACATATACACCTCCCCCCACACTTCACACATATATACCCCCCCTTCACATATACACCTCCCCCCACACTTCACATATATACCCCCCCTTCACATATACATCCCTCCCCCCCTTCACATATACACCTGCCCCCACACTTCACACATATATACCTCCCCTTCACATATACACCTCCCCCCACACTTCACATATATACCCCCCCTTCACATATACACCTCCCCCCACACTTCACATATATACCCCCCCTTCACATATACATCCCTCCCCCCCCACTTCACATATACAACTCAAACATACACAAGTTTTTTTTTTTTCCCTTCTTAACTTCTGAGTGCTGGGTTGACAACCCAGCACTTAGCCGAAAGAGCCATGAAGATCGGCTGGGGCACGAATGTTTCCCCTCCCTGCTGCCTTACCTCATTGCTGGGGAGGGGGAACATTCGTGCCGCAGCCGATTCTCGTGGCTCTTTCGGCTGAACACTCATACACACGTGTAGCGCGAGGGGGCGGAGCTTGCTGTCTGTCCCCTCGCGCTGCAAAAGACGGATGGCAGCGGCAAGGGGAACGGCACCCGGGCGCCAGGCTCCATTTCCAGGTCGCCATGGCGACCTGGCGCCCGGGGTTTGTCGAGCCCTGATATAACCTGTACACAGTTTACTTGCATATAAAAGTACTCAGGCCTTCCTTAGGAATCCCTTTACAAAGCTTCCTGAGCTAGCTTCTGTTTGCTTGGACAAATTTTTCAATAACGCACTGTAAAGATAAGCAAGTGTGAAGAATAGAACAAACAATTGTATTAAAAGCACAGTAACGACTTCACTGGTAACATCATTTAAATACTGCACATGTATAACAGAGAGGTCTCCTAGAGGAAATGTCTATAAGTAGACACCACATAAGGTGAAACGCAGGAAGTCTTGGTGTTTTGCTCACTCCTCTCTGAATTCCATATATGTTTGTAAATTTGTATTGTAAATATTTCTATCCCCCATTACATCCCATCATCACCCATCATTACATGCACCCATCCCCCCCGCCGGCACCACAGGACTTACCCTGGTGGCTAGTGGCAGGCAGCATGGTGTCCTACCATGCTGCCTGTTCGGCTCCCCGCATGGTGAGTGCAGATAGGTTACATGACCCGGTGCGTGTCTGACATCAGCGCCAGGTCACGTGACCTGTTAGCACTTCCCCCGTCATATCGCACGGGGAGCCGAACAGGCAGCATGGAGGTTTCTCTGTGCTGCCTGTTCGGCTCCCCATGCTGCCTGCAGAGCGGTGATGAGGGGAGATCTTCTTATCTCCTCAGCCACCATCTTTTCTGGCAAGCAAGTTTTTTTTCTTTTCTTAAAGGGGCGTCTTTTTTGCCTAAAAAAGTATTTGTTTTTTTGTGCCGCATCCCAGAGGCATACAAGGCAAGTGCTGCCCTAGGCTCAATACAGCGCCAGAGAGTACTTACCACATTGCTCTATAATAATCAATATGGGCTTTATTTATAAAAGTGGCAATAGCAAGCAATTGGTAAGGGAATTTCACAATGAAGGAGAGTTTGAAATCTGCCACATTAGCCTTACATTTGCATTTCCATACTATTCCCTTGCATAAATCTATACCTATACCTTGTTACATGCTACAGGACTTCCAAATTGTTGGCAGGATTACAGCATCAAAAGAGCATGCTTTTACAACTGGTATACTATGAGGTGCTTCATGAAGTATGTTTTGAATTTATGGCACTTTCCCTTGAAAATCAGTTCCTCCCTCCTCAGTCTTCCTGGAAAATAGCCATCCGTATGTGAATATCTACACAAGTAGACTTACACATGCTCATTTTGACTTTCACATGTATCAATATTTGTAAACCTGCCTTTTGTCTTTTTTTTTTTTTTTAAAGTGTGTGTACAATGTACAGCTGATCTGGTGAGATGAAATGTGCCACCATTATTTGATGAAACTCACATTTCCTACTTTTTGTCTTTTTTATTTTTTTTAAAAAGTGTGTCTGCTTTTAAAAACATCATTATTTTTTCGAATGTAGACACATTTTTGAAATACAGACTACAAGTCCTGCAGGTATTTTCTTGCCGATAATTATAGACACAATCTAGACATTTGACAGTCACTTTGTTCTGAACCATAAAGAACCAGAAACTACAGATGTGTTTCTTGTAATTACTGATAGCAACTAGAAAATTGCTACATTGATTTCTATAATTATGCTCGAGAGTTTGTTAGAAATCTATTACATGGCATATATGGACGTGTTTCTATTTGGAGCTATTCACTGAAGTGAGTTGAGGTGAGATAAACGTTTCTTCAATTTTCAATGTTTTAACTATGCATTACGCAGGGCCAATCAATCTCTTCTAGCAGGGGATTCTCGACTGGTTTAGCCGTGCCCAATACATGGTTAAATCAGTGAGATTACATGTTCATCTCCCTTTTAACGAATAACTCTCATTCTTCCTAAACACACAACATTCTGCTAATGTTATAAGCCAAAAAGCGACATGCAGTATGTGGGATGCATTACAGGGAGCACAGTTATGTTGGTTATACTGGCTGGGTAAAAGCTATTTTTAGAATCTGACACACGAATAGTAAAGAACTGATAGAGATGTATGTACAGCCTTTGACCTACACACGGATAACTCACTAGTTTATTCACCACAACACCATTACTGACGAGCGTGTGCCATTGTGAACTCGGTCAGCGCCATCCTGCGGCTGACCAATACACATCCCTGCTCAGCTACGAAGGAAGGGATGCTGTATTTAAGAAATGCTTGTTTTGAAGTTGTCTCGTATGTACCGCCTGTCTCTTATAATTACATTGCTGTATAATTGCTGAGAAAGGATTTAGAGTTCTGTGAGCATTGGAAGAATGCACGTTATGCTCTTGTTTCACACTCTAGGGCGATGTTTGACACTAGAATACTTTTTTCTGCGTGTTTGCAGAGTTGTGACACTATGGCCTGGTGTACACTAGGAATCATTCCACATTCTTGCATGTAATGAAGTGGGCACCTATACAGGTTTTCAGAGCTCATCCCCCTTGGCATAGTTTTTGCCTATTTTGGTTGAGACAAAGCTATGTAAGCTAACCGTAGACTTTTCTAATCCCAGCTATGCATGACATTGAGTAGCTGGCATTTCTCCCTTTAATGAGTGACTCAGACACGCTTTGCCTCCCCTGGCCCTGTGCCCAAGTGCTGTAATATTGACTCATTTTTTTGAGAGAGGGTGTTTTGCCAAACTGGGGATAATGTGCCCATTTGGCAGTTATAGTAAGTCAACAGTTACGCAATTGTACCTATCCAAATAAAAGCCTTCTACATTCTTGAGAATAAATTGAACTGCGGAAAATCTTTCTCCTTTTTTCACTTCTGTTCATTAATCTGGCATCATATTATCATTATTATAGTCTCAACCCAGCATTGGCCTCAGACATTCCTTATAAAAATGCATATGAATCCAAAAGGTCAGTGGGGTCATGCAGAATTCTTGCTATCAATCCCTTCACCAAGGAGAAAAACACTGTTTAGCAGAATCCAACTCCACCCTTGATAAAACACTTCAAATGAATTAAAATGGTCCTTCCACACTGAACCATTATTTGGCTTGTCTAATTTATTGTGCCACCAGTTATTTCAACACAGGGTAAATGCTGGAAGCATGTCGGGCACTAAGGCACTTATTTGTAAGCTAATAATTGGTGACACAATAAATTAACAATCAAGCAATAAACTTATCAGACCAAAAGCAGAGTTGATTCTGTTAACAAACCAATAGCAGTCAATATCACCTACACCCATCCCATGCTTTAATATGCTACAGGTATTCAAGTTTCTGTATTCCAAATACTGTAGACTGCTCATAAAGTCCCTTTAATGTGAGAGTCATGTCTGCCTGACCTTGTATTCCTGTGGTGAAGGATCAGCTCTTACAGAGGCACTATTAGTAGGATCCTTGTATAACCCCTTACATAAACTGTGTGCCATCAGTGAATCTGAGGTAGTTCTGTGTTACACCAACAAAGAGTGTACTGGTAGAAATAGATTTGTTTGTAACTAGATAATAGAAATCCATATGTAATGTGTTGTGTTTATTCATTAGCACTTTTTTTTAAGACGGTGCTGAATGAATAGAAATGTACATATCATATGTAGAAGTACATTTAGTTCCATGTACGTCTTTGTTGCTTCATAGCGCCATTAATAACTTCCTCACCTAGACATTGTTTGTATTGTGAGTATAGAGAATGGAAAATATGATCTACACATATTGTGTTCGCAGAACTGAAAGAAAAATGTGTTTGTGCTGTCTCTGGTTTAGCACGTTACTTTGTGGTGATGACATAAATGTGCGACAACACATACACATTTTAAAGGTATTCTTTTTTCTTAATCTGTGCATTTGCCTGGTGTTCTGGTTGCACAACTATTAGATCATTGTTTATGCTCTATGTCAGCACTGTAAATTCTTTTGGATGAAACCCTTTAAGCAGCACAACTGTGTTTTACAGGAGCACTCTAACACTTTGATGTTGAACACATGCCATTGTGCTGTAGATACCTTTTCCTATTCCTAACCCTCCCCCACCTCTTCCTCATTACTTACGATGTGACAGGCCCTGTTTGTTTTAAGTGTCAGTAGCACAAAGCAGCAGCACGCCCATTGTGTAATAAAACTCTAAACTCACTAGCTCCTCTCTTTCCCACCTTATAGCAGCAGGGTACAGTCAATGAATGGCAGTGTCTATACCCCCAGTAATGGCACAAGATCTGTCTGACACACAGGTCCTATTTAGGATTGCATTGTAGCCATGGCCAAAACTCTGGGGTAAACTGACACATGACACCAGACAGAACACTTGTAGTATCATATAATCATGTTGCTGTTATGCAAGGGTAACTAGACCACTACACAGGGTTGAGCAATAGAATGATGGGCTACTAGAAGCCGATAGAGTTTTATCTTAGTAACATGTCATATCTTCCTTTACATCCTTCCTGTTTTGTTTCTCAAGAGGGGTTAACCTTTATATTTAACCTGTGTCTGTCTTTTTACTTCAGTGAAGCCCATGCAATAGCATGAACATTTCCATTTTACTTACTGTGCAAAATGTAAGCATTATCCGTCCCAATTAAAGACAACTGTCTATAGAAAAAGGTAGGTTTATCAAGTGTTGGCATTTTAAATAGAAACAGTTGTATTTTTACTACTAAAGATGTCTTCTATTTGTGAACAAGTATCAGGTGTATACATGTGCATAAGCAATATATTGTGTATTGGATCAAATTATATGATAATTTAACCCCTTTGTGACGCTAGGGTGTTCTATGCCATCCTAAATTAAAGGTCACAAAAGACACAAGTACAGCACAGAACGTCCAGCGTTTAGCAGCTCATCACTGCACCCCACGATGAGCTGTGCTCGGATGGGATCCCAACTGTCAGATGAGGCCACTTTAAGTGGGAAATGAAGCCGGTGTTCAAAGCCAGCAGCGGCTACATTTTGCTGAATCACACCATGCCCGAAGTTCTGGGTTTGGGCACGCCTCCGTGATGTCCGGCGGTCTCGCATTTTTTTGCCAGGGACCCACAGGGTCTATTAAGACCCTCATCGGGTCCCTGCCATTGTGTCCCTGACTACCAGGAGCAAAAAGTGGTATTTTGATGCTTGCGTCGTCTGGGATGCAAGCACCATGCGTCACGAAGGGGTTAAAATAAAATATAAACTGAAATACTGATGCCTGTTAAAATACTGATTAATTTTCTTGTTTACATATTTGGTCCTAAACATCAATTTACCACTGTATTGTAACTAGTCCATTAGTCCACATTCAACTTCTTAGGCGGTCTGTAACTCTCTATTGTATTGTGTATGTAGCTAATGTCAGCATTATTATAACCTATTGGCAAATAAATACTAATGATTTATAACTACAGATTATTGTTTCAGTCACATGTCCTATACTGCATACACAATGAGGAGAGGCACTAGCCAGTGATAAATATTTCCTTTGAGAGGAAGCTCTTGTTATTTTTACCTATACAATACAAGTGCTTGTGTGCTCCTTCCTCTTCTTAGCCAATATGTTTCACATGATTTGTATGTTGTGTGTCTGTTGTAAAGCAGTTTCTAGTATGCCAGTGCATTCTAAATAAACAAATAACATTCATTATTATACACACCATATAGTTTAAAACCTTTCCAATTCAAGCATGTATGAGATGTGGAAAGGTCCTCTCACCCAGAGATTAATAATAACAAATGATTTTACCATCAATGCTACATTGACATATTCTATCATATTCTGTATGCCCTGGGAACATAACCATCGCACAACTTAATGGTACTCATTTTATCAACTTTTGGAAGGATTAAAAGTTGAGTTTGCCCAGTGGGGTGTCAAACCTTAAAGCCCACAGATTGAACAACTTCCAGAGTTGGTGCATTATCCTGAGCCATCTTACAGTGGCCATATCATTTAGAATTGTGCGGTGTATATGTCTAATACACGATGATGTGGACCCTGTGGCATGATGTATGCAGGCATACCTAGTGTTACAACCCAGAAGTGCAAAACCCTGAACATCAGGGTATTACCATGGGTAAACATATTTGTAGTTTACCTGTGTGAAAAAGAAAGATATACTCAGGAGCAACACTATTTGTGGTGTAGTATTGTATAGATTATAATCACAACCCTCCAGTACTGCAAGAGTTAAAAGGATACTTATCAATAATACAGGCTACAGAATTGTTGAGCTTTGCATATATTTCATATATTTCATAGCAAGGTCACATGACCTTGGTATTAGTGTTATGTGAGCTAGAAATGCACATTAATTAATGTTTTAGAGGTTTACATCCATTGAAATGTTGTTTGTAATGTATTATTTGTGTTTGCACTGTGCTGTGTTTTAGTAAAAAAACCCTCCAGTACTGCAAGAGTTAAAAGGATACTTATCAATAATACAGGCTACAGAATTGTTGAGCTTTGCATATATTTCATATATTTCATAGCAAGGTCACATGACCTTGGTATTAGTGTTATGTGAGCTAGAAATGCACATTAATTAATGTTTTAGAGGTTTACATCCATTGAAATGTTGTTTGTAATGTATTATTTGTGTTTGCACTGTGCTGTGTTTTAGTAAAAAACCCTCCAGTACTGCAAGAGTTAAAAGGATACTTATCAATAATACAGGCTACAGAATTGTTGAGCTTTGCATATATTTCATATATTTCATAGCAAGGTCACATGACCTTGGTATTAGTGTTATGTGAGCTAGAAATGCACATTAATTAATGTTTTAGAGGTTTACATCCATTGAAATGTTGTTTGTAATGTATTATTTGTGTTTGCACTGTGCTGTGTTTTAGTAAAAAAAAAAAAAAAAAGTTTGATAAAGTAACAATGAGAAATATATCAGTTTCTTTAATGCCAAATTTCCATGTTTATGTTGTTTAACTGGATTACAAACATCTATTTTGATTTTAAAGATCATTTTACTAAGTTCAACAAAGCTAATTATTTGTATCCCTTCTGATGTGTACCAATTCTGATCTAGTATATACAGTTTGAGGTAGCATTGTGATTAATGCAATGATTAGATAGTGTTTTTCCTGTGCTTTTTTTACCAGTTTAAAGTAAAATTCATGGTGCTGCTGCATAGAAATGGTTGTAAGAAAAGATCACATCAGTTGTCTTGTTTCTGCAGTGGAGAGGAGGAGAAAGAGAGATTAATGGTGGGCGGTGCCCAAGTGAGATCAGCAGTCTGGAGTTAAATAAACTGTGGAATGGATTCATTACTAGTCACTGGAGCTGGAGGAGTTGGAGATACAGTAGCTGTGCATTGCAGTCAGCATGGTTCCTTAACAGCCTCAGTAGAACTGTAGAAGAGAACTGCAGCACACAATGGAATAATTAAGTTTCTGCATTTAATAATTTTTATTGTATTCAATACATGATCTAAAAAAGGTGCAGTAAAAAACTGCAGTCTGTCCCAAATGCTGTACTGGTAGGTGTATAAAGCTGTGTGTATCATACAGGAACACATTATATAAGGCTTTACAGTTTGGGACTCAGAGATCAGAGAGTAAAGCACTGCATTGTGTTTGCAATGCAAAAGGAATTGTAGCAGTCTTACACAAGTGCTTACCAAGGTAACCAGTGAGTTTATAATCTAGAGATGATAACGGAGTTTGAGGAAGAAATGATTTAACCCCTTGTGTTCTGTGAACAGAATGTATTATAATGTTCCATGGGCAGGGCTTTTGTACATCTGCTGATTATAAATAAGCAGGCATACTGGATAGGGTCTGTAAAGAACAAATTGTATGAAGTGTCATTAAAAGTTGAATAGGGTAATGCAGTGTAATGTGTGTTTTTATTTTGACTGACTCAAATGTAGGAATAAATTAGTAGATATCACTGATCCTGAAACCTGCAGTTTCATATTTAAATGAGGGACTTAGTAAGCTAATTGCATATATGAATTTCTTCCTTCGTGGTCCAAATACATAACGCTGGTGAGTTGTCTCAATGGCTAATGCGTCAATCATTGATTTTGAAAATGAGAAAATATCTCTATGAAATGTTCCTGGTAAATACTTTGTTACTGTTAGCTTAGATAGGAGTTTTGTGTGCAAAAAAACCTTCCACAGTACTATATATCCTAGTGATTCCTGGTCACACAAAAGGAACATACTTAAGGAGGTAAAAATGGTCAGATTCTTAAAATGAATACTAGATGTTGGGAGGATACAGATTTTTCACTTTATCTGGGTACTTATGAATAATGTATATTTTATCTCTGTAATCCGTCAAACGGTCTTAATTTTCCCAATGCAGTTTTGTTTAAAACAAGATGTGGTCACACTAGATTAGGGCTGGTCAATATGTGGGGTTTGCTGAATTTCAATTCACATGATGCTAAGCTAGTATGTCAGCTTCCTCAGCATCCCGCCATGCCCTAGATTTATGAGTGTACCATAGGAGCCAGCCTTGTAATTTTTAGGATCCAGGGCAATTATTACTTCCATAGAGTTATACAGCAGTAAAAAAAAATAATACAACAGAATTATGACTGGTATCTACAATGGCTGTATGTTGCTCTGTTTGATTGTTTTGGAGCTGAATTGCCAGGCCATATAGCCATAGGTCCTACAATGATAGTGTTATTTTATTAGTGGTTCTGAATGAGAGCTTTTCTTACTATGTAATTCCAAGAGATACATTTTTTTTATAGTAAATTATACAATGAAAATAAAGATTTAGAAAGAAACCTCTTCTTATGTTGATAAAAACAATATATAATTTGTGTGGGTGCAGTAAATGAGAAAGAAGAAAATTACAGCTAAACACAAACACCACAGAAATGTTAACAGTCATTTTCACCAAGGGGTTAAATGAGTTCTAATATTATTGTCATGTATGTAGCTATTTATTTTCTATTTTCAACATCTGTGTGTGGCATGTGCTGTGGTTTTATACACCCAATGTATTTCTTTACTAAATATCCTAATAGGCCACCAACAGCGGTGTCATTATTGTCAATTGTGGCAACTCAAGCGTTATGAGAGTTGTAGCTCAGGAACAGTAGGAGATTTAGGAATGTAGCCATTCTTGTTCTAGCACAATGTCTGGTCCAGCAATATCCAAGTTTGTTGTTCTGTTTTTGTGAAAATAAGAACCAGGATTTAGCTCAGCTAGTACAGTAAATACTTTTTTCCCCTCCCTTACTAGTGCTTAAGCAAAACACATGTCCAGAATGTTCAGACATTGCCAACTCATGAAATCATTTTACAAGGTGGACTTTTATAAAGACTGGAAGGCAATGACGAGCCTATTAGAAAGAAGCATAGTATTTAAAGGACAACTGTTGGCGAAAATGAACTTATGTTAAGTGGATACTCTTATCATTTTAAATGAAATTCATAATGAAAAATTACAAATCAAGTAGCTGTTTTAGCCCTTTTTGCTTGTATAGCACTATATGGGGGGCAGACATCTTGGGTCAGAGGGATAGATCTTCCTTCGTCTGACCCAAGATTCTAAATATTTTCACCCGCTCATAGTATTTTGTCTTTCATTAAAGTATTTCAATCTAAAATGCCTACACTCAATGCAATCTTTCAGTTAAACATAACTTATTTTTTAATAGGCAGGGACCAGCACACACACTGTTCTGTGAATGAGGAAACCGAAAAAGTTTTGGAGCTGGAGGTCTGATTTCCAAAGATCTTCTTACTCAATAATTTAAATAATATAATTTCCACTTGAACTATAAGCCAGTTCTTTAACAGTGGTAATTTCAGAAAATTTGGTTTTATTATTACATTGTGTGTGTTTTGTAAAAAACAAACAAAAAAAAACCTGATCACATTTGATTACTGTAATTTGGGTTTCTGTGAAAGAGTTAAGAATGATGCAAGGCATGTGAATGTGTCAAAATTGAGGGATGGCAAAATAATGGCTGTAGACTCCAATAAATTCTCACCTGAATGGAAAGTAAAATATGACCCTGGCTGCTTTTGATCTAGAACCCAAGCCTACATTTGTGAAGTCTGAACTCTCCAATTTCCATGTTATCTAATTAAGGAGTCCTGTCACTAGTTTGGTGAAGATTTATGAACATACACACAGTATGTAGGGCAGAGTAGAAAAATAATCAAATCTCTCTTTTTATGTAGTCTACTAATCTTTTGTTAAACTGTTGCCTTTAAGAGCTTATTACACGAAAATCACATTATTAACCAGGCAGCCCAACGTGGAGGTCAAAAAGGAAGTGGCATTAGCATCCTTCCTTCTTTTTACTGCAGCTTTCAACAAAAACTGCTCTTCCTTTTCTTCCAATCTTTTTGGATATCTGAAATTTCTCACCCTGTGTTTTGCACCTGTTTTCCCCTCATGCTGGGTGACATTCCTCTAACTTTACATAAAGTAACATTAATAATTGTATTTCTTTTAAGAACATAATGGCATAAATGTTAACATCTTATCACATTAGTCAATGGCCACTTTAATGAGACAGTTTATATGCTTGTTTTTCCGATGTTATTCAAAAATGTTTTTGTGATGCCTAGACTCAAAAAGCAAGACATAGGCAAGGGGCGTCCAACATGCGGCATGCGGGGGAAATGGCAGCCTGCTGGACATCAAGGTGCGGCCCGTGTCTGTCCTGCAGCGGTAACCGCACCTCATGCCACACGTGTAACTCCAAGCTGCGTTAGGGAACTAAGTTCCTGCACAGAGCGCCACAGGTATCGTGGCACGCGTAATCCCTCTTCTACCCTGAATGTGAGGTCGTGCACACGGGTCAGTGGGAAGGAAGACAGAAGCACACCAGGAGTAAAGTTACGTGGAGAAGCAGTCCCATCTGGAGCCACTAGCCCCTTTAAAAAAAGAAGGAAATATGTGTGTGTGTGTGTGTGTAAATTACTTTTTGTGTGGAAGTGGGACTCTGTGTGGAAGTGGGAGTCTGTGTATGTATGTGTATAAGTGTGACTGTGTCTGTATTTGTGGATGTGTGTTTAAGTGTGCCTGTTTATTTGTATATGTGTGACTGTTGTATTTCTGGCTTTGTATGTGTACGTCTCTATGTATGCCTGTGAATGTGTGTATGTGTGTATATATATATATGTGTGTGTGTGTGACTGTGTATTTAATGTGAGTTTTTTTTACTGTGAATTTTATTGCTGTGCAATCTGTGATACTGCCAATGCAGTGCGTGTGTATATCAGACTCCACAGCAATAAAACTCACAGTAATGTGCAGCACGTGAATATATCACAGACTCCACAGCAATAAAACTCACAGTAATGTGCAGCGCGTGAATATATCACAGACTCCACAGCAATAAAACTCACAGTAATGTGCAGCGCGTTAATATATCACAGACTCCGCAGCAATAAAACTCACAGTAATGTGCAGCGCGTGAATATATCACAGACTCCACAGCAATAAAACTCACAGTAATGTGCAGCGCGTGAATCTATCACAGACTCCACAGCAATAAAACTCAAAGTAATGTGCAGCGCGTGAATATATCACAGACTCCACAGCAATAAAACTCACAGTAATGTGCAGCGCGTGAATATATCACAGACTCCACAGCAATAAAACTCACAGTAATGTGCAGCGCGTGAATATATCACAGACTCTACAGCAATAAAACTCACAGTAATGTGCAGCACGTGAATATATCACAGACTCCACAGCAATAAAACTCACAGTAATGTGCAGCGCGTGAATCTATCACAGACTCCACAGCAATAAAACTCAAAGTAATGTGCAGCGCGTGAATATATCAGACTCCACAGCAATAAAACTCACAGTAATGTGCAGCGCGTGAATATATCACAGACTCCACAGCAATAAAACTCACAGTAATGTGCAGCGCGTGAATATATCACAGACTCCACAGCAATAAAACTCACAGTAATGTGCAGCACGTGAATATATCACAGACTCCACAGCAATAAAACTCACAGTAATGTGCATCACGTGAATCTATCACAGACTCCACAGCAATAAAACTCACAGTAATGTGCATCACGTGAATCTATCACAGACTCCACAGCAATAAAACTCACAGTAATGTGCAGCGCGTAAATATATCACAGACTCCACAGCAATAAAACTCACAGTAATGTGCATCACGTGAATCTATCAGACTCCACAGCAATAAAACTCACAGTAATGTGCAGCGCGTGAATATATCACAGACTCCACAGCAATAAAACTCACAGTAATGTGCAGCACGTGAATCTATCACAGACTCCACAGCAATAAAACTCACAGTAATGTGCAGCGCGTGAATATATCACAGACTCCACAGCAATAAAACTCACAGTAATGTGCAGCGTATGAGTGTTTTATTTCTATGGAGTCTGTGATATGCTCATACACTGTGTGTTACCATGAGTTTTATTGCTGTGGAGTTTGTGATACATTAACACTGCACAACATTTATAAAGCAATAATCATTTCACCATCTTTAGCATTAACGTTTCTATGGTGTCTTGTAAATTATCAGCATTAACTTGGTATGCAGGCCAGTCATATGAATTGAAAATGTGCCATTTTTATTTAAGTTAAAAACCAAAGAATAGCTAAATATAAGGACACTCAGTATTGAGTGAATAAAACATAACCTTTAATTACGCTTGTAGTAAAACCCACCATAACAAGTGAATTAAAATGAACTAATCACAGGTCGATTGTTATACTGAAGTAACTGTAACAAAATTGTGTCCACTGCCTGCTGAAGTTTAAAGGCTCTTAGCAGGGTGGCTAAACTGCGGCTCGTGAATCTCTTTCACAGGTAATTTGCAGCATGCGGGACAAACATCCTGCAAATGCTACCATGCATCGCAGGATCAGTGGTTCCTGGCTGTGTGTGACCACGAGTATTATTTCGCAAGTCCGTTTGTGCAATTCTTACAATCATATTTTTAGGGGGTGTTTATTTATGTATTCATATATGTCGTTTATAAGCTCCATAAGAATTTAGAATTCATTTTTGTAACATAATGTGCGTCTCTCAAACATCTAAAGTCTATCGTAATGTGACATTAAGCAAGTTTGGCCAACCCTTAGATAGATTTTATTAGAAGTCATTTGTAGCATCATGGTGTTACTATTATACGAAAATAACTTTCCGAATGTTATTACAATTGTACTTCATAGAGATGCTATATAGAGATGCATGCCTCCGTCACACCTGCTAATTATAGCCACAGAACAGTTACTTTCCTACTGTCTTGTTAGAAATAATAGAATAATGCCAGAAGTAGGAACCTGAAAAATTTAATTTCAACCTAAACCACTTGGTAATAGTAGATTCATACAGGTTGCTCACAATAAAGCAACCTGTAATTAGTGTATGTAGGCAGACTAACATTCTCACAGGAGCAGTGCGTGAGAAAACAGTATTACCCTGTCCCTTCAGGAAAACGTAATTGACGGTAGTGTTGCCGATGTTATATCCAGCTACTGCCACAAAGTACGTGAATTGTGCTGACATGTGCATTGGTTTGTTTTGGGAATGAATGAATCAGTGGGGTATAGAAATAGTTTAGCACCCCATTTTCCCGCTCAGAGTCTCTTTACGGACATCAAATAATGTTAATATACATTGCTACAACATTGAGGGACTCAGGGGTCTGCTCATGTAGCACCAACATGCTACCGAATTTCTGAATAATAGCCAGCTTGCACAAGAAGCTATTCTATCCAAATTCACACGGTCCATTTGGGTCAATTCTGTTCATGTGAAATGCAAGGCACTAATATGCTGAAAGGATAGAATTCCCCCTCATGTAGCCTTGAATTTCACCTCAGTTCAGTGATTTTACTCAAAATGCAGGATTACTCCATATGAAAGGCAAAAAGTTCACTAAAAATATTTTAATGTGGTAATTTGACAAGGAAATTGGCGCCAAAATGGCATTTAAAAAAATATAATTGATGATTGGAATATCTCTTTATAGTACTTGCCAAATAACTGAAAGTTCAAGTACAGTACGGTCATTATAAAATTTTCACATGCAAAGCTTGTGACAAAACCATATTTAATTAAGAAATTTGTACATTTTCCAGCTATTCATCAAAGTTTCAAACCCTTGTCTCCCATAGAAAAGAATGAAGCATTTATGAGAATTTTACATCTACCCAGGTGTATATGTTTTATTTATATCTAAGTGTGTATATGTGTGTGTGTGTGTATATATATATATATATATATATATATATATATATATATACTTAATTTAGTTTCAAGAGCCAGTTGGAACAGCACTTATCACAATCATACACACACCGTGAGGTGGGAAAGTCTGGGTGGTTTGCACTGACTGCAAGCTCCTCACCCTCCAGCAACACACTGCAGTGTCTGAGCACCGGGTGTCGTGACATCTCGGCACTCAGCAGGAAGACAAATGATGATGGTCTGTGCCTCTGTGACTGATTGGATGTCTGTGAGGTGTGTGTATGTGACTGTCTCTGTGCGTGATTGTGTGTGGATGTCTGTGTAATTGATGTGCCATTGTCTGGCTCCTAAATTCTTTTGCTGGCTCCTAAAAGTAAATGAAATTTGTCAAGCCTGTCTTAGCTGAACTACGGAACTAAATATTTATCAGGCATTCAGTCAGTACATTTGAGTAACCGGAATTTATAGTTTGGCTTGTCTATGCATGTAGCTTTAGTGAATTGAGTCTCATACAAAGAAAAGCTGGAACTGTAAAAATCACACACATTATGATTTATTCCAATTAAAGTGTGAAAAAGAGACTTCCCTTAGACTCTGCTATTACAGGAACTGCATGTTTGCTGCGTTATCAGTATTGTCTATTAGAGGCAAATTAGTGTTTTAATCCTCTATCGGCGAAGCGGTAAAAGTCGTAGTGTAAATAACAACTTGGAATTAAAATATATTAAAGTTGATCTTTAGAAAAAAGTCATACAGCGTTCACATCTTACTTAAAAGACAATGTTCCTGCAAAGACAAAATGAATATTTGGCCCCAATTTTTCTATTTTGTTTTTCACACCCACATACCACAATGACCACCAACATCAAATTTGATTCATTGGTTTTTAACCCTTATGAAGTGAGGAAACCGTTTGTGCTGTTTCCTGAAACATAGTTTATTATCAAGTCTGGTATATGACACTTTTTTCTATGCGGACTATGGCTATAAATTGTACTGACACCTGATTTCTATTGTGACCAATGGGAAAGTGCCCATGTTAATAGTCATTCAGACATGATCGAGGTAGATTCTACTTGGCAGTTGTTTGCATTATTGTACTATGGTACTTATCTTTTTTGGAGACAATTTAATACATCTAGCTTGACAAATATGTGTGTGCCTTAGATGCCAAACAAAATGGAATAAAGGGTGTAGGTAGCACACAGAAGATTTGGGGTGCTCGAGCCAGGGGCTCCACCAGACCTCCGTAATATAGGAATAAAGAAATCGGGCGGCTCAGCACAGGTCAAGTGAATGGAAGTTTATACCGTACAGGTGGCAACATTTCAACCCACTGGGTCTTTCTCAAGCCATAACAAACAACACAATAAAGGGCATATTTATAGCATTCAACAATCAAATGGTGTGTCAATCAAGGTGAAATTGCAAAATTTAAAGTGACAGTGTGCTGCATACAAAATAGCAGTGTTTTATGCAATTCATTTTATATGTGACACTTTTTATGTCAGGTAATGAAAATTAATTAAAGAAATAGTATAAGGTCTATCTCCTTATTAAGCCCCTTAGGTGACATGGTGTCTAATGCGAAAATCCACCATGCCTCTCTCTGTTTGAGAAGTTTTTCTCAGTTCCCACCTCTGCTATTTCTGCAAGGAATAAACTTCCATTCACTTGACCTGTGCTGAGCAGCCTGGTTTATTTATTCCTTCGATGCCAAGCAGGCACCTTTATGTACCAGGCAGTGTGGATTAAAAAAAATCAGTGATTTTCTTTTTTTAAAAATCTGATTTTTTTTGTTTTTATTATTATTTAAATTCAATTTTTTTAATTTTAATTGGATTTTTTTTTATTTAACTCAAATTTATTTTAAGGAAATGCTTTTGGAGGAAAAGTCTATCTAAAATAGTTTTCTATTTAAGATGCATTGTAACAAACGGTTTTTCTCATGAATAGAGCTTAGTTATGTAGCATGAGTCTGAATATTCATGCAATAGTTACATTTTTGGTAAACTAATTCAATTAATCCAAGTTATCCAAGCTGAGATAACCTACTCTTTTTCACAGTAAAAGTGGTCTAAAATAAAGAGAGGTCAGGAAAAGACCTTAATGCCATCAATGTACTAGCAAAGAACACATTACTTTCACACATTACCACATCAGTTAGTAAACATTAAAATGTAAGCAAATGCAAGAATATGTATGCTAAATAATATAATTGCTTTAATTCATCTATTCCCACTGGGGTTCTGCAACATTTCCGGACAACCAAGATGGCCACCGCTCATAGTGCCAGTCTTAGAGGTGTGCGACCCTGTGGTTTCCAGAGGCACTGGCTGGGGAGATCAAACGATCTCCCCTCACCAGCCCTCATTATGCAGTGGGCAGAAGCAAGATGTCCGTGCGCTGTCCAGGTGTTTCAGAGCATCACTTGGACTCTGCAGAGGTAGGGGGAGCACATGACGAAAGCAGGCACAGATGCTGAGTCCAATGTGGATGTGAGTGCCTGAGGCTGGGGCAAGTCCTGTGAGTGCCAATCTGGGGACTGGGGTCAATCCTGAGTGCACATCTGGCGGCTGGCGCAGGTCGTCAGCACACATGTGGGGGCTGGGGCAGGTCCTGTGAGTATAAATCTGGGGGCTGAGTTAAGTCCTGGGTGCAGAGGAAATAAATAAAAACAAGAAATGCATTTTTTCAAAAACTTTTATGATCTGATAACAGCACCTCTGACCAAGGAGGGGAGGATTTAAATATATCTATAAAAAAAATACACTCTTCTTATTGGTGAATGTGGCAATAAAAATGTAGGAGTTCCACGGTGTGGTACACAACTCTAAAAGGGTTCCAAAACAAAATATAATTGGGAAGCACTGCTTTAGTTAAAACAATTTAAGCAGTTGTCCAAATATGTGTGATTAAACTAAGATCAGTTCTGATATAGCTGTTATACTAATCTGACAAGTTATTCTAAATATGAAATCTTCATCTGTTTGCAAATATTAATGAATATAAGTACCCGCAAGAATGAGTCTTTAAATTTAAAAATAATGATTTAAACCGAGTCTTACTGACTAGTGATTTAAATCTACTTGATTTTAATCAAATCCAACCTGGAACCCGATTAGCTATTTTAGGACACAGGCAAATGGTTCTTCTCAGCAGACATTTTTGACCAGTGGAAGGGCTTCTCCAAAATAGTTTTTGAAAAAACACATCTTTTGAGAAGTCTGTAGTGCTAGGACTCCTCCAAGCTGTCAAATCTGTGATTTGAATGCGCGGTTTACTCAATGGTAATAAGTGCATTCCAAGACATTATTTTCAGAACACTGGTTCCGGCTGTAGTCTTGGTGCAAGGGCAGGAACTGGTGTAGAACCCTCAACAGGTTGAACACTCTTCACCTATAACACTTTGCATCAGTAAGTGTAGTATAATGAAAGACCTGGCGCGTTTCTCTGCATATACTGCGGCTTCTTCAGAGGTGGAGAGATGAATAAAGAAAATAAGGAGATCCTGCCAATATATAAAACCGACAGATTTTTACCATAGAGAGGAAACAAAGAAAAACACAAACAAGAGGCCAGGGGAAACATTTAGTTGGTCTGAATACAATAAGTCCAAAATGTTATTGTTCCTCCTACTCATAAACATCAAAAACCAATGGAGCAATGAAAATACCATCAAAATATAATCAAGACATTCTAACACATTTTTGATACATATTCTTCCAAAGTAAAAAAAAAAAAAAAGATCTACATATCTAAAATAAACATTGCTTCAAAAAAAAGAGGAGGAACATGCATTACTGCTCCAGACATTTTTTTACAAACATCTTTGACACATCATAAAAGGCAACTATTGTTAGGCTTCCTTGCATATCATTTCCCAGAATCCATTGCCATGGTGTGAGTACAGTGCAACGATGATTTCTGTGGAAAAAATGGTTTGCTTGCATGTCTGGGATGTGCAGATCAATGCTCTACTAAGGAAACTTAATTCACGCTTCATTAACCCCTTCATGACCAGACTGCTTTTGGAATGTTGTGCGTTAGTGACCGAGGCTGTTTTAACACTTCTGAGGTGTTTGTGTTTAGCTTTAATTTTCTTCTTTGTCAGTTGCTGTACCCACACATATTATAAATAGTTTTTTTCAGGACAAGAAGGGCTTTCTTTTCATGACATTATTTTGTTCTTATCATTTATTGTATTGTGTAAAAAATAGTAAAATATGGTTAAAATTAAAAAAAATAAACACTTTTCCTGACTTTTCTTTTTAAATTCTTTTACTAAGCTTCAAAAGCTAATGAAAAAACGTGCTAAATAGATTCGACTATAGGTCCTGAGTTCAGAAATACCCAATGCTTATATGTTTTTTTGCTTTTTTTTGCATGTTTTAGGTTAATAAATACAAGTAGCATTTAGCTGTTTCAAAACCATTTTTTTTTTTAAATTAGCGTTAGTGACACTGTAACACCGATATCTGATATGAATCGCTGAATAACCCCCCACATGTACACATTTTTTATAAAGTAGACATCCCAGGGCATTCAACTTGGGGTAATTTGACACTTTTCACTCTGTCATTTTACCACCAATCTTTGACAAGTTTTGGCATAGTAATTTTGTGTGTGTTTTATTTCCACACACTTTGAAACTTAGGTATGAATTTAAAGGGGCTGTTCTATTTTATTGACAAACAATACCCCAATATATGTTCAGCAACTTCCCCTGAGTATAGCGGTACCCCACATGTATAGGTTTGCTAGGTTTATGTGTCAGGTACAGGGCAAAATTTAGGATATGGTTATTGCAGCTTTAAAACGTGTATTTATTATGTAATACTTGTGACTACATTTCGTATCATGCTCAGCCAGCCAAAAGCTACTGTAGCAGAATAGGAAATGTAGTCTATAGTAGGAAGAACCGATTTTTGCTATCCTTGCTATCCTGCGGCTGCATGGATCAAATATCCAGCTTCTGCGGGCCCCTATCTACTGCTGGGGGCCAATGCAAAGCACTGGCCCCACTATCAGTCTTTTTTTTTAAAATAAAATACCCTAGAGGACCACAGACAGACATAACATGTCATTGGTCCTCTACGGAATAACTTATTTTTATACAATTTATTATTATTATTTTTAATTTTTATTTATTTATTTAATTTTTTTTTTTTTTTTATTTAACTCTAACCTTAACCCTATGGTTAGGGTTAGTACAAACCCTAATTATAACTCTAGGATTAGGGTTTTGATGAACTCTAACCCTAACCCAAGAGTTAGGATTAGCACGTTTTTTTTTTTTAATTAAAAAAATCCTTTGGGGGGGCTGGTTGTTACTGGGGGGGACCAGGGGGAGACTTGACACACTATATTTAGTCTCTCCCTGCCCCACGATCACCGTGGAGCAGGGAGAGACTATAGCTGTCAAAGAAGGCACCTGCTTTGACAGCTATTAACATCCGGGCGCTGTGATTGGCTGTCACAGTGCCTGGATGTTTCCAGGTGGGTCCTCAACCGACATGGCTGAAGTGTCTCGGTATCGAGACACTCAGCCATGTCGTTGTTAGCGCGATCGCGGTATTCCAGCGTGCATACCGCGATCGGACATGCATGACGGTCCTGGACCGTCATCGGTCACGAAGGGAGATTTCCCTATGACGGTCCAGGACCGTCATCGGTCGCGAAGGGGTTAATGGCACCTTGTCAACCTTAACATAGTGAATTCTGTGAATGTAGAGAATACAAGATTATGAAAGATGATCAATAATTGTGTTAACAAAATTGTAAATGCATGAATTAGGAGAACAATATGTTTTAAATGTGTCTGTGGTGTCTCAAATCTATGAAATTACCTGGGGTTTGGTGTGTTAATAAAATACTTTTCAATGGTAAATGTGTAATTTGCATACCAAGCAACAAGTATGTCAGGAGGCACCATTTAAACATTTAAAACACATTTTCCTCTTAATGTAAGCGTCTGCTTGCACTTTTGCTAACACAATGCATTTATCATTTCATATAATTTGTTATTCTCTACATTCATATTATAAGCAAGGTTAAAGTTGACAAAGTCTCATTTGTTTGATGATCACATCACACCCACCAGCACTGATGCAAATCTCCCAGCACTTGGCTTCACATGGTAGAAAATGTAAACTGAATTCATCATCAGATATATGGCACTGTCCCAGCTTTTAGTAGTAGGTTATGTACAGCAAGCAACCATTGGTAAACATAACAATAATGGATCAAAAATCTATATTGTTACCTAACAGTTTTTGTGTTTCAATGTGTTCTGGTAGATGTGTAGTGCCATCACACACTGGAATTAAATAACTTTTTAGAAGATTGTAAAATGCATTTTTGTTGAAAAACTTTATTATTTATTATTAATACTTTTTATTCCTTGATATTTCACAATACAAATCTAAATGAGTGATAAATGCAATGTGCTCAAAGATCCAAATGATATCCCCGTGTGCAAGGGTAACAAAGACTCATCTTGGATGTTGCTGAGGTGAAGCCACATGTTAAAATGACCTCAAACAACTTCTTAAACTAAGAAGGAAAAAAAAAGTTTGTATTTATCTTTTGTCACATTATGAATACTGTGTCAATAAGGATCCAAACATAAAAGAGAAACCTGGCACCCTATAATCAAATAATAGGATTAGCGCTAATCTGGAGAACTATTACTTCTGCCTGGATTCCAGTCCTCACCTGGTACTTTATTCCACAGCCAGGCAGTTTTGCATTACCATTTGTCTGATTTTATTCTCTTTTTTTAGTGACTTTTTACAATAGATATCTTTTGTAAAGAAAGCATGGATGACTTACTATTAAGACTTTAACCCCTTTTAGACGCATGGTGCTTGAGTCCCAAAAGACGCAAGCACCAAAACTCCCATTTTTTGTTCCTGGCCCTGATTACAAGGTGATTGGTACCAGGGACACAGTTGCAGAGACCCGATCAGGGTCTTAATTGACCCCATGGGTTCCTTGACAAAAAATGCAAGAATTTTTCGATGTCACATGTGATGTTTCAGGCATGGCACAATTTAGTAAAATGTAGCCGGTGCCTGCTTTGAACGTCGGCTTCATTTTTATTGTCTTGCTGTCAACTGAAGGACGTTCTATGCTGTCCAAGCATAGTTTGGGATCAAAAAAAAAATAGGACGGCATAGAACATCCTAGCATCATGATGTCACATCAGCGCCGTCGCGCTGCAGGACACGTCCTGCTTACCTTAGCCGCCGCTTGACACGCGCTTCTTCTGCGCGTGTAATACTTACCACAAGGTCCTGTCCCGGATCCGCTGCTATGGTTCCAGAAAATGTACGCAGTGCAGCGCATACTCCTCCACACTATACGCTGCCAAAGAATTAGCTATTGCCATAGAAGTCCCTTCCACACGGCGGCGCCATCTTTGTTTTAAATGCTACTTCCTAGTTTGCTTTCCAAGCCTCATTTTCATCCCAGAGGCGGAGACTTGCCTTGGAGGGATATTTAAAAGCTCAGTCTGCATTCAACCTTTGCCTGTGATAGTGCCTTGAGCCTTTACTAGCGTTTTTGTACTTCCTATTCTATTTTACTGTTGCCGAACTTTGCTAACCTGACCTTGCCTGTTTGCCGCCTGTCCTGACCTGTTGCCTGTTTTGACTTCGCCTGAACTCTTCCAGCCTCGACTTATCGCCTGCCTGACTACTCTTTTGCCTGTGTCCCTGTTACCTTCGCCTCGGTCCTGTTGCAGCTTACAGTCCTGTTACCTCCGCCTCGGTCCTGTTTCAGCTTCCTATCCTGTACCTCCTCTTCGGACAGTTACAGCTTCCAGTCCAGTACCTTGGTTTCAGCTTCGATACTCTGGTAGTAGTGCAGAGTACAAAAGACCTGGGGGAACGAAACCTGAGGCTCAACCATAAGGTGGACTTCCTTCAGGCGGAAGAATTCTGTTCTATTACCGGGGTTCGTTGCACTAACCTCTATTTCTCTGCAAAGCGGTTCCAACCTCGCTCCTGAACGTTACACATGAAGGGGTTAAAGCATATCTATCAAAAAATTTTCATTTAACAGCAGAGCATAAAAACTGTGCATATGTTGTGTCAACATTTTTACAACCGGTCAGCAGTCTTCAATATGTCCCCAACATATGAGCACTTGCATTTTCTCTCAGTGGTGCAAAAAAATATATCCCAGCAGTCACGTCATCTCTTTGACTATTTTTTCTGTTTTATTTGACTACAGAAAACAAACTAGTTGATTATTTGTGATTTAGATTGTTTGCCCCAAATGTCCATAGTAGATTGTGTTTCAAAGCAGAAAAATTGAAATGTAGTGTTTAAAAAAATCTCTCAAACCAGCTTAACTGCTATTGTGACCTAATGTTTGCAAGTCATTTGTGCACCATTAATAGTTTAGTGAATAGACGTGCATAAAAAATATGCGTGTATCCTATATCACTGCACTCACCGTCTTGTCGTTTGCCTGGGTACTGTCGTTGGATCAACAGCGGTAAACCAAGGAATAAGAATAGGGTTCAACTTGATGGACGCAAGTCTTTTTTCGACCTAAACTACTATGTCCGGAATTAATACAAGAGTGCCACAAATAGATTACACACATGGCTTTGATGAAGACATTGGCCCAGATTCTATAAACCCATGAACCCAAAAAATGGTTAGCGATAAATTAACAGACATTGATGATTCAATGCTTTCCGCTAACACCATTAACAGGTGTGGTAATACCATTATCACACTGTAAAAAAAAACAACTGCACTCGCTACAATTCTCCATATTGTTTGTGGAGGATTATCGGACACGTTAAAAATATGCCTGTCAATTTGACAAAACAAGCCACGACTTTAACCCTTTGCGCATTTTAACCCTTTCAGTGAGGGAAGCAAGGGTTAAAAAATTGTTTTCCCTTCTCTTTTGTTAAATTGACATGTACTATCAAAAGTACATGGCAGTTTATCCTCTTACAAGGAGCATAAATCTTTTCATTTGTGCTTCTATATTAGAAATACAACTGAAAAAAAAGGTTTACTTGTTCTTTAAAGGACAACTGTTCTGTTTGAATTGAAATATGGTATCTAGTGTAGGTATTTTATATAGAAATGCTTTAATTAAATTATACAAATAAAGTACTGTATTATGGAGTACCCTCTTTACTCCATATAGCTCCACCAGGAGGCTCTATTTTATTTAGAATCTTTGGTCAGATGGGTCAGATCTTTGTTCATCTGAACCAAGGTGAGAGAAGATCTGACCCAAGATTCTAAAAAATATGTCTGCCCCCTGAGAGAATTATATAGAGTAAATGAGGCTTAATAAGGCACTTACCGTATTTGCTTGAATATAAGACGACCCTGATTATAAGACAACACCCCAAACTTTGGATATTCCTTTAGGAAAAAAACTAAAATCCTGAATATAAGACTACCCTATAGGAAAAAAGTTTAACTTGTATATATTCACATGTAAACTGCTTTTTAATATTTAATACAAATTATGATATTGAACAAATGCATTTCTTGTTTTTATTTCCTTTTATGTGTCAATGCTGCGTCTCCCTCCCCCCCTGTGTTGTCTCTCTCTCTGTGTTGTCTCTCTCCCCCTCCCACGTTGTCTCTTACATGTTTTAAAGCTGAAATGACCGTATCCTAATTTTGCCCTGTACCTGCCACATATGCCTAGCTAACCTATACATGTTTGGTACTGCTGAACGGGGTGTTATTTGGAAAAACAAACAAACAGAACAACCCCTTTAAATTCATACCTGAATACAAAGTGTGTGGGGAAAAAACACAGAAAAAAAGTTACTACGCCAAAACTTGTCAAAGATTGGTGGTAAAATACCCCAAGTTGAATAACCTGGGATGTCTACTTTATAAAAATGTGTACATGTGGGGGTGATTCAAGGATTCATGACAGATATCAGTGTTACAATGTCAGTAATAAAATGGTTTTGAAACGGCTATGTGCTACTTGTATTTATTACACTATAACATTAAAAAAGGCAAGAAAAATATATAAACATTGGGTATTTCTAAACTCAGGACCAATATTGGAATCTATTTAGTGGGGGGTTTCATTTGCTTTTGCAGCTTAGTAAAAATATATATATTTTTTTTATAATAAAATAAATGTATCAAAAACAAAACCCTTCTTGCCCTGAAAAAACAATATATAATATGTGTTCGTACAATAAATGACAAAGAAGAAAAATACAGCTAGAAGTGTAAAAAAAAGGCCACGGTCATTAATGCACAACATTCCAAATACAGTCTGGTCATGAAGGGGTTAAACACAAGGTCATTTTTTGTTACAGTTGTCCTTTAATGGCTTGGAAAATGGCAGAGCTTTACACAAGTAGCACAAAGGGAGAGATGGACTGTGTATGGTTATCGGTTAGAGAACTTCTTTGCATATTTAACTCAATGTTTTACTAGGTAATCACTATAATGTTCTGTTTATAGGTGCAGATATTAGTAGTCTTGTCAAATGAGTGAAAGTGAGAAATGTGTTTTGGGGAGTGTACTGTGCAGTAGTTTAGAGTTTCTAATAGGTGCTATTTGTACTGACTTTTGACATTTTATGTGAAGTATCGGATGAATAAAACATTGGAGTAATGCATAGTTTGGACTTATTTGACCTGCCTGAAAACTACCTGAAGATTATAGGTCAGGCTTTTTTTCCAAATTTGTTATTTGTTCCCTTTTTATGTATCAAGTGACCTCTAAGTGCTCATGATATTACTGTAATATCACTGTGTATTAAGGCCATGTTTGGAAAAATCAGAAGAAAATAATAGTGGGTTTGTATCCACCCTGCATCCAAGAGTAAACTTCTGGACAACAAAGACTGCTGCATAAAATAGTTTACACAGAACAAGAAAACAAACGTTCACTTTAGGTGTACTGAAGATTCTCAACACCTTTTAGGTGAAATAGTGTGATGATATGTAAAAACAGGAGAGACTTGGCTCCCCTTTAGGAGATGCACTCTCAGACTTGCAAGGTAATTATAGCTCTTCAGGTATACTTTGTTGTCTCAGTAAAATGCAGTGTGTGAGTGTTTCACAGATTGCCAAAGCAATAAAACAGCAGACGTTTTATTAAAACCTCACATTAAATGCACACATATTCACATGTGCATACACAGTCACACTTACACAAATACACAGTCACACTTACACACAGTCACACTTACACACACACACACTGAGTCACACTTACACACACACACACACACACACACAGTCACACTGACACTCACACTTACACACACAGACATTGCTTCTTTTTTTTTTTTCTTAAAAAAAAAACACTTTTTTTGTTCCCCTTCCCTGCTCGTTTACCTTGTATCTGCAGGCAGGGGTATTGTTCCATCTGTGGAGGTCCCATTCGTCATCTGAGCACCGTGCACGGGAGAAAGATCCGCCCCTTGCGCTCTGACTATGTTGAAGCGGCTCAGAGGTGCTGCTACCGCTGCCACTCTCAAGCGGGCTGCACCTCTTTGGCCAGAATTTGGCTTGCGAGCCGCATGTTAGACGTCCGTGTTATAGACCATTTAAGTTCTCTGTTTAGCCCTGCATGATTATTTAAAGTAAATATTTCATGCAGCAGTCTTTGTTGTCCGGAAGTTTACCGTTGGATGCATGGTTTGTCCAAACCCACTATTATTTCCTTCAGATTTTTTACCAATGGAAACATTGAGTGTACCAGCCTAACACTTTCTTGCAGTGACAGATATTTGTCGCTCTTTTCTTTATGTTTGGAAAGTGCCCATTTTGGTTTCCCCTGAGGTAAATACAGTTTTAAAATGTTAAAACAAAACAAATAATTAGTCAAAACAGAATATTATTATATTGTTGGGGGATTTCACTAGCTTGCTACTTTTGTAAAAGGGATACATTCATCTCAGATGGATTAAATGCTAAAACAGTTTTGCCAGACATTTTGTGAATTATTTTATGAAGGTCAGTTCTGTGGTAAATTTCATAAAGTGGAGCAATCACCAGTAAACAAATAGGTGCTGACGATTGCGCCATGTTTACAACTTTGCTCCACAGCTGACCAATATACATGTATTGGATACTTATTGCCTCAAGTTGAGTGAATTTAGCCCATCACCTTAAAATCAAACTTTTTTTTTTATGAAGCCATTCAAGTTTTTCAGATGATTTACGTTTTCATTAAAGCAACAACCTTTCAGTTGCAAATGTTTGTTTATGCAGCAGGCTGGTGATACAAAAAAGGAACTTGCTGCATACATGACTATTACTTACGACTTAACTTTTGTTTTTTTTGGGGGTTTTTTTTGCAAAACAATTGTTGTCTTTAACAGTCAGTTGAAATAATGGTTTTATTTTAATTTGCAGATACGTTTGCAAGGAAGCCTTTTGGATGGCCCCGGAGCAGTCCAGATGGAAGAGGAAAGAACTAACCATAATGAGGGCAGTAGAGTAAGTCCACTCCTTAAGCATCCACCACCTGCTTGCCAAACCAAGATCGCAAAGCTACAAAATGGAAATCTGCCAAAAAAGAGATCCCACGTGCAAATTAATGGTGATGTGTATTTACAAACAAAAAGCAGCTACAGTGTCGCACACATGAAGGGAAACCAGGAATGTGCTAGTTCTGACCAACTGCATCAAAATAAAGAGTATCCAAATCATATGCAAAATGGCGGATTAAAACGAACACTTAGTGAACCTTTGCTTTCTGAATCCCATCAGTTGAAGAAAGTAAAAGTAGATGAAATGGTTAATGGAGAAAACGAAGGTGACCTGCAGGATAATAATACTTACTCCGGTTTCTCTGGTTTCTGCAGTAAAGATGAATCAGCAAGAATACCAGAGCAAGACAGTCCAGGGTTTCAGGTTACTGGTGAGCAGAGCAAAGACCTTAATTCCCACAACAGAGACATTGTCTTATGTCATAAGGACAAGACAGTGCCAATGTCAAATGGTGCTAGTGTTTCCGCCTCCAGCATGGAAACCGCTCATAGCGAACTCCTGGAGAAAACACACCCTCAATATTATAGTGACAAGGTTTCCATTGCAATGCAGAAACATCAACCTCACATGGATGCCATTAACACTATAACTGATGCTAGTAATGACTTGTCTGCTCAGGCAATTCATTCACCACATACCTCAGGGCAGATCACCCCCCAACAAACCTTGAACTCGGTGCTGCCTCAAGGGCCAGATGTAATGGCCATTGAGGCTTCCAATGGTGACAACTTCAGTGATCCAGCCATATCCAGAAGCTATTCGCTTGACTTACATGAGCAGAAACCACTTTCACAGGAGCCCCCCAAATATAACTCTCACATGTTACCTGACTCAAAGGGTGAAACACAAAATCCCATGGAAATTTCCAACACCGGTGCTTCTTACCATTTTCTGAATAGGAGATCTGACGTGGAGCTTGCGGGGCATGAAATTCTCAAAGATCCTCTTAGTGCATTGCAATTAAATAAATTAATGTATTCCCAAGAAACAGATGGGTACAATTCCAATCATAACCTGTATGATGAGATTCTCTTTAATTCAACCCCAACCAATCAATCTGGCCAGTCTCACGACCCAGCAGTCTCTTCCCAGTCTGCTGTTCTGCAGCAACCTACCAGCAGAAAACATGTTTTGCTACCCACCGAATTACCTGCCATGCACTGTTCAGCAGCCAGAGAGGCGCCATCTGAAAACTCTGTTAACGTGTGTCTGTTTGAAAACAGTGAAGCGAAGCAAAATGAGGTTCTCCTACAACAGAAATGCCGTGAGAATTGCAACGGGACAGGGAAAGATGCCGAAGAACTGCTGCAACATACAAATCCATATTTAAAACCAGACTGGCTAGGACTTCATCCTTATCACTCTCGGAAAAAAGAACCTTCTCAGAATTCAGAAGAGTTATTGGAACTGCTTCTTCAGTCTCAGTCACGAAGCCAAATGAAGCTAAAGCAATACACAAGAAAACAGGGTGTAGTAAACAATAGTCCGTGTAACTCGGCCACGTCAACTGTTGAGACACCACTACAGCAGATGAGTCATGATCACCTACTACAGTTCCAAAAGCACTTATCCCAGGCTAAAAAAAATGACTCTCCATTGCAGTCATATGCTCAGAAAAGTAAACCCAATCCGTTTTGCTTTCAGACAGCTTCACAGCAAGAACCTTTGCAGACCTTTGACCTACCTTTGAAACAGCACTTAAACCTACAGGCATCTGAGCTTGAACTTGTCCTCCATAATTTGGAAAAATCGTTAAACCAGCAGAACCACAAGCAAAATCTTCCTCAGAGGGCACATAAAGAGCAAATTCAACAAGCCCATCTCCATTCTTTATTCAGTAGTATCCCAACTAGAGAGAGCACTCCTAATCCTTTAAAACTTGAAGAAAGCACTCATGTAATGAATCGGTTCCCAAATCCCCTTCATTACCAACATACTGCTCAAGATATGGATCTCAGAAACCATTCAAGTGGCACAAGTTCCCCCTACCATAAAAATCAAGATCCTAGCACACATAACACTGGTTTTTCTTGTGCAGGGAAAGAGTTGTATGCATCAGAGAAGATGGAGTTTGGTAAAAGGTATGCACATGAGGATTTGCAGCACATGAAATATTATCAGAATAATTCCCAGCAGCACGATGCACACAGTTACCAAGATCAAAAAAACAGAGTGCCCATGCCACACCATACCCAATCTCCAGACACCCGCAGACTGAGCCAAGATGCTTTAGTGCCACCAAGCACAGTAAACCAGAAGAGCTACTTACCACAAAGTCAGCCTACTACGCCACTTTCTCAAGATCCAACAGGCTATCATTCTTCGTTTGCAAACCAGGTAGATTGTATTCCAAAGCATGCTGCTCTAAGACATCACTTGCTCCAACGCAGAGAGCAACACAAGCATGAAAGCTCTCTTGGTCGTAGACCTGCAAAAATGGAGACCAGCTCCCACTGCATGCGTACACCCCATGAAAACAAAACAGCGAAAAAAACAATCAAACTAGAGAGTCAGCATTTCGGCACAGAGAGCATGCAACAAAAGAGTATCATTGAAACAATGGAACAGCAGATGAAACAGTATCAGGGCAAATCGTTATTTCATCATCATGTGTCTACCATTAAATCACCCAAGCATGTGAAGGTGGAGTCGTCAGGGCCTGTTACAATCTTGAGTACACACACTAATTCCTCTACACTAGACCAACAAACTGTTCCTTCTCATGAAAGAACCCCAACCAAGAGGGTAGCTGGATCTGCCCTGAACAATTTTTTAGAATCGCCTTCAAAGCTTCTGAGTACCCCTATTAAAAACCTTTTGGACACACCTGTGAAAACACAATATGATTTCCCATCATGCAGCTGTGTAGGTAAGTGACATAACTTTACCAAATAAGGCACAAATTATGTATCTCACTTTAGTTTTGACAGGATGAGAATTTTAGGACTGTTTCCACCTTTTAAAGTGTTCATACAGAGTTTTACAGAGATAGTTAAAGAATGTAAAGTATCTGCCTCATTTTTAAAAAATGTGTTTTGCATGTTTTTGCAATATATTAGTCTTGTTCTCTTGACCCCTTGGCGCAAATGGATGTATATATACGTCCTGTGTCTTCCTGCAGTTGGTGACACAGGACATATATAAACGTCCTGTGTTAAAAAGAGTGGCAGGAAGCGATCAAGGATGGCTGTCACTCAAACGGTGTTGCTTTAATGCCTCAATGCCAATGCATCAGCAATATCAGAGTGAACGCGGACGCCACGTTGGAAGACGGTATGCTCCTCCAATGTGGCACTGCCCTGTAGTAGTCAAGAGCAACGGAAATGATCAGAGTTCACTTCCATCACTATGTTGCTAGACTGCCTCTAGAGGTAATCAGCAACTTTGAAGTAAGAAAAAAAAAGGGCAAACTAACTCTAGATCTAGAATTAGGGTTAATTATAGGTTTAGAATTAGGGTTCAAAGGTCACTGTAGGATAACATTGTTAGGAAAGAAAAAAAAAACACTACTTTTGGTTATTGCCCTTAAACTTGCAAAAAAAAAAACAGAAAACCATGTAAACATTGGTATTTCTAAATTCAGGACAAATATTAGAGACAATGTAGATTTTTCATGTCAAAGTTAAAAAATGTTTCTTCTTCCAGTTTTTCATCATATTTTATGATTCTTTTTATAGTAAATTATATGAATTGATGAAAGTAATGGCATCTTAAGAAAACCCTTCTTATGCTGATAAAAGCAATATATCGTATGTGGGGGGACATTAAATGAGAGAGAGGAAGTTTTCAATACAGTTCGGTCACTAACTCAGGGTTCATGAGTATCCTATTTGGTTCCAGTATTTTTATTTCTCTCTTACTGTTGACAAAGAATCCCTATTATCCTGCACAATAGAATAATAATTTGGTGTCTCAGCAATGAGAGCAACATTTTAGCAAGTGGAGGTAACAGGTTACACTTTATTGGCTAACCGAGAACTTGTTGCTATGACCTGAGGAAATCTTGCAAAAAATGAAATAAATTTGAAAGTTGACCAGTGAAGATGATTATTCTTGTTTCTAACTGAATTGTTTTATTGTAATAGGAAGCAAGGTTTAACTTAAATATGCAAAACCCTTTTAATTTGAACAGAACAAATCATTGAGAAAGATGAGGGACCTTATTATACGCACCTTGGGGCTGGACCTAATGTGGCAGCTATCAGAGGAATGATGGAAGAAAGGTAATTAACATACACCATACAGTGCCGTATATTTTCTGCATTGAGTGTTGTATTCATGTTTATTGTTAATGTGAATAGTATCCTTGGTTATACACCACTTTTTCTACCAAGACTTGATAACCACGACAGTAGCCCAATTCATGTAACTGAGCCATGGGTAACACATTTCCAAGTAAACCTGGAGTACATTCACCCCAGACTTCCTGTAGAGAATCTCTTTGTATCGGTGTTGGAATTCAAGCAATGGTGTTTACATTACTTTATAGAAAGTTCCTGGTAAGTTAGCTGGCGATAGATCCACTGGACCATCAGGGAGTACATCAGGAGTTATAAACTCACACAGGATATCTGAAAGTATATTTCTGTGCCAACTATATACAGAATATATCTTTGGGAGTGTCTGCCTAATTACGTTTAAAGAAATGTGTGTGTGTATATATATATATATATGTGTGTGTGTGTGTGTGTGTGTGTGTGTTTATGTATGTATATGTTTATCAATATTTTTATTAAGTACGTAACACGGTTACATTAAATAAAAAGCTTGGGAAACATTCTTGATCACTCTCGAAAAATGCACTCAATGTAAATAACAATGTCAGAAATCGTAGTGCAGGGGTGGTAAACCTTTGGCACTGCAGTTGTTGCAGACTACACTTACAATGAAGCACATCCTGTCCGTGGCTGCATACTTCCTGTTATTACCCAGTCTCAAATTTGACTCAAACACTCCCCAGTGATTACGCAGCATTTTTACTGCAGATGTGGCAGCACTGATTATATAGACACTGAGGATATAAAGTTTTGTTTCATTTAGTCAATTCCTGTACTCCTCGAACTGAATACATTGTGTGGACTCTAAGTGACCTTGCTCTTATACACTGTAGGATCTCAATTTCAGACAGGAAATTCCATTCATTTGAATGAAACTATTCTAATTGGTTCTTGCAGCAAAAAAAAAGGAAATTACTTTTACTTAGCTAGTTTGGCCAGTCCTAGCTGTAAGTATTTTATATTTTAGGCAATGGGAAATGTAAAACATGCATTTCAAAGTACATTCAAAGCACATTAATATGCATTAATATTTGGAAGATGCATCTTGTGCACTAGACATTCCCAAAGTTTTAAATCCATTGCAATCCCTTTTCGTGAATCCTGTAGATGGTTGTGCACTGAATATTGTATCAAAATTGTATTTTGTTTTGTGAGTCACGGTTTTATTTTGTGCCAATGAGCATTTTGGGGATCAGATCTGTGGTGCTGTGCCTTAAATAGGACTAGCTAGTGTGAATGCTTGAGACGCAAACCCATATAAATTAAATAAAAACATTGTTTTATTTTGCCAATTGGTACTCAGGTACTGTACTACTGCTGATCTGCATATAAAACAAACTATTACTTGCTAAGTTGTGTTGGTGTTTTCTTTTGTGTGTCTAAAGGAAATATGACCTTGTGACAGACAGAATTTCATGCAAATCATGTTAGATTTCACGAGTCACTAGGTAATCTTGTCTGCCTGAGTCTCTATTCGGATCAATGCAGACTGAATTTGAGTTTTTGTTTCAGGGCCTCAAACAAAGTTATTCAATTAGTTCCTCTTGGGAACTATGGCGTTTATCTTAGGCAAACTCTGTAGATCTGAAGAGTATGCAGAGATATCTAATCATTCAAAATGGTAGTGCCAATTTTCCAAATCAGTCAGCAGATATGTTTGCTATTTAACAAAAACATATACCTAAATCATAAGGTATATTCAGCTATACTATATGTACGTTTTCTGTTTTTTGTGCATTTATTATTTTATTGATTAATGTTTCTTTTACAGGTTTGGCCAGAAAGGAAAAGCTATTAGGATTGAGAAAGTGGTTTATACCGGCAAAGAAGGCAAGAGTACTCAGGGATGCCCAATTGCCAAATGGGTAAGTGAAATCCATATGCCATTGTAATGTCTTTGAATGTTGTTATTTTAAACATCTATATAATGCTCTATATTTAATATGTCCAATTTAAATATGGTGGAGAAAACTTCTGTTTGAATGTTTAGTTAGCAACTATATTAAATGTATTTATGGGACCAATTTTTCCTTGCTTTTTCTGGTGGTACTAGGAGAGAGAGCTCTGCCTATTTACACAAGACATGAGCAAATGTAAAAGAATGGAACCTGTCCCTCATTATACTTAGGTAGGACTGCTTCATCTACTTTCTATTGGGAAGAACCATTCTTCCTGGTTTCCTTAGGCAGGCTTTGTTAAAATCTAACCTTATTGAATTAGATCTGTACTGCAAAACCAAGGAAGAGCAATGGCTCTTAAGAGACATGCCCTTGCCTCTCTCTGCACTGTGGAGCTGTGCAGGGCATGCCGTGTCCCCTCGTACATGAATAAAGGCAGCAATTTCCATTGGACCTTTATTAAGACTGAAGCTGAAGGGCCCAGACATTTTTATTATGTACCTGGTGGCAGAGGTTTGGTCGCAGCTAGCCTGAGGTATTAGTGGGTCTCTGCACCATGACCCTTTCAACTTAGTGCTGTAGCCTGAGACCACAGACCACATGCCTGACAGCTTGCAGAGCACATGGTCAATATTATGTCACAACGCTGTGTTCTGCCACTGCACACAGCATGCCTGCATAATGTATAGTTTATATGTGTTAAGAGGAAAATCCGGTAATTAATAAAGGTAGTGCCTAAGGGATTCTCTTCTCGATTTAACTGGTTCCCCTGGGCACAGGTTAGCATGTAAACGGAAATGTTTATCCAGAAAAAAGCCCACACTACGTACCTGAAAAAAACCTGTGCTCTGTGTAGGGTCCTGTGCAGTATAGTATATACTTTGCTTTTTTTTAAACTTTTTTGCCTCACAGCTCTGTAGAAACTGCAAAACTGATATTTTTGAATAAATTAAACATATTTGGAATAGATACATTTACATTTGAATGAAAACATACATTTTAATAATTATTTAATTTTAATATGCATGCAGACAAGATCGGTAATTTACAAGTTGGAATATCCTTTTTCTCTGGAATGTTCTTCATTTGCACAAAAGTTAGAGTTATTAGAGTTTACAATTCTCCACATTTCTATGTTTGGCTTTATTACTTGAAGAACAATGCAATTTGAAATTTTTATTTTGTGACAGATCTATTCAGGAATTCTTACGCATACAATCGAGAACAGTGGTAAAAATGACTGTGTTTAGTACTGAGAATAATGTCTTTATTAATAAACTTCCACTGTACTATTAACCGTAAGCATGTGCTTCTTTTGGGATGCTGACAGGTAATTCGGCGGAATGGAACGGAGGAGAAGCTGCTATGCTTGGTGAGAGAGAGGTCTGGTCACTCCTGTGAGACGGCTGTGATTATAATTCTGATACTGGTGTGGGAAGGAATTGCGTTATCATTAGCAGACAAGCTATACTCAGAGCTCACTGAAACGCTACGGAAATACGGAGCCTTGACAAACAGACGCTGTGCGCGGAATGAAGAGTAAGTTACCTGGAGCTGGAGGGCTGCCTAAATGTGTTTCAGTTTTTACAAGCTTGTTCACATTGTCCCTTAATGGGAGTAAGAGTTAGTCAAGACATGCCATTTTGGAAGTTCTCATCAGTGGCTTACTCCAGGGCTCCACAAATACCAGTCGCCATGACGACTAGAATCTGACTCCTGGTGCCCGGATCTTGCAGCTATCTTGTCCCACACTCTGCTGCACCTTATCTACCAATCAGATAATGAGCAGTGTGTGAGAGAAGCAGCACAGATCAGCTGGCAGATAACTCCTCCCCCTGGCTTCCTGTTCCTGCTGCTCACCGGGCAGCAGTAGGAGACATTTGTGAGATGTCATGGGACCTCCTTACAGCTACTGCTGCCTCACCTTCAGGAGGAGGCTCCTCAGTGACCCCACCAAACCCCCAAATGCAGGATCTAAATGGAGGGAAAACCTCCTGCTTGCCTGTCCTCTGCCTCCGACTTTGCTTCCCAGCAGTA